>JAQISU010000029.1:4927500-5370000 GCA_029339505.1 Unio delphinus | reverse complement strand
AACATCGCATCAGTTTGTTTCTTATTGATAATAACAGGAAACTTAGAAATACACTTAACATTAGGTTTGGTTATATTTGTCCATGTCCCACAACATATCCTAAAAAGGAAAGACAAGCATTGCAAAAGTTCATTGTCGGATTTCTTTGATTAGCCTTTTAAACACCTTTCAGATGGTTTCCATGTGGTGCCGCTAAATGTCGTAGTAGAAAATGGCGTCAATGTAATCATTACACGCTTCTATTCCAGATGTTAACATGTTTATCAATTGATGGAACGAACTTGGGGAACCCTTCATCTCATAAGGCAAAACGTTTTATTGGCTAATTCCATCTGGAGTCATGAATGCTGAAATTGCCAGGATCCCTTAAAGACAATTTTTTTGGCGTACTTTACATTTTCAACCCTATCAATATAATTATCAATCGTAGGAACTTAACAGGAATCATTGTGATACTGTCTACATTTTTGTAATTGGTATGCATACGGAAAGTCTTTTCTGGTTTCATAATTAAAATACTAGGTCAATGTTACTTGATTCAATAAAATTCTTTTCCAACTTATATGTAACTTCGTTACTCAGAAAGTCTTGTTTGAGAAGATCCATTCTTAAAGGCTGTTGTTGAATTTACTCCGTGATTGTCGTGGAAAATCTTGTTCTTTCATGTTGGATATCATAATATTTGTGTTCATATTCTTTCATTAGATGTCTTAGTTTGTTCATTTTTTACGGCATCAGATACATTCGAACTATCGTTTAGCTGATGCCACCATTATACCAGTGTGTTATTGAGAACTTTCAAGACTAGACTATTGTAACTCAGGTCTGTCTTGTTCGTCTCACTATTTACACTAGAAAATTGAAAAGGTTTAAACCACAGCTGCCCGGATCATCTATATAGTCGAGCTATCAGAGTTTAAATAAATCCGCTTACTTTGTACCCTACACGGGCTATCCAGAACCAAACACAAAAATTAGTTCTGTGTGCTGCTTCACTAACGGGCTCCAATCCAACATCCTTATCCGACATCACCCATGTGTACACACCAGCAAGATACCACGCTCCTCTTTTGGAACTCGTATTCTCATTATTAATACTATGAATATGAAGTCATATGAACAAAGTTCTTTTGCATACCAGAGTCTAGAGACGTGGAACGAATTGCCCACTTAACATAGACGCAAAAAAATGTTTATCACAGTTATAAAACACAGCTTTGTCGAATGTAAAAAAGACATAGAGACCTAATAATGTTTCCTTACCTTCAATAGTTTTAGCATGTTGTATGTATTTTAAGTACATTGTGTTTACATTTTGCAATCATTTCATTGTGGTGTCCAATGTTGGAGCTTCTAAAGATTAGGCGTTATACAAAGTCCCCATTATTATTATTACTATTATTATTAGTAGTATTAGTAGTAGTAGTAATAGTAGTAGTATGAAGGTGTTGAATACACCCTCATTGATCCAAATTTAAAAGCCTGACCCAAAATGGTATCTGATAATGGAAACACATCCTGTGCAACAACATTATCCAGATTACGATCTATTAACTATGCAGAGATTCATACGTCAATAAGATCACCGCATCGATCTATGCATGGATGTCAGTTACAAGTGAATAAACCACGACGTTACCTTACGCTTAAATGTTACATAGTAATAAACGAACACCTGCACTGGGTGACACGGTTTGTGCTCGTTTAATTACCGATCCCAAAACTGAATCTGATGGCACATTAAATCAGTGTACAAAGAATTCTCACAAATCTACTTATTAACAAATCCAGAATCTACTCTCGGTATTGAAGCACTTTCATTAAAAGAAAATAATTCAAATAATTCAAAGAAAATGGCAAAGTACTAAACAAAAATCAACTCTTAAGATACTCCTGTATCTTATTTAGCGTAGACTCCCTTAAATCATTAAGTTATCAATATGTGACACCGAACCTTTTGACATGAATGGTTTGTAGATCTCCAGCACAAAATCAGACTGGGTTAAGCTTATTCCCACACAAGTATCTCTTTCATTACATGACTGTAACCTTGAACAGTTAGAATCAAGAGCATTTGCAACAGCTATGTTAGAATTCTATATAGCCTATATTTTACCGTAAAGCAATCAGAAATAACGTGCCCTTTTCTCTTACAACAAGTATTCAACAGGGTAATAGAGGTTTTCAGAAATCTTATACTTCACAGTTACGCCAACTTGAGCTTTGTAAGTACTTGAACAAGGCTGAAATGGTTTCTTAACTAAAACATGTTGCTCTGATCTATTTACAAATGGAACGTTGTGAATCATTGACCAGCAGGTGCTCGTTCTTAAGTTTCTATTTCTTTCTTATTAACGCAAATTTCAAGATTACTACTAACCTGATTCCTCAATTATTCCGATTAGCATATTCTTTACTTTAAGCTATTGCATTTGTTTGCATTTTTCTGATGCTTCACAATTTCTCTCTGTCCTCTTTTATTTCTTGCATTTCCCTAACATTTTGCTCTTTACGTAATTGCATTTTGTTCTCATGTTTTTCTATTCAGTTGCATATCTCTATTATGATGTTCTCTACGTATTTGCATTTTCCTATATTGCTTCCATATATCTTCCCGCTCTCTTGGAGTGTGTTTCCTCTCATTTTCTGTATTTATTCTCTCTCCTCGTTCTGGATTTGCATAATTTGCAACGTTCACTACTAAAGATGAACCTTTACTAAATCTGCTTCCTTCTGGCCCTTTTCCTTTACTTTACAAACTGAATCCAGATAGAGACTACTCTATGAACAATTCATTAATCACTGACATTCTGGTTTATAAATACATTATCAAGATTTAGATGATTTCCGTATTACCAAAACACGACAAAATCATAATGCTTAGCATCTTCGAGTAATTTGTCCTTCTTTAATTTTGCTTGCGTAGAATACGCTATAAAATTCTCCACTGTCAGTTACGAAATCAAATTACCAGAGAACACAAAAACTTCAAAAATGAAATTTACACTTCAAAAAACTATCTTCTAAAACATTTACACTTCGGAAAAAATTAAAACTCCAATAACAGAGCAAGATATGAAATCCAACAAGTATATGGCTTGTGTGTTAAACAACTGACTTTAACAGAATTATGAATGCAAACGTCTCTATTTCAATGTAATCTCATGAATGCAGACTATAATTAAAGTCATGTAATGTTTAACATAATCCCATAAAATTAGTTAGACATTTAAATCCTTGAATAATTATGACATAATTTCAAAGTACTGACTGTTTAAATAGCGCAACATTCGCTCTGCTATATCCATCTAACACATTATCAATGAATCACGTGTTCTCGCTCATGTCTCTTACACGCCTGTAGAAGAGTAATCATAATGCGTGTATCTTCCTTGTATAGTCTTTTTTCCGTTTTTAATGACAATCTATAACTCCTAATAATCTGAAACAATTAACTCTTACTATTTCAAGATAATTAAAACAGTCTTAAATATTGTTTTAAGAAAAACAAACAGTGCAGTGCAGTCCCGTTCTGACTTTAAAATATTGTTAAATTAATCAAATGCTAGAGCGTGCGTTTCAGGTCAAACGTACTTTGACTTCCAACACTGATTCCAATGACCGCAGTCAATGCTCGTGTTTCATCTTGACCTGTATTCATTGTTTTTTCTGTCATTTTATGGAATCTGTTTAAATGCATTTATACTAAGAAGTATTACAATGTTTTTACGACAGTACTAACCATTGAATTAAACAACACAAACAATAACTTCCTAGTCTCAAAGAAAATACAATATGACTTCAAAAAAATTATATATATATATGTGTGTGTGTGTGTGTGTGTGTGTGTGTGTGTGTGTGTGTGTGTTCATTTCACCAGTCAATGTATTTGTTACGTTAATGAAATAAGCTGATTAGGCTCGAGGAAGACTGAAAAAGTTATGAACAGTTTCACTTGCAGATCAGCTCAAGTAATATGTTCATCATGGAATGTTACACTTGACAATACGAAACATTAGCACGTCTATGTACCATATTAACATTAGAAGGTACTTTTCAAAATTACCATCGTAGTTACTTCCTTGTTTCCTCTACGTAGCTACCTACAGACTAGATTTGTATAGATTTACATGTTATCTCTGCAGCAGGATACATGTTAAAATACACCTCAGGACTTTTATTTTATATTTCTACCGTTAGGAAATTAATCCTCAGTGCTGGTATCTTTCTCTTATGACGTCATTGTAGCTAAACTCGTACATCTCTTTATCGTTCAGTTAATGTTTTTAAATTTTCATACTTGTCGTTGTTTATGAAAATAGTTTCATGCTATGCTGGTTTTCATCTCAACATATTGAAGATGTAATATACATATGGCTATAGAAGTTGCACGCATTTTGTATGCCTGGTTCACTAACTTGTTTTTTCACGTTATTTTCTGCAGATTTATTTATTTATATTTTTTGTCTAGGTGTTTACACGTCGTTTCAAGACATAATGGTAACTAAACGTCAAAAGTAAAAGAAACTATAGGTTTTGCATAATATGCAAAACACACGCATGTTATGGGCAACGATTTTTAAACAAATTCTTGCAGAATCTGGCAGCCGAATCAAAAAGTATGCGAGACAGTTGAAACCGAACATCTTAAATGCATCTATTTAAAGGCAAGATCAAAATAATCAAAGACAGATATTTTAACCTTAATCCTAACACAAAAACAAAAGCGAGAGATTTGTGCATCTGTGGTCCGTCTCCTGGCTTAGAGACTGCAATGAGAGAAGATTCCTGAGAATTCAAGGAAGAACTCCATTTTAGCAAGCAAATGTAGTTGTTTAGAAGGAAAACCAGTTTTACTATTTGAATCTGCTTTTCTTGTATTGCAATATCGTTTCCTGGCATTAGTTTCCAGTCCAATGATATTTTTATTATCCTGTGCGATACAATGACAGCATGAAGGTCTGTCACCTTATCTACTTCAGCCAATCGGACTACAAATTGAACTTAACATTGCTGTCAGTAGGATGTCCAAATGCCGAATGGATAATGGATTCACAACTTACTGCCCTGATAACATTGTATGCAAACATTTGATCGGATGTAAAAGTGAGAAAGTGGGTTAAGAACCTTGGAAGGCATTTTGCATGACATCAATTAAAAGATGAATGATTCATAATGACCAAAGATGTAGCAATGACCCTGATAATATGGTTTTGATCTTCATGAAATAGATCGATCTCAGCTAAACAATGAACAAACCACCTCGAGATGGTGCTGCCAGTAAATCAAAAGTGCCATTTGATGAGAGAAAAGGTGGTTACAATCCTTTTTTTCTTTCCTTTCCGTTAAAGAGAACCCTAAATCAGCTACTGATCAACATAGTTTATCATGACCATCTCAGTCAGATATACGACTGATATAGAGCTCTTTAATATGAACAGGAACTATGGAAAATGGCTGTGTCTTGACGAGAAATCATAGCGGGCAAAGACGATCGAGTAATACTTACCACGGAAATGTAAACGGCTGTTTTCCACTGACAAAGCATGAATTCAACATATTCTCATCGCTAATGCAAGGAAGGTTTAAGTTTTCGTGGTCATAATGTCACTTTAGCATTTCATATGCAATACATGGTGACAAGCATATCTGGCTGAGAAAGAGTCTGGAACGACCCTGGAAGAACCACTGACCTACAGGAAGATGCTAACACATTTTCTCATATACCCACGTTTGGCTGAGCCAAGACGAGAAACCACGCAGGAAGAGGTGTGATGTGAGTGATATGCAAAGGCGAGCGCCTTTGATAATTTGACTAACCGGAAGCTCCTGATACATTGAAAATATGGGTACTATTAAGGGCAATATCCTCTAGGTCGATTTAATTCAGGGTTCATAAAGAGGCTTATGTACAAAAATATCATATACAAGACCTTTTCTGTCATCATTCTGTTTTCTCTAAATGATTCACTCTGAATGATGTGTGTTCTACCTAGTATAGTGGACACCACATACAACTTTAAAGTGTTAAAAGAAGGTTGCTATGTAGTTCTGTTGGATACTAAGCAATATTGGTGTTCAAAGAGAAGATGAGGAAATTCGGCGAATGCAAATTAAGAGGTTCAGAAATACTTAATGTATTCCTACAGCATAAAGAACACCCAATTCTCCATTTCGCCTCATAAACTTTGAGGTCAACTGCATTATAGCCTGGGTGATGCATTGGTAATATTCCTTTAATGCTGTCCAACGCGCATAGATTGTTTGATACCATTCAGATGTGAAGGTGAAGGACTTAAGGTTTACTGTTGAATAGCTTGTGTGCTGGGTCGCATACATCTCCTCCACAATAATTCACCGGGGTTGTCGAAAATCATTTTGGGGAAAATCGTTAAAATATCGAACTAGCATAATGGTTTAAATTAGAAGTCTTCACTCTCTCAAAACCTATATAAGTATTATGCATGTTGGGAAGCAATGGGTGCTACAATTGATGCCTCCACATAATGAAGGAGCCCACAACAGATGTTTCCTGGTTTCGCATGTTTCATAACGAGGGAACTTGTCATTCATCTTTGTTGCGAAATAGTCTACTTTGATAGTGTGGGAAAAATATTTCCATTGCTGACTGGTGTATAGATCGTCCTGTCAATGCTGCTGGACACCATCTGGACAAGCTGTCATTTTGCCTTCACTGTGTTGAACTCCGTTTGTGATGTTCTCAAAAGCTGTCCAATGAAGTGGGGAGGGAGGGCCATGTTTCCCAGAATAGAGATGAGGCTCAAGCGCGCCTTGATTGCTAACATGTGCTTTGAGCAATATTCTGTATACGGTGAACATGATGCAGCGATGTCTTATGCAGTTCATGCGCCCTTGAAATGCTAGAAAACAACTAGTATTTCTCAATTGTTACGTGAAAGGCCCATAGTCAAAGCATGTAAATAAGTCTAAAGGCCTATTTCAAATGATAGGTATTTGGTGTTAGGATCTCCCTGTCAATAAAATTGGGCACATATAAAGTGAGGCATATAATGAGAAGAAAAATATCCAATATAATAAATTAGCAAAATATTGATAGTTGAAATGCCAAAAGATGAATTCATGGGCAAAATATCGAGAAAAAAATCCAGCAAAAAGCTCATTTTAATATAGTTATTCGCGAATTCCGATTATTTATTTGAGGATGGGATAATATGGCTGTACTGTGGATTGGACAATGCACAACAATGCAATAATGACAGACATTGTACTGCTACTAACTACGTGCAGATTTTTAATGACCAAAGTTTTCATAATTAAACAGACATTACCTTTGGAATAGCTGCATCTGCTTTAATTTCTTTTCAAAGTATCTTAAGTATTTGAAAATATTATATGCTCATGGATTGATTGCAAAACAATCACGTGACATTTGTGCAAGTAAAGTGACTGGTCCACATGCATATCTTTTAATCCTGACAATATTTGTGAAGTTTCGCAGTAATCCATTAGAACAATTAAGAGTAGATGCAGGTACAAAATTCTGCATTACACCGTATACACCGTATACAGTTGTAAGTCAATATGTAATCTAACAAGACTTTCTGGACAAGTTGTGTTCATAATATTGTGAAAAGCACCACATCAGGCTTAAAAGTTAAAAAGGCAATAACAATAATTATAATTTGATGTCACCAGTTTACAGTGATTTGCCTATATGCACATCTTAAAAACGATGATCATAAGACTTCCCACCTGTCAGGGATTTAATTCTAACCAATTTTTCCTAATAGTGGAATTCATTTCTTTAGGACATACACAAGTAGGGATATCTCACAAACCTAAAGGGTCAGGCTGGATGTACAAATGAAAAAAATCAATTTTACCCGACAACTTTGTAAATAGCTGTAACGTGAGAGTTTCTGTCTCCCGTAACTTCATGACTTTCAACTATAGATATGAATTTGATATGGCAATGTTCACTGCTCTCTTTCGAATTTCAACAGACGTAAGTCGCTGGGCATGTCAGAGCAGGGTGATATTGCACATATGTGTTCAGAAAACCTCATAAGAGTTGCAGGACAAACGGTACTACCGGAGAAAGTGCTTCCCATAATAATGATTCTGAACCAGATTATCCGGCTGTAATTACGCTCATTTAGATCAAAAGCATTTGCGCGAACAAGCTGATCCTTTTTCTTCTTTTGAATGTAGAGAGATATGGTCACACCAGCTCGTTACATAACAAGAATTCGGTAATTACTGTCCAAGCTAAACATATACATATTCAAATCACACCTGTTATCAATCTTATAGTGTTTTCCAAACACATCACTGCTATATTGATCATCATTTAACACCATTCGCCAATAATTACTTTTTTTCTGTCTATCATTAACATGAGATTAGCAGATGTAGAAGATCTGCATTACAAACACAACAATGTAAGAGTATGGGGTAACCAAATGCTTAACAAGCTTTAAATTCTCTGTTTCAAACTATTGAAGAGATCAAATTCATCTTTACATCTGCAGTTGAAGAGAATATAAACATTTTGTCTCCAAGTGGATGCCTTTACCCTCATTCAATTAAACATAAGTATTCTGTTAAGGCTTCTGTGGATGCAGATGATTATTTATTAGCACAATTTGTCAAGCTGACATGTTATAAATAAATTTTTAATACAATTTTTAATGAGAGAAAACATTGGATTCAGCACAGCTGGCAGCCATATTTTTGGAAAGTCGGCTTTTTTCAATACAGATAATAGAGACGTTCAAAAGCATGTCCTATCCATATTTTACAAGATCTTTAGGAGGATTATATGAAGTCCTGTCTAATTTATCAAGTTGAGCATCGAATCTGGTCTGAACTATATTTGTAATGACTTTACTACGGAACTAAGTATTATTGTCCATCTTTAGTCAGACGGACATAAAATAAAGTATAAGTATGCTTGTGACTCTGCTGTTCCCAAATATAACGTGATGATCAGGGCTATTCACAAAATACATATATCATTCAAATCGGACTTGGGTAAAGCAACCTTTTCTCAAATAACATCAGTAAAAGCACTCCTTAAAATTCTACTGCTGTATTTATCATTCTTCACTTCTCTATTTTATGGAAGATGCACTGAGGAGGTATAATACATACATACATACATACATCAACAGTTTCTTGACCTAGTGTGGTCGTTGAGGCACTGTGCTGCGGAACATCTGACCAGATCCCTCCACTTGTATCATGTGCCAATGCCTGTGTCTCCGCAGTTCCTGGTCCATTCTGTGATGCTGTCAGTCCACTTTTGTCTCTATCGAACACTTCTTCGGCCACCCTGGACGCTGCCCTGCAGTACTGTTGTGGATAGACTCTTGGCTCTACTGACATTGCCATACCATTTCAACTTTGTCCTTTCGACAGTGGTGAGCAGGCCTTCGCAACGGCCTACTTTGTTTCAGACGGTGTTATGCACTTCTTCATTTGTGATGTGGTCCATGTAAGTAATGCCAAGGATGGTTCTGTAGCATCTCATTTCAAGTGCCTGGATTCTTCGTCGTAATTCTACTGTAAGGGTCCATGTCTCGCATGAATACAAAACGAGTGCTGCCCACATAATCAGCTCTGCAATCCTCCCTTACAGGAAATCTAATTTTCAATGATGCCATTACGCATGTTTTGGGGTGCACATGTTGCCCAACGTCATGATGGTCAGCAGCAATTTGAGGATACAGGCAATAAAAATGTCTTTCAATTTTATATTTCCCTGCTCAGCAATAATATTGGCACAACGAAAGGGGCACTCGAGCAATCTTTGCGTTCTGGTGTTTGATCGTTTTCGCTGGTACTCCAGTCTTTAAAAAATGATCCAATCTTTAAATATTGCCGTTTTCCTAAATGCGGTGGCATAATCATTATCAAAAAAGAAACAGGTCTTAACCACCAAATTGTCACTACACATATCTGTCTTCCGTGAGATCTGTTGCTGTGTGATTCACATATAGTTGATCTATTCTCTTCCAAGTAGAATTACAAACGGACAACTTTTATGTCCAATTCTCTCTTGGACTCCATTGGTCTCCCACATATGATCATTGTTCTTGTCTCCCTTATATTTTTCTGGACAAGTAATGGATCAACTACCAATTCTGTGTTGTGATTGATGCTCCCAGAAGTGCTTAGGCATCCGAGAAACTTCAAACATACAATTGACAATTACAACTGAGCAAATCCCATCATCCTTCATGTGTTGATATTGAAATTAGGTAACTATTTTGAATGTTCTCATATTATAATGTTCCAGTATGCAACTACAATTAGCTGAGTAGTTCCAACATGTGGGTTTTCTATATTCATATTTCAAAGTTAAAACATTTTATCTACAAGTAAATTAAGACCATCAAATATATATAGTTTATCATCATATTTGAAAAGAAATTTAAAAGTCATTCTTATTCAAATAAAAAAGGAAAACCATGCCTTTCTCTCTCTCTCTACATGGGGCCAAGTTTAGTATTTAACTGAACCTGGAGCTTATCCAGAAGAATTCCAAATATGACTGAGCTACTGAAATTCTAATTATTATACCTGGTTTTTTATATTGATGGAGTTTTTTGTGTGGACTGGAACACAATTCAGTGAGTAAAGTCATTTGTAATGGCTGCATGTAAAGACATCCTAGTGGGATAAATTTTGCTGCTGCGTTGAATAACCAGCAGAGTTGCAAGAAATGGTATGGAAATTATTGTCGTTATTAATGATTATACAATATATAAAGCCACGGACTTGGGAAGACAAACGGCTCCATGACTAGATCCCCACCATTGTAGTTGTGAACGTAGGCGTGTTAGAAAAGACCAATATATCATCCAGATCTCCAAAATTAATGAGATATGAAGCAGTATAACGTGCCAGATGTACAAATTTATCACAAAGATCACGTAATTGTAACTGCATCTAGCCCCAGGTATGTTAGAATCGTAAATCTATCATTAACATCTCCATAATTGTCAAACGTTCCCTGATTGAGATGGCTGGACTGAATGGACAATCACGGATAATTCGGACAGCGATACGGTAATAAATGTAAGAACCATTAATAATAAATCCGGATTTATTCGCATTGTTCGAACCAGACGCTCGTCTATATTAGAATGTAATACAAATGATACATTTACCTCCAACAGCACACACCATCAATAATGAAATATGTATATACAAACAATATGAATAAAGCCTAACTTCGTGTGGAGGAAGGCGATAACTTTATGGAAGAAAAGGGGACGACATAATAACATAGGTATGTCTCATTTCAATACTTGCAAAGATCAAAATTAAAAAATATATTTTATCATTCCTATCACCCTACAAATTCATACTTGGGAAGAAAAATACCTGTTTACAATTGCCTAGTTGTTAGCCAATGTTTTATTCAAAACATTCCTCTATTTGCATTAAATCAGTACCAAATATTTTATATGAATTTCTAAATAGATTATTATATTTTACCTCCACATGATATTTTCCAATACTTACATTTCACTTGAAGGTCTGTCTTGAAAACCTTTTCATTGAAAACTCTAGTTCCATCTTCTAACTCCGTAGTCACCTTAACAATATAAGTTGAATCCCATCTGAGGTTGGTCAGCATACACCTGTTTTCTGCAATATTCTTTAGTACAACAACTTCATCTGGATTGCAGTAGTAGAGAACTTCATATTCACAAGGCTCATATTTTGCTGTCCATTTTACATCTGCAGACATAATCCCTGCTTTCTGAATATTAGTCACTTTTAGTGACATTTTCACACGCCTTGGTGATATATCCATAATGGTTGGTTTTGTATCTAAATAAAATAGACCAATATTTATTCTCTTATGTAATGTGCTATATACAAGTTGGATACTTAAAAAGAGTTTAAGATTTAAGTCATGTGATTTGTATGGTTTATTACAGCATAAGCTTTCTAAGGCATGCATCTGTTCAAAACAAAAAACAATCATGAAATCATGGTATTAGTTTGGATACATGTTTGTAAAACAAAATTCATTATATGGAGACTAATAAAACTAGTGTCAAGAGATGCAGTATTGGGTAGTAATCGATGGCCATATTGGATGCAAATAATAAAGCTGATGCTAAACAAAATACGTAAAGAAAAACTGTTATGGGTAGCCGACAAAGTAGCAATAGTAATACCAAGACAAATCAAATTCGTCCAGCATTTTGATGATGAATGACATTAAACATTTCATCAAAACCTTTTTTGCTAATTTAGAAATAAATGCAACAATGTTGGCGCTCATGATTTCCTCTTCTTTTCTTAATATTTTATATTAATGATTCTCAAGCATGTGTTTATATATTGGTACCCAAATCAGCACGACATTTCTTTCCATCAGTGATGTTGATCATCATAAGCTTCTCCGATGATGAATGCAGCCTGTTCAGTACGCTTGAGATGCATTCGATATAGTCAAAAGTTAACAATAACTATGTTTTGTCTTTATATCTCGTAGGTATTTTTATCCACCTTACACGCATGATGGTGTCCAAGGGGGAGCTTTTGTGCCTAGCATGACAACTAATAGTCACTGCAGCATGAGCATTGCCTAAAATTAACCTTGGACATGTATGAACCTCGCTCCTTATCACAAGTGTCAGATAACGTGATCATATAAGATTGAGTTCCATGCTTGATCAAAGTCTAATAAAACTTATTCCTTCTTTATAGGGTATAATATACTGTGTCAAAAAATCCGGACAAAACAGTACCGTTAAAAAGTAAAGTTCCAATCATGAAATGATACCAATTGCAAAAATCTATTGAAGAATAATCCTTTTAAAATAATTAGGAAATGAAGTACAAGAAAACAAGGATAAGAGATAGAGACAGTACAATTCTACAAAAGGCATTTATTTTTGTATCAAAAGATAAAAGTAAAACAACAAGGTCATGGCATCTTTGTCGATTCCATACTCAAAGCATCAAAGAAAAATGCGCGACTTTGACCCAATGTAAATAAAACGCCAGGGAATATATTTCAGAGTTGTAAATCGCTTAGAGCTTCTAAGGATTAGGCGCTATCCAAAGTTCCAATAATTATTATTTTTTTTAAATAAGTGACTCTGACTAGGCAGTTTTCTACTTCCTATTTCTTGTGTTCTTGCTGTAATATCAAGTCCTCATACATCTTTTATGTTATATTTAGTTATTTGAGAGACAGAACAGTCGGTCGCTTGGATTATTCAGTTGAAATATAAAGTGCCGATTGGATTTTGGAATTATTCTTATTCAAAAATGTTCTTAACATTGCCATTTTAACAACGTCATGATTCTTGGCAGGCAAGTAAATTTCTGAATTTGAAAGCTTAGTTTATGACCATTGCGTCGTAGAACAAGTACATGATAATTTATTAAGTTTTAGTGTATGCACAATTTGATGATCTTGAATTTTTGTAGGTACACATAGCTGTTGCAATGGGGTTTGTCTGATAATGACCACTGAGGGATTAATTGGTGGTGTGGTACGATGATGTAATGTCAAATCATTAGGCTTAGTCAGTGGCTGACACTTGGATAGGGGTGTTCTATACAAATATCTTGAAACTGAGAGGTAGACATGAAATTATGCGAGAGACTGTTATTCACCTCTTACTTTCTGTCTTCATGGGGCTTGTTGTAGTATCATATTGGGCACGAGCAAAACTTTCAGTGTTGTTGGCATTGGCAGCAGAATTCAATGAGCCAACCAAATTAGATAATATTATGTAACATTGCATGATTATAGTGGGTACAATGTGATCACTTCTCTGGATTTTCGAAGGTACAGACACTGATTGCAGAGTTTCATTTTTCTGGCTTTTGAAAGGTACAGACAATGAATTTTGAATCCACATCAAACTGTTCTTACGTATTTGCGCTGGATCTGAATCCGGTAGTTTTCCATATTGTGCAAACAGACTTACTGCTTTTGCGCCGTAACAGTTGAGTCAACCCTCCTGCTATCCATGAACAGCCAATTATAACGTGACATTACCAGAAAACTGGTTTCTACCAAACTTAGAGAAGAGAAGAACCTTCTATTCCAGGTTTTCAGTTTATCCTAGGTATAACAAAATCTCATCAATTATTTGTGCATGGAATGTTGCAGCAGCAGGGTTAATAATGATCAAACAATTATCGTAACAGACAATATTGCCCGGGCACAACCGGAAGTTCCTTTGACACATTCTAATATTCTGACAGTGACCCAATTGTCGAGGATGGTGGTGGCATTGCAAATTACGCTAGCTTCATTATCTGAAAATGTTTCACTCCTTGATTGACTCTGGGAATCATGGCACGAGGGAAGTATGGACCATTCCGATACACCATTCTTTAAGGCATGCAGAATATTTGCTACTGGTTGTCCCCGTCATAGGCAACAATGCAGTGCCAGTGAATGACAAATTCCATCCTTTCAGTGGCGGTCTCAATATACGAAGCAGGGATCCTTGCCATTTTTGGAGACAGTACATCAGAATCTTATCCAACAAATTCAAGAAGTACCAGTTTGACAATTTATATGTCATATCTTTTAGAAAATTAATATGTGATATCTACCTATGTCGTGGCAGTTGGCTATGCACACGTTACTTTAGTTGTCGAGTTTACACATTACAAACACTCCAAAGGAACACCTGTCATGCCCCAAAAAGTACAAAACAGTGCCTTATCCATGCGCTGCGTCACTATTTACATCTACTGAGGTAGCATTTGCGACCACTCGTACTTACTTCTTGTGAGGGGATTTACCCATAACTAGGCAGACGTTCAACCAAGCCTAGCGTACATCTCTCGTGCTATGCGGGTTTCGTCCTCATTTATTCACAATTTATACTTTTATTATTAAGACAGCATCAGGATGCTAAGCATTGTTTATCAGAAAGTACTATTTGGGTTTTGGGTAGATGCCAGTCATATCCCTTTGAGAAATATATCTGTGTCACGGAATGTTGTAGTTTTTATTTAGGAAAGACATGTACTCGGGTTTTGTTATCGTGTGCAACGATACCCGAGGGTGATTTTTTTTTATTTATATATATATGGGCAGTTGTACTTCGGAATCGTGAGTACAATTCGCTATATGCCGCTCGTGCAAAGTGTTCTTGATACGGAGCACGAATCCGTATAAATACTTTGCTATATGTAAAGGGTCTTTACATTACTACGGGTTTTGTCAACAAGCGGCTGGTTTCAAGGACTGTAGCTATAGGGTTATAGATCCGAGGGAGGGAGGATTGCACAACTTTAGCTGTAGGGGTAAGTACATTTTTGATACTGAGTGATAGCTTTTTGTATCACTATATTTACCTTTGCATGTTTGTTATATAGTTTTACACAGCATAATGCGTGCATTTTCTACTCTTGTTCGCGAGGCATTTAAATTGGTAAAGTAAAGCTATATTTTGTTAAAATATATTTGTTTACTATTCAGCATTATCAAACAGGGAAGGTGTACTATAGAACCTGTCATTATGATAATAATAGTCTTGATAATTTACCGTGTATAACGTCATTACGTTATGTCTGTATCAAGGTTAGTACACGGTGTCGGGTATCTTTTCAGCTATTTGTACGAGGGTGTTAAACGTCCGGGGTGCCCGGAGCTGTCAAACGTCGGGAGCTGTGCTTAAATGCACTGGTGTGTCCAGAGCTGTTTAATGTGCCGGAGTGTCTAATGTCTAGCGTCCGGAGTGTCTAATGTCAAGGGTGACTCAGCTGTGGAGCTGTCTAAATAACCAGAGTGTCTGGAGGGTCTAATGTTTCGCAGTATTCCGAGGGTCCGGAGTCTGTAGAAATTGTGAAGTTCTATTGTACCAGCTGTATACTAATAGTTGATTATATATATTTATTCGTAAAGTGTTAGCCGTGGGCTAATGTGGGTTTGCGGAACCCAGTATATGGTTTGGGACTGGAAAGATAAGTTATCTGTCCTGTTATTTATTTTTCAAATATAGTTCCGCTACTTGAGCGTATACATTTTTACTATGAGTAATCCTGCATTGTTTACTACGTGAGTAAACTGTATTCATGTTTTTTTTTTGTATAATTTTTTCGCTGGGGTTTTGTATCAGTTTTTGTATCATTGATTCGTATCATTGTTTTGTACCATTGTATCATTTATTTGTATCATTATATGAGTCGTTTGCATCTTCTAGTCTGTGCGTAATTATGTATAATTAAATCCAATATTTGGATTACAATACGCACGCATTTCATTGTTTTGTTTATATACATTTATCGCCACATTAAATAATAATTTGTATATCTGTATCATCAAAGCGTGTTTTGTTGTTAATCCGAAGTGGTCCGTCCCGGTTATCTTGTTACAATCTGCCTGAACAATTTAATTTTGAGTTTGTGATTTTTGCTGACTTCGGGTCGTTTTGCACATCACCATATAGCTCTTCCAACTGCCTGGCTCTGCTTTTCAATTTTCTTCTTTCAGGTCTTGTGGGTACACTTACAGATGTCCACATCATATTGACACGGCACTAAATATGGGTTCACTGGGGAGCACTTCACATCATATGGGTTCTTGCAAGACATGACTATCTTACAACACATCATTCTTATATTGGTATTCTATGACGGAAATAAAATCATATTTTGGATAATGTGTTCACAGATTGGCAGTCTCGTGCAAGAACATACTGATACAGCAGTCCACATCATATGGTACTGCTCTTCGAACAGGTTTGGTTTATTGGAGAGATCTGCATTTGGGTTCATTGAAGGCATTTACTGTCTTACAAAACATCATTCTTCCACTGTCTTTCAGTGGAATAAAATACAAACATTTTATGATATTGACACATGTGCAGGACGGGTGGTTTTTAATGGGGAAATCAGTGGCCAAAGAAATTAATTCTCGTAAACTGTGACAATTCTGCAACATTTTGAAATTATTAACAAAGGCCAACCAACAATATGCTCAAAGACATGGTATGCTGCCAAAGAACAATTCCTTATTCAGGCTCACCATATGCCTGGTAGTGATAACTTTAAAAATAATGGTTTGTTTTCTTGATTTCAGAATGAGGAGTTATGGCACTTGATGCCTCATGTGAATCATACTGCAGATGTGTGCCTCCTGCTACATATGTGATGCTATTTTGGCAACACGTATGCAGGACTTGTGGTGTTTATTAACAGTGTTCAGTATTACTAGGTCAGTATACAGAAATGGCTTCCAGTGTTTGATAAATGTTTGATCATATCAGGTAATGTTGTGTGTGATTACACTTTGCCCATAATTTCAGAATAAGTATTAATTTAATTTTTCACATATTGTCACACCAGGCTGCAGCTGCAGCATTTCACAACTAAGTTGTACCTTGCATGGATTAGATTCCACAGGCTGTGCATACACAGTACGATCATCGCAGAGAACTTCTTGATTGATACAGCTACCCAAATATTTGAGAGCTGACATTTGCAACAGACAGGTCTGTTTTTACTGACCTGGCCATCTCATAAAATGGACCCATTTTGGGCAGATGTCAAGATTTCATTCTTTTGAAACTTGTGGATGTGCCCCTTGTCCTATTTCGAGCAGTATTTGGGTTAATGGATGCAGTGTGCTTTGGCTGGGGGTCATGGGGCAAATACCCCTTTATTTGTGGATTCCATGTGCTGTCCATTTAGTAGGGAAAGTGTTCTCTCATACTTAAAACTCCTACTGGCACGCATGGGCTCTGGCTTGGAAAACTTTTCTAGTCATTCCCTTTGTGTTTGCCCAGCCACAGCTGCAGGTGGTATTGAGGACCACCTAATTAGGACTATTGGATGATGGTCATCTTCATTTTATATGCACTCCATCAGAGTTCACCCTAACTAACTCCTTTCTGATCAGAATGAGTTTTGTTATAGAATATTGGTAATAATGAACTGGGTCATGTTTGAGAAAAAGGCAGTTAGTGAGTGAGAGAGAGACAATGCATATACTCGTGTATCCTATATTTCTTACAATGTCCATATAAAATCTCTCATACTATTCATTATTGTTTTGTTGTGCATAAACTATATGGTCCTCTATCTGCCCAATCCAGTTACCTATCAATCAATATATAAAAGAATTGAAATTAAAACTCCCTATTATCTAGTTTCCTTACATGTTTCAAGTTATTTGTGTTGAGTCTTATTATGTCTATCAAAAAGAGTTAGAAAGTTTCAGTCACAATTTGGTAAATTATATTATTGTAGCATTGTCCAATATCAAAGCAAGCTAAGAAAAAAAACAACTATTCGAAAAAAGATTATTATTGTTATTATTTACCTTTCACTTTGGGATCTGTCTTGAAAACTTTTAAATCATGACTGGTTGTTTTATCTAGCAGATATGCAGTCACTGTCATTATGTACTCTGTATCCCATCTGAGAGTTGCCAATCTGCATCTGGTTTCCACAATGTCCTCCAGCAAAATTCTTTCTTTTGGATCACAAAAGTATGAAATTTCATAATGATCCACCCCATGCATTGCACTCCATTCCACGTCTGCAAACATTTGCCCATCTCTTTGAAATTTGGTAACTTTTATTGCCATAAATGCGGGTTTTGAAGCTTTGGCCATATCAACCAGATTTGGATCTGGAAAATTCATACAATTGCATATCAAATATGTAAAATATTCAGCTGTGTTGAGAATAAACCCTGAATAAACAAGGACCTCACTTATTCTTGATTTTGTTAGATATGGTGATAATAAAAGACTATATTACTTATTTCATCAATCTAGATTATACATATTCCCTCCATAGTGGTAACATATGTATCTTTCAATATGGCTTAATAGTATATAAATAGTACATAAACACAATCCTGGCAATACAGTACTGATTAACATTCAAATTGGAAACATGTAAACTTGACAATTAAAACAAGCTTTAGGATATTAAACCCCTCCAAACTTAAACAAAATATAGTCCTACAAGACAAAAAGTTGAATGTAAAGATATTAATATTTTGCAAAAGGCATTGTAATAAGAGATTAAAGCAAAACAAGTTCATGGACTTTTTATCGCATCAATGATGATTTAATTGATAATAAACCAAACCCTCCAACCAAAACCATAATGCATTTTATCTTTGTGACCATGTCCCCAAGGTGAAGGAGGAAAGGGAGAGAATCACCTAAGATTCATAGTAATTCATACCAAAAGTGAAGGTTTTAGAAAACACATGAAATTGAAAAACTGTAATCAAAACCTCAAATGTTGCTGCTGTCATTAATAATGTCTCCTCTCCTATTAAGATTACCTCCACATAAACGTGTATTATGAAGAGTCGGATTAATAGCATCCCTTATTTCCAGAAGTTCTGTTAGGACAGTACTAAATGTGTGAATGCTTAATCAGTGGTTGTGTCAATATGCAAACAATGTTTTCCAATATGCATAACAATTTTCAAAGATATGTTTAAGTTAGGGATAATCTTTGTTAAAAATAATACAACTTTAGCTAAAAAAAAATTAATTACTTCTACTAGACAGCATGTAAGTGCTATACTAAAAATATTGTGGTTGCAAAACTTGCTGATATATATGCTTACCGGTAGTTATTTATATTTAGCATGCCCGAAGCATAGATGTGCATGTATGTTAACTAAAGTAATGTAAATGTAAATGAATGTGCATTAAAGTATTCAATACAGCAAATCCAACATCATCTCTCTACCAATGTAATATCCATCTGTCTCTTGTTATATATTCCATTGATTTCACTGACAGTAATGTATATATACATGTACATACTTCTATGACTTTTGCAAGAGACCAAGAACATTTTAATGATATTGTCATTGTAACTAAATATATCATTATTATTATTATTATTATTATTATTATTATTATTTCTGACTACATTTCATTATCACCTAGTCAGGCATAATAATTGAGAAACTTTTCATTTCCTCCAGCTACTCTATAATCTGCATATCAGGTAAAAGTATACATTTTAAATAAGTGGTTACACTTTCGAGTGAACATGAGATAACTTACAAGTATAAAAGTCTTGTTCATTATCAAAACAACAAATAAAAAAAAACATATTCAAACACATGTAATTATTATTAATTATTATTATTATTAATTATTAATTATTATTATTATTATTATTTTATTATTATTATTATTATTATTATTATTATTATTATTATTATTGACCTTTTACTTTGGGATCCGTCTTGAAAATTGCTGAATCAAAACTGGTTTTTCCATTTGGCAGATATGCAGTCACTCTAACTGTGTACTCTGAATTCCATTTTAGGGTTGACAGTCTGCATCTGGTTTCCACAATGCCCTGCTGCAAAATTTTTTCTCTTAGATCACAAAAGTATGAAACTGCATAATGATCCACTGGCTGTGTTGACACCCACTTGACATCTGCAAACACTGTCCCATCCTTTTGAACTTTGGTAATTTTTATTGCCATATTCTCATGGTTCGAAGCTACATTTGTATTGACCGGATTTGGCTCTGGAAAAATTGTACATAATACATGATCAAATATATGAAATATTCGGTTCTGTTGTAAATTAATCCCGAATATCCATCAACCTTGCTCATTATTGAACTTGTCAACTATGGTGACACGAAAGTCTTTAATATTTTCTAAACAAAACTGGATAAAACTTTGTCCCCTAACATCAGTAACATGTATATGTTGCTACATATAAATAATTTATATTGATTATTAAATTCTTCAAATCATTAAATACTATGAATAATTGTATTCTGGACTTGACCTTGTCCAAAGATCAGCTACATTTTCTACCTGACATGAATCATTTTTTTTTCTTAATATTTTGTAAACAACCAATACATGCTTAATACTTTCTTTGTAAGTATGGTTTAACTATTATCTTGGTCTGAGTCAAGGACATTTTGCTTATCATGTTCTATAATATACGTTAGTTTTAGTAACAGACCTTATAAAAATAGTTAAGATTTTATCTTTCAAACATATGGATTAGTTCAGAATGATATTTTCAATTTGGTAACAGTCGTTTCTAGAAAATGCTTATTTTGACCTGCTGTCCAGTAGAGGACTATATAAACTTGTTCATCTTAACATCGTTTATTCATATAATACAATATTGAGGCAGAATCACTACTGTGTCAGGTATTTCATTTGGGCTGGAATTTATTTATTCAAAATACATAAAGGAGCAATTCTTCTCTAATAATAAAAAGTACTCAAAAATAACATTCAAGGAAATATTTATGGCTTAGATTTATAGTGAAATTCAAATAATGATATATTCTAGGATTGCATTATTGTGATTCAACACATGACTGTTGGCACATAGGCCACTATCACATAGGCCACTACAGACACACCAACACTTCCAACATTGAATATTACTTAGAATGTCACTTAAGTTTTTTTTCAGAACCTTATTTATTGAAACTTGTGACTGGTAACTCTAGGACTATTTTGGATTTAATTCGCAACTCAGAAAGCTTTTTCTAAACTTTTAACTTTGTATTCTGTGGAAATAAAATATTTGATGCTTCTCACTCTTTTCTATTATGTATTTAAGGAGTAAAGTTTCATAATAATGTTTGGATTAGGCTTTATAGTCTGTCAGTATAATCCTGGCTACACAGTGCCAATTAATCTTAAATTAAAACATGTAAGAATAACAATTACAATAAGTTTAAGGGTGTTAAATCATTCCAAATAAAACAAAATATAGTCCAAAAGAGACAAAAGGTTAAAATTGAAAGATAATGATGTTTTTACATGTGTGTATGAGATTTGGATTTTTAACGTTGCATTATGAATTTTTCATTCATATCGCTATGATGTCTGCAGTGTGGCAGTTTATAGTTATGTCAACCACTGTGGCATTATACCACAGATATGATGCATCATATCTCACCCAGTTGCATTTTCCTAAATCCGGTCTGACCAGTCCTAACTCTAACCTCTTAATGCTGTGCATGTAGAACCTATCGAGGCAGCTGACAGTACCTTTTTTATACGTTTATGGTAAAACTCAGCCAGGGTTCAACCTGCAACCTCATGCATATAAGGCAGACACTTTAACCACTAGACCACTGGGGTGGTTTAACAGTTTTAAAAAAACATTTATCATAAATATAAAATAAAAATATGTCAATGGACTGTTTTTCAAATCCATGATGATTTATATAAAGTATGATAATAAACGAAATCTGTAACAAAATCCTTAATGCATATTGTATTTAATTGTGACGAAGTTCGTAAGGTAAGGGAGAAGTGTAATGAATTAATTAAGGTTCATACCAAGGATGAAGAAAATCCATCAATGGGGTTAGAAAATACAGGTATATGGAAATGAAGAACTGTAACCAAAACCTCAAAATGTTGCTGCTGCCATTGATAAAACATGACTGTCGTATCTCCCATCCCACTAAGAATAACTCAATAAAAATGATATAACTAGAAGTCAAGGTGAAATCATCACTTATTTCCTGAATTTCTGTGTAGGCTAAGACAGTGTTTAATAAGACATGCTCATATATTTTTTTTTCAAATTTCTAGCAAATATAAAAAAGGGACATATTTTGTTTAAAAAAATAAAACTTTATCTAACATAATTTGAATACTTTTACTAGACAACATAGAAGAGTTATAGATATATTGATTGCCCATGTTACTTGTATAAATGCTCAGTTACATATAACTTGCATGCCAGAAGTGCAGATCTATGCATGTCTGTGAATGAAAGTACATTTAGTTTTATGTGCATTGAATTAGCTAAGCATTATACGGCAAATCTGGCAACATTATCTCCTATATCTATGCTATTCATCTGTCTCTGATTATGTATTCCATTGATTTCACCGACTAGTATATATATAAAAAAAACTTGTAGGATTTTTGCAAGACATTAAGAACAACGTATTACTGGTATTTTCATTATAATTTGGATAAATGTTCAGTGGACTAAAGTACCAAATTAAATTATTAGTATTACATCTATCTTTAGTTTATGTCTGCTGTTCATTTCACTTCCTACATTTCTATTTAGTTATATTTCCTTACCTGCCAATGCAGTTACCAATCTATATTTATATAACAGAGTTGCATTTGGTGCAACTTTGTTGCCATTGATCAGGTAAAACAAATTATAGAATGCTTTATAGTAGAAATAATCTCCTTTCATTTCCACAGCTTTTCCAGATACTTTAAATCTGGTATAAGCATACCTTATAAATAAGTGTTTACAGTTTTGAGTGAGTGAATATGTGATAAATTATGTGTACAAGCTTTATGTATTTTCACAGCAAATGAAGAACACCTATTTGAAAACAGAGTATTAATATCATTATCAGTATTATTATTATCACACGTATTAACCTTTCACTTTGGGATCTGTCTTGAAAATTGCTGAATCAAAACTGGTTTTCCCATTTGACAGATATGCAGTCACTCTAACAGTGTACTCTGAATCACATTTGAGGGTTGTCAGTCTGCATCTGGTTTCCACAATGTCCCTCTGCAAAACTGTTTCTCGTGGATCGCAAAAGTATGAAATTTCATAATGATCCACTGGCTGTGATACCACCCACTCGACATCTGCAGACACTGTACCTTCCAATTGGACACTGGTAACTTTTATTTCCATAGGCACATGTTTTGAGGCTATATCCATATCAGCTTGATTTGGATCTGGAAATTTATTTACAAATAAATGATCAATGATATGACATATGTTTGTTTCTGTTCAACAGGCATGACAGTAAACCATCTACATAACACAATTGTACAGTAGTGGTATTAATCCCCTGCCAGGTTGAATTCTCATTTTGTAACACATTTGAGGATAAGTGGTTACCCATTCAAGGAATGTATTTATTTATCTCCAAGTTATCCAGTTTCCCCTGCCAAGAAGACCATTATACAATAAACTTTACATCATTCTCTAAAATACTGTAAACAGATAATGTCATTTAACTGAAAAAAAATACTTGATTATCCACCATATCCATTAGCAATATTTATTGTTATGTTTTCTTACTCTTACAATAAGAGTTACATTTGTTTTTTATTTATCTCTTCTACAAGCAAAACCATGAAAATACATTTTATATAGACATTTTTAGCAGATAAATAATAATGGTATCAGGATAACAATTGTCAAAATCATGTAGTAGATAATTCTCATCAACCACTTTCTGGACATCAAAGGAGATTAGGATTGTTATGTAGGTTTGAAGCCAGGTTTTATGGTGAAAGTTTCAGTCACAATTTGGTGAAATAAATGATAGTTTACACTTGAATGATCTTTTCAATGTTAGGAGAAGGAAAGACAGGTTAATCATTTCATATGTGCATCAGATAATGCAAAACAGGTGCAGTGCACCGAATGTTTTATTTTTATACCTATTATGTTATGAAACATCAAATAGGAATTCTTAGCATAGAAAAGTACTCAAATTAAGATTTGCATATTACAAATTGTGCTTCATTGTAAAGAAGAAGCTATTTTAAAATTATCAATAAAAATACAATAATGTAGCAATCAGAAACAGTGTAATTTTTAATACCTAAGCTCACGGAAAATATGGGCTTGAAAAATCAGTCTTAATTTGTCTAAAACACTATATTAAGCAGTTACATGTATTAAAATCAAGACAAAACATTTTGCCACTCTAGATGATACCCAGTTCAGAAGGTGCAATGAATAAATTACAAAATACATAAAATATATAAAATGTCATTGGCTCCAATTTTACAAGTAAAGCTAGTCAGTCTATTCTATAACAAAAATCGCACCCATCCACCATGCAATAAAATAACGGGAATTTAAAGCTCCATAAATGTAAAATCAAGGGAATTGAAAGTTCCTTAAACATAAAATAAAGGAAATTGAAAGTTCCTTAAACATAAAATAAAGGAAATTGAAAGTTCCTTAAACAAATAAAATAAAGAGAATTGAAAGTTCCTTAAACATAAAATAAAGGGAATTGAAAGTTCCTTAAACATAAAATAAAGGAAATTGAAAGTTCTTTAAACATAAAATAAAGGAAATTGAAAGTTCCTTAAACAAATAAAATAAAGAGAATTGAAAGTTCCTTAAACATAAAATAAAGGGAATTGAAAGTTCCTTAAACATAAAATAAAGGGAATTGAAAGTTCCTTAAACATAAAATAAAGGAAATTGAAAGTTCTTTAAACATAAAATAAAGGAAATTTAAAGTTCCTTAAACAAATAAAATAAAGAGAATTGAAAGTTCCTTAAACATAAAATAAAGGGAATTGAAAGTTCCTTAAACATAAAATAAAGGAAATTGAAAGTTCTTTAAACATAAAATAAAGGAAATTGAAAGTTCCTTAAACAAATAAAATAAAGGGAATTGAAAGTTCCTTAAACATAAAATAAAGGGAATTGAAAGTTCCTTAAACATAACATAAAGGGAATTGAAAGTTCTTTAAACATAACATAAAGGGAATTGAAAGTTCTTTAAACAATGCCTAAGATACACAATGTACTTTTTAAATAGCCAGTGTAACCAGTGACGAAACCATGAAAGCATCTTTTCTTTAAAATCTAACTGAAGCAAAATGTGAACCTGTAGAGCACTACCTTAAAACAAACATGAAAATATGTGCAATATCTTTCTGAATGGCATATGATCATGTATGATATTCTGAACAAAATGGTACTTTAACATTGATGTTTTGCATGAAATTTATGTAACTATACTTATTTTTCTGTGCTTACACAATATGCCTTGTGGTAGTATTCTCTGTCAAATGACCTTAGGTATGAAGAAAATTATATGTCTTAGAACACAGAAGTGATAACAACTTAAATTTAAAACTGTTGTTGAAAGTGAAAAAAAAATATATCAAAAAGGTTTCTTTCATTAACTATTAAATATAATATAAAATTTTAAAAGTTATTTGATTACATTTTACAATTTACCTTTTAAGTCCAGAAAGTGAAAATGATCAAATGGAGGTAGTAGTATTTTGATGGGTGTACATCTTAAGTAAGAATAATCTGTTTACTATATAAACCAAATTAAACACCTCAATCCTACACCAAAATAAAGGGAATTAAAGGTGTTTTATCATGCCTGAGAGAAACAAGTTTTTTTTATATAAAATAACCAGAATGAATAGTGAGGACATTAAGGAAATTACTTTTTCTTTAAATATCTCACATTATGCAAAATATGAACTCGCCATCTAGAAACCAGCAAATTGTTTGCCCACCTGGGTGGCAGCTAGAATGCTTTCTCCTTCATGTGGAGATTGGAGTTAAATTCCATGAATGGTTCATTTACTACTGGAGTGGGAAGCAGATTCTCCATATGGATGTAACTGAGAGTGTATGAATATTTTGATCAGATAAGTATTATTGAAAAACAACAACATATTTACTAGAAGAAAAAAATTGGTTTCTTTTATAAATAATTCACCCAATCAAAATACCTTAGGTGAATGTTTAAGAGGAGGTGGAAGTAGGTATATCCCTTATCACAGAGATGATATCTCCGGTCCAATAAGGTAAGTAAAAGATCCATTCGATAACCCATCTGCAAAAGTGTCTCTATCTGACACGGATCATCATTTAAACGGAAATGTTCCCTCCCGCAAATCCAGCTAAAGTTGTGAAGCCGCATCATTCTCGAGCTGTCAAGTTACCCAGGTAGGTAACCTGTAGGTCCTACCAGGTCGAGTGGAGCCATTTTTGATGACATATCTCTGAGATATAAGCTGGATAAAGTATAATCTGACCTCCATTACATGACATGGATAATATTAACTTGGTATTTATTTTACTAAAGAGCAATGCTTATGATGACTGCCCTAACTTTGCGAGCCCACATACATAGCTAAATCATTTGGGATTCTTCCCTGATTTGCGGAATGAATAACCCAATTTAGTTAGGAATAAAGTGTAGTTGCTGATGTCGTCCTTGGCCCCTTTAAGGGTTAAGATGCGTGGTCTCCATTGGCATCCATATTCTGTCAATTTTAAGTACCACGTCAAAGCTCTCATTGGGTCCTATAAACGACCTAGAGATAGAGTACATGGCGTAGACATGTATTTCAATACAAATGTCTGATCCCCTATAAATGGGAGCCTGTCATGTTTAATACTGTGCCGTCCTGTCAGGACTGCGAATAGTTTTAGGATGCAGGCCTTACACAGGAAGTGAACCAATGAAGCCCTCGAAAGCGGTTTGGGCAGTGTCTTCTACAGCATGCTACCACCCATGATAGATCGTTTAGAGCACCAAACCAATGCCTTTAAAATCTTCTAGGATGATTCGGAGTGTTGAAGCTCGTGTATCAGTAGCTATTAACCATGACTGGTATGAAACGAATATTGTCGACGAGCCAACGTAGGAAGTTAGCTGCTGATGTATCGATGAGATCAGTAGCTCACTGTATTAACATAAAACCATTGTGTGAAAATGCTCCATTTTCATTGTGCGCTCCAATTGGAGGGCTGTATAGTTTGAGTAATTTTCTACACCACGTGATGAGAGAACTATTTGTTCGTGAGGACTTGTGTTTAGTATGCTCTAACTTGCAGGTTTAACAACTCTGCATTGTGGTGGAATTCCTGCCATCATGGTTCCTTGAGGAAATGAGAAAATACCTATTTTTCCTGGGGATTTCAGCCAGTTTGTGGATATGACTGTTAGTCCATAATTCACTTCCCCCCTCTCCCCCCCCCCCCCCATGAGTCGAACAATCACGATGAGACTACACTCAGGTGCTCTTGCTTTCTATATAAGGTTCTGAAGCAGGTGGTTGGATGGGGAGTGTGTGCGTCAAAACAGTTATAATCAATAAAGAGCGTCGATTGCCCAATATAGAAGTTCTTGGCTTGGTGAGGCAAGAAGTGACCTGCCTGTGCATTTTAAAAGCGAGCATATAGACCACTCAGCCAGCCAAGGCCCTATGATGGACAGAAATATGGAGATACAATTATATTGTGGACAGATAAGAGTGACACTGTTGTGATTTGGTAAAACATTTTGCCATCATTGAAGCCATTGAAAACATTAAGATCAAGCTTCACTCACCAAAAATTTCTTTAAATCAAAGAAAATATGTTAATACCACTGTTTTCACAAGAAACTGGATCATTATTCAAAACATCTAAAAGAGCATTATCTCTTAGAAATATAAGCCAAATCTGCTCATCATCGAACTGATCCAAATTTTGAAGTGTTATGTATATTTCATTTGCATTGTTTGTTAGGTATTTTTAATTTCAGTATGTGCTGGGCTATTGTAATGTAATAGTGTATCTTGAACTTAACCATGTCCAAAATTAAGTTATTTTCTGCTTGAACTGAATTATTGATTTTTTTTTATTTTATTCTGTAAATAACTAATACGTAGCTAAATTATGCTCTGTGTGCGGGTTTAATATCACGATCATTATTAACATATAATAAACATGTTTATTTGATTATGGGTCTAGGTTGTTAGAATTCCTCTAAAATTTACCTGGTGTGCCTGACATAGGTCAGGTTCTTTATTATAAAATAGTAATATATTACTAATTATAACTAAGCTTTTATCTTGTAAACATTCTGAACCTTCTAGAAGGTTGTGTTCCATTAGGTAGTGGGGATTTTTTAAAATAGAAAATGCTAATTGTTAACTCAGGTCAAGTAAAAGACAAATCATTGCTGACAAAATCTTCATTCATGCATTCAAATCAGGCAGAATCAATTTTGTAGTATTACTGTGTCCAGAAGGTCATTTGGGTTCCACTTTATTCAGTGGTGTTTGCCATTGAAAATACGGTGTGCTCATCCAAACATAATATTCATGAACAGAGACATTTTTACTGGGATTATATTAAATTCAAACCTGGATTAGCTAGCAATGTATATCTGATACAGGACATTGGCATACAAAACGTGTGACTGATGAGCTGGCATTTTACTCAATTTACTAATTGTTCTTCTTGGCAGCAAGATATAAAAGCTATAAGGAACAAACCGATTTCGTAAAGGTCATAAATATAATTTAGTTAATGTCACTGGAATATTCAAATTAAACAATCTAATGTGCCCAACACTCGTAGTCCCTGATGCTCTTGCATATATTCTCAAAGTCATTGTTCTAAATATGTTTGTTTCATATAATGTCTGATCTGATAATTTGTCCAAATATTACATTTTCATAGAAATATATAAATAATATCCGCTACTAACCACGAACGAGAAGCCTTCTCTCAGATGGGCAGATATCGCACATGGCATCAGAAATAATCTTGTTCATTAAATATTCAGATCGCAAAAGCAAGTCACATTCAGTCTCTATTGTCGCTCTCTGAATGCGGTCTTCTGTGCTATAATAATGGTAAAGATTAAACATCAAAGTTAAATATATCCATGGGAAGTGTGTGCAAAATTACATAATTAATGAGTAATTTCTTAGCTAACTTTAGTTATATCGGTTTTATAATTTCAAAACATTATAAACGGAGATACACAAGAGGAGAAACATTTTCAGTCTGCTTATTAATTTACTCAGTGCTTGAACTGCATATGTTTATTCATTTTGTTATGATCATAGGGAATGACGGTGCATATACAAAAAGTAACTCCAAAGAATTTAAGAAAAAACCATTTTTTTTAAAATTACTGAGTGCTGAAACTATTTTGTTCAGTTATTAGATGCAATATCAGCAGCATTTTCTCTAAGATACATTTTGTGAAAGGACTATGGTAATATGATAGTCATTTCAGAAAACAGCAATGGCAAGACTTCAAGATGGCTGCCACGGTGACCATACTTGAATGCAGAGTGGCATCCGTTTTATTTCATGCCAACTAGGCACCATACTAAGTTACCAATATGATTATCCGTTTATACGTAGCAGTGAAAGATTTTAAATATGGTTACCATAAACACAATAACGAATTTCAGTTCGACATTCTTTTCATTTAAGAACATCAATATAGCATATCCCTATGTCAATATGATCATATATCCAATGAGGAGGTGACACGGCGCCATTTTTTTATGAATATATACCATATGAATTCTTGCAGTGAAAGACACGTGTGAATACCACCATATAAAATGGCTACCACTGTAACTATATTGAGTGTCATATTTATGACCAACTTGATATAATAAGACGTCTTTCAGGGATTTTTCTATGTTGATCTGACAAAACATTCAAGATGGTTGTCATGGCCGCAATATCGTATGTCCAAGTGACACCATATTCCTTTAAGACAAAACTAAACCTTGAAATAAATATGTATGTCTGTCAAGTTTAATGGCAATTCTTTCTTTAGTTCGGAAGCAGTATCAATAACTTGTGTTAGCAGATGAACTATATCACCAGTGAACTAAAGAGGGTGGAAGAAAACTAGTTATATATATATATATATATATATATATATATATATATATATATATATATATATATATATATATATACATGCGTGATGTGACCATTTATAAAATGATAATATCCTTGAATTGCAAATAATTTTCTAATATTTTTTATTATGGTCTAAAAGTGGACGTTTCCTAAAATGGTCAAGTGCTTTACATTAACAAAATAGGCAACAAAGTGTATTGAATTTTAGAATCTTTTTGTATCCTTACAAATGCAGCTGCTACTCAAAAGAAACTACTTAATTTATCAATCTAAAATGATAGAACCAAACATTTGTTACTTATACACGTGACCTTGCTCAAATATAAGGAATGCTTGATTCTTGTTTAGTACACCAGCTTACGTGAAACAACCCTGATATCTAATCAGAACTTTAGGATTATGATGCATAAATTTTAAAAATACAGTACAGTTCAAATAACTTTCTTATACAAATGTAAGTAGGTGGTAACGAATTCGATGCATTAAGTATATTTTACAAGTGGTATGAATTGCATGCATTGATAATTGAAATACAATATTTCACTTTCAATATAGTTGGAACAAATTGAGAAGCGTGTACAAATGCAAAATACATGTTTTAATAATTACACTGGTTCAATCTCGTTTTGTAGCTCTTTGAGTTTCTGAAAATATATAAAATACATCAAAGTGAGAGGATATATATATATATATATATATATATATATATATATATATATATTAAGAAATCTATGAAACTCTTTGTATATTCATAAACAATCAAGAAGTGGAACTGACGTTTATTGGATTATCTTGGATTCTGTTCCACAATGTAAATTATACATTGTATTGTTTCTACAATGTACTTATGTAGACGCCACATTCAAAAAAGTCATTATTTGTGTCCATATATATATATATATATATATATATATATATATATATATATGTGTGTGTGTGTGTGTGTGTGTGTGTGTGTGTGTAATAATTGCGGTTTTTTAACATTAAATGGTTTTGAGAGTTTTCTGTGGAAGAAAATAAGTACTGCATTTCTGTTCGGATTACTCACTAACAAAAATAGGTGCGCATCATCATTTGTAAGGCTGGATAATTCAAAGACATCAGCTATCTTTAACTTTGTTTTTGCTTTGTCATCTTCCAATTCCTATAAACGACTTTCAAGAGAAGTTATACAAGTTTTCATTTCCTCTTCCATCCTTTTTTCTGCTGTCAATTTTCTTCTTTCCACTTCCTCTGTAAGTTCTCCAAATCTCTGAACGAGCTCAATCTTTTTCCCTTCCACCTTTTTCTGTGAATATATTTGAGAAAGAGAAACGGAAGAACAATTGAATATTAAGAAACCATTTAACTTTATTATAAATATTGTCTATTAAAATGTCTAACATGTTCACGTAACTAATATTATCAATACATTCGCTACATATTGAATTGAATTAGTTGTGACCATTGTGACTATAATATGTAATACTATTGTAACAGAAGGTAATGGAAATCGGCTTATCATTGAAATGGTTCGTGCCGATACCAGATTTGGTAACGAAACATGTGTTCTGTGACACACCAGATTCTTGTATTTTTGCTAAGAGTTGCGTAATCAAGTTTCAAATAAACTATCATTTTAAAACATGGCCTCTCTTGAGACACCGTTGTAACTATTTTAAAATTTTAACAAGATTGTAGGAAGCTCACCCGTATAGTCTCTATTAGACTGGTTAAATCAGCTACTCCCTTCGCCAAGTCTTTATCTTCATCCAGAAACCTTGCTAGAATGCACTTCACCTCCTCCTACACAATATACTAGTTAAATTGCATTATTTCATTATATATCTACCATATTCTTAAAAAAATGTTGTTTGTTCTGCTTGATTTATATAATTACAATCAATGTTTATAGTAATCTCACCAATGAAGCAGATACTGCCTCGAGACCAAACTGTTTTACAAATATTTCCTTAGAAAGCACCAGTAATATTGAAGTAAATGCAAACTCTTCAAATTTAAAAAATACATGTATTTTGTTGCTCATAGTAACATCAGGAAATTGAATTTCCAATGAGTATGAATTATTGCGGTATTGTTATGACATGTATCTAGAAAAAAAATAACCAGTAATCTAGACATTTTGTATTGGTCATGTGGTAATTTGTTTTCTGCACTCATCTTACCTAAATGAATAGTCCATGTTAAGGAAGAAAAAACATGGAATGACATAAGAGAGGACATTCTTGCGTGAGATATCAACAAATCCCAAACGTTTTCATATGAATAAAGATATCTTTATGTGCTGTAAAATGTCTGTACACCCATAAATCCAAACAAAACCATATACATTTTCCTCCCACTAGAAATTTTATGTACACCCTACCAAGGAATACCATTGTTCCTGGTAATAAATTTTTCTATACTATTCTAACAAAAATATGAAGCAGAAACTCATTCTAGTAATATCAGAATAGTTGTTTACTTTGTTTTGATTGGTTATTCGAGTAATGCTTAACCTATAACTTATGGTCCTCGTTTATTTTATCTCAGCATTCTTATCCAGAGTCGGATTAAAAGGGATGGTCTTGTTTTGAATATAACTGGCATCCTTTAATTTATCTAATAATGTCAATATTACAATCACAATTCTAGTAGTGAAGTTAATGTAGATTTGACATGGATTAGAAATCATGGGACGTGAAAATATGGTCAAAAGTATGAATTATCCTACTAAAGCTATACTGTTTGCCTGCACTGTGAATGATCAGAAATAATAACGGACTTGGCATCAAAAGGCAAATAACTATTTTCCGGGCTTTATTGTTCATTTATGCACAAAATAAATTGTAGTTATGAGTCCATGACAACCCGACATAAAAGATAATCAATAATAAACTATTATTACCCGCTTTTGTTTAACAGCTGACCTCATTTCAGTCGTGACATGATGTTCATGGATTCCATCTATGGAACTTTGGTCTCCCTTAGTGCAAATTTCGTCACAAGACATGCAGTATCTTTCTCTTCTTAACCTATCACATTTTGGAGTATCAACATATTGGATTTCGGATACAGAAGATGGAAAAGCAGGGCTGAATTCCTCCTCTTTGTGTTCCGCTCCATATGCATCCATAATATGCACCAGCCTGTGACTGGCAAGTACTCCTGTCTTTGGATGCAGATGTTCCAGACACACTCTGCAGTAATTTACTTGGCATTGCAAACATTTCTTTATCGCTCTTCCCTTTTTATCATCCTCGCAAACGTCACATGCGAAAACGTTGTCTCCTTTCAATGACTCCCGAAATTTGCAAACTATTGATGCAAGAGTGAAATTCTTTGGTAAGGATTCTATGTGCGCCTCATCCTTTGCCTCAAAGAGATGTCTGCAACTTGGACAATGGAGCCAAATATCATTATCATTGTCCTTCTTAGAACGAAGGGCTACAAGGCATGACTTACAAATGGAATGGTGACATGGAAGAAGCCTAGGATCTTTGTACAACTCCAAACATATTGAACATGTCAGCTCCTCTTCAATGTTGGCCGTTGCCATCATTTATCTGTAATAGATATTAATACTCAATGGAAACATTAGTATTCAATTTAAAATATGTTTGACGAATGCAAATGTTAGATGTTTGGTCCAATTATCATCATAGTCTTGCAACAAAGCTAGAACAAGTGGTCAGCGCGACACTTTTTAAACGAGACATTAATTAAATGTATATTTAAAGTTTGTGATTAAATATCTTTAAAATGTATTTTATTTTTAAAGATTTTTTTTCACATCTGGAAGATGACTACCAGTTTGGAAATTGTCTGCAAATTAACGTCAACCTTACCTTCAGTTTCATGTATGCCAATCATTGTTCATCGTTGTGATGTGTGCATGCCTGGAGTTTTATCACATATTAAATCAGATGATACGTAAAAGTCAGTCAGATCTGTCTGATTTCATTGTTTTCTTGGTTTTAACGGAACTTTTAACACATTAATATTTCTACCATGCCGAGGAAAAGCAGTGAAGGACCCAACAAGACAGCTGATTCGGACTGGCCGAGTCGGGTATCAAACCTGGGAACACTAGATTTCGAATTCAACTCACTGCCAACTGAGCTACCGCAGTTTCTTAAACCTTGTTGGAAACGAAATGTATCCAAGCATGATAAATAGCACATATGTCGACATGATGCTCATTTACCATAAGTATATAAAAATTCTTAAATGATAATACAATGTCAACAATAAATTAACCCAAAATGCACACAAACTAATATTATAGTTAAATTGCATAAACGTGCCATTTTTATTTGGTCATATGCTTCCGTTTGCACGGACTGCAGGTGAATTAAAGTAATTTTCATATACACCGTAATGATCGCTTTAGATTACAAATATATATTAATGTATCCTATTTGCGTCTAGTGGTTTTCCTGTCTGATGAGATCTAAAAATATTTCCGTTGTAAAAGACAAAATAAATATAGACCTCATTTTCTCTAATCACATTTCTACATAACCTGAAGGCTCACAATTTAAGGTAATATATAAACTGACTTTTCTCGCTTCGCAATCTCTGCAACAAATACACGAAGCCATAAAAGGGAATCCAAATAATGTGGTAACAAAATTATGAAAATGTTGTATCTTTGACATTATATTAGCTATATAAATAAACACTAATTAATATTACTTTATTATTTACTTAAGTGTAGTAGAATAGTGAAAACAAAAACATCCAAAATAATTATCTGATGCGATTGAGACTGAACGGGAAGGGATGCTCAAGGGTGATGCTGTCGGAATTAGATTTTAGAGCTTTGCATACAACTTTTACTGATACATGATAAATAATAAAGTAATGTGAAATAATGCGAATCTTCTTATTCATTTTCTTTCTTCTTCATTTTTGTATTATTATTATTTTTATTATATAAAAAAAAACATATATACTTATGCCATCAATTGTAACAAAGAGCACTTTAGACAACTCGGCCACTCAGGACCCCTATGGTCAAGATTTTAGATGGAACTTTCGAAGGAATCTCGGTGCATCAATAGTTTAGTACCCCAACATGTTCGTATCATTAAAGGTCTTTCACTTATACTTGTTCGGGTTCTGCATGTGCGAATTGAATGTTTTTCCACGCCTTTTTATCTTTGTCTTTGCTATCACATGCAGGATGTATCAATGGCTGCAACAAAGTGTGATATGAATTGATAGGTTTGTCAAGGAGTCTCAAGGGCTTATTTCCTGTCTGGATCAATACATTTCCCATGCCGTCAATGACGCTTTATTAGGATTTTCAAGGTTAAACAGTACGTTGTGAACAAATTAGTTTCCTTGCGTCTTTTAAATCATGCGACCATACTTTTCAAAACAGATGACACTGTACGAAAAACCAATTTTAACCGATCTCGCAAACATTGTCCACTTTGTTGAGTTACTTCTTGGTACGCATGATAAATTATGTTTACAACTCGCTCGAGTATCGTTTTTGAACATGTAGTTTCATTGTAAATTTTATTGTAAATTTTTAAAGAGCAGAGCATTTGTCTCAGATCTCTTTTTATACAATATGCACACAATTAGTATGTCCTCGCGTGTACTAAATTAGATTCAAAATTGTTTTTAAAAACTTTTCTGACTGATAAACAGTCTCAAACTATCTTAATCTTCTATTTGTAATTGTCGTTTAAACTTCTGTGATTTGAAACTCTATGAAAAATGAAGCTGCTTTCACTGCAGAGACGTTGGAGTTCCACATTTTAAATATGACCATGTAATTGTAAGCAATTGTTTTAATTTGTTAGATGTCAGTGAGACGTGGAATGTGATAAAATATTCTCTCTCTCTCTCTCTCTCTCTCTCTCTCTCTCTCTCTGTCTCTCTCTCTCTCTCTCTCTCTCTCTCTCTCTCTCTCTCTCTCTCTCTCTCTCTCTCTCTCTGGGGCACTCTGAAAATCCGTTTTTGACAGAGATAACAATTATCTTTACTTTTGTCTCGGGATTCTAATTCTCCCGTTTTATTGGTTCTGTTTTTGACCTTGATTACATTATGGAGCCCAATGTCCTTTCTCCAAACAAGCTTGGCATGTCCTTTAACTTGGAGGTATAGTTTTGGATGAATCTCTATAAATAGTTGACTTCTAATGTAATCATAGGTTTCTCTTCTTTACAGGCTAAGTGCAGAACTAACACTAAATGATTTATTTTCGGTCAGTGGGGTTTTATGTATAGGAAAAGTGTAATTTGAGTCCAAAAACTGGAATTGTGTTCAGGCATACAACGATAACGGCCTCCCAAGGAGAAAACGGAAAGCAGAACAAGAATAATCAGTGTCGCCTTACTCCAGGGAAAACAATTTGTACTTTCGGTTCAGTAATTGCTATATTTTGTGTAGCATCATTCTTAGGGGGATGTTCTGGCCGGACCAGACAGTGTAACCCAGTACTTTTCTAGACTTACTTGGCGAAGGTAAAAAAATCCAAACACAACTCAACGCAGAATCTTGTCTTTAATTAAATTCCCAAAATAGGTCTATAGTAGTATGTGTGTGTGTTAATTTGACAGTAGTTTGTCCTGTCCTGTCGATATGAGTGTGTAGGTTTTGCACGATTTTCAGGAAATGCAGGTGTAAAGTAGCCCAAAAGTAAAGTGTAATGTAAACGCGGAAGCGGAATACGGAGTCAATCCGGAAACTAATTTAGGTTTGTAAAATGGTAAAATAAACAAGGTATTTAATATATATTTACAACGGATTAAATCACTAAAAGGAGTGAATGAGATCCAGAACAGGGGAATTTAATTTAACCGATTGGAATCATGGGAAATTGCTATATCTTGTGTAGAATGGTTCTTAGGGGGAATTTAATTCAAAGGATCGGAATCGGCAAATACTTTAATCGAGAGGCAAATGTGATGTAAGGTTTTTCTTCAAATCGGATAAACAGGTATGTCTACTAGACGTATGTGGAAGAGACCTTTCGAGAGCACTATGGTCTCCTGTCTTGAATACAACCGACTCTGAAAAACATATTTATCATTATTATATCAAGACAATGAGTCCACTCATCTCCATTTCTTAATGGCCATATAAGTTTTACTAAAGCAATTTCTGACACCCAGTCAACAATAACAATAATATTCACAACTTATATAGATTTTACCACATATTGTTTTAGTTCTCTGCAACATAGTAATTAGTGTCTGTCATTCATAACGATAACGTATTTCGTCAGATATAAAATACAGACTGAATATAAGGTTGTTTATTTTTTTTTTGTTTTGTTTTTGTTTGTTATTTTGTTTGTCAATTAATAACATAGTTCACTAAAAAAAATTATTATTTTTCAGATACCTCTTTAAAATTAATTTTTTATTCATGCACAAAAAAAGCATAATCAATAACATTAAGTAATGCTTGTTATATCTAAAAATGAGTCATATGCTTTTAATACATTTTAAACATGAATTTGAGTTATCCTTTGATTTTAATGAAACCTGCATTACTGTATGAACTGAATGAATGAATGAATGAATGAATGAATGAAAGATATGATTGAATGAATGAATGGTCTTCACTGTTCTGTTAAGAAAGTGCAACAAACTGATCCTCAATGTACAAAAATGCACGCACTTATACGATTAAGAAGTAAGGTAGACCATAAACTGTAATTCGTACACTGCACAATAGCCTGTAGCATGTTACACAGGTTATCTCGCTTACCGATAGCAAAGCTTAAACAGTTCTCTCGTGTATGTGCTGCACTCAAGATAACGGAGAATTTTGTAGACGAACAGCTTACTTAGTTAAGTTATTGGACATTAATGTCTCAAGTTTGAGTAAAAACCTTTAAAATCGATCGAAACATACAGATAATAAAAATGATCTGCACAATATATACATCATAATATTATAATTGATTCAATTTTAAAAATAACTTCTCAAACGACTGTGTCATGCATCATCAAAACAATTGCGCAAGCCAGGTCCATTTTCAAGATTAAAATACTTGAATATATGTATGAAGGGATATAAATACACTAGATAATCATTGCACACTATTTCCGCAAAGTATCCGTCCGTAGTTGTTTGAGTTAAAGTAGCCACGAGAAAGAACTACGGTTAACAATATCAGTTTTGTTCAGTTTTGTAAGAGAAAGAAACATACTTCAACTAGCATGGAAAAAAATGGGAAAAAATAGAGAACAAAATGGGGAACAAAATGGGAAAAAAATAAACATGCTGACATGACAATTGATAACGCCACAATAATATGAGAAAGACGAAGAGTTTGTGACTGAAATAGTTTGCTTGGATCTAAATTTGGACGTACCTTCCCTCTAGATTGACTGCTATGCGAAATACATATGGGCAAATGAAGTAAATATACAGCGTATACACAAATTGTCCTTAAATTAAATGAAATATCATCTGGATAAGTAAATACATATTATTTACGATGTAGTAGACATCCATGGGCAAAACACATTAATTAGGAAATAAAAAAGGCAAATAAACATCGGATGGCATTAATTAAATGGATGATCATTTTAAATATAAAGCACTCAAATACGTCAAAAAAGCAAGTACGGTTTCTCCTTATTCGTTCCGTTGCACTTCTTTGAAAAAGATTCTGTGATTTCTCTTCTGCAAACCAGCAGTTCACTCCTAGTTTACACTTAGTGAACTAGTAGGATATCATGGTATAGAGTTATGTTTGCCGTATCCAACAGCTCGAGTTTTTATAAGTCTACATTAAAATATGGATTGTGAACGTTCGTGTCTGATTAAAATAATAATTCTGACATTCAAAATAGCTTCAAGAAAGTATACTTGCTCAAATTTGAGAATAAAGATAGAAATAACCCATTTTAGTTGTCATATTTAACCTAGTTGGAATGCAAATGACCTCTTCTCAGGTAACATAGTCTGTCCTTACATTCACCATGTCAACAACTCCAAAAACAGAACAAGCTGTATATGCTAGACTGAGTTTTTGACCAAACGGTTCATGACGAACGCTGTTCTAGACTCCACCCAAGGGTACCATATCGAAACATATTTTAAATAAAGTCATTGCTTTTTCCTCAGAAAATAAAATTAGAATAGAGTATACCATATCATAACTTTGGTCAAATGCAGTCACACAGCAGTCATGCTGATTATGATATTACAACTTTACGTTGTAAATAGGTAAATCTATAAAACAAAGTTTGATCAGAGAAGCACTCTTAATGTACACGTAAATAATATTAATAATAATAATAATAATAATAACAACAACAACAACAATTTATTTTCATAACTTAACTCATCGTGATGCTTATTTAAAAAAGCCAGGGTCAAAACAGTAAAAATTGAATGTACCTTGAAAGTTGATAATGGAGTTTCGGAATATTAGGTAAAGGACTAATATTACTGACTTCGTGACCATAAGAATGAATATTTAATGGATACTTACAATTACCAAGCTGTGATTTCAGTGATATCCTCTCGGGCAGTAAACCGTTACCTGCCACATATGCAAGTCGATAAATTTTATCTTATCAAGGCCAGGTGCACGTGACTGGCATGCACCTGTTTAATTACATCCTCTATGAAGGTTATGCATATGATGAAAACTCTAAGAGGAAAAATAGCAACTCATTCCCTTTATTTTTCTTTCCAAAATGAAGAATGAATTAATCATACTTCCCACTATCACTGATACTTAGGAGTCAATATATCTGTAACGTGGTGTTTTTTCAATATTCGCCATAAAGGATACGATGAATTAATTGACAATGATACAGTGAAGCAGGGTAGAGTAAGTACCTTTTCTATCTACCTCCTCTTGCTTCTCTCCTTGAGGGCTCCCACGGCCAATGTTCACCCAGTAGAAAACGAGCATGCTCCAGGTGCACCTGAAGATCCAAACGCAATGCTACATACATAAAAACATTTAATCCTTAAGTTTGGTTTCAAAAATGACCAATACAAAGGCGTAAATATACCCAACCTACACAACACACACTATCACACAAGAATGGGTAAGAAGTGTTTCTAGTCACACTACTATACAATACCTTGCGGTCTAGGGGTAACACCTGCTAGGGGTAACACCTCAGGCTGGCTACGCAGATTTACTCTTTCAAGGGTAGCTCGAACACCTTTGGTACCCGCTCGGCACTCAGCTTTCACATGTGGCTCCAAGAAGCTGCGGCATGCGCAGATGCCACATCCAGAGAAACGGCCGCGACTGGCCGGCTAAACCAGGCTGAGTGTTGCCTACGAGTCTCAAGCACTAAGTGAGTTAGGCTTTGTCTACCTAGCATGTGAAGCCTGGATTCGGCAACCTGCATGGAGGAACCACCCGCTGATCAACGGGCAGAAAGGCGATTCCCAGCAAAGCGCCGTCAAATGCTAAGAGCTCGACGAGACAGGTAAGACGTCCTGCTCATCCACTTTACTCAACTTCGTCTATGGTCGTCTTGACGATGTCATACTGCTGAACTCAGATGGGTCTAGTCTATAGAGTGAGATCGACAAATTGTGCAACTCTTCCTAACTTAAAACAAAGTCACCGTGCAAGTCACTCTTGTCATGGACTCATCACTTTTCATCATCCACTAATGTCACGTGGAGACAGGCAAGCGACGAAGCGGCAGGTGTGGGAACCCTGGCGGCCCTATCCGCAAACCTGCACACAGGCGGATCAGGCCATTTGGGTCGTTCATCACTGACACGGAGCAGTACTGGAGTTCAACAGCCCCCTCAGTGACTTATCAACAACAACACTAATCGGCAAATAGACTGAATCTTCCAAAAGAGTAAACGATAGACTAATGACTATGAAACTCCCCCTCTTGTTTGGAAAAAAGCAACTTATCATCATCAGTTGCTATGCTCCAACCAATACCAATCCAGATGAAGTGAAGGTCAAGTTCTATGGGGATCTTCAGCTCGTTATTCGTGGCGATTTCAATGCAAAAGTAGGCAGAACTGTACAGCAGAAATTTCGTCAGATGCGAGACACATGGCTGAGCAAAAAAAGCTGATGATATCCAGTGCTACGCATACCAGCATGAAATGAAGAACTACAATCCTCCAAAAGAAGTGCATGGACCTACATCCTCTGGATCATCCCCGTTTTTAGCGCAGACGGGAACACACTAATTACTGACAAAGATAAGATTCTCAGCGATGTACTGAACATTTTTGACAGCGTCCTGAATCTCCCTTTATACATCAACAATGCACCCAGCAGTCATCTCCCTCAATTACCCATCAATGAAGCACTTGATGACCCTCCAACATTGATGGAGACACATAATGCGATATGGCTGCTCTCCAGTGGCAAAACATCTGGTTCAGATACCATCCAAGCTGAAGTCTACAAGGAAGGGGACACAACCTGGACAGAAAGGCTCCACCTACTGTTTGAACTGATGTGGTAGTAAGAGACGATCCCCCAAGAATTCAAAGGCGCTTCCAAAATTCACCTGTATAAGTGCAAATATAACAGTCAGGCCTGAGAAAACCACCGGGGTATATCCTTACTCTCAATTGCAGGAAAGATTTTCGCCAGAATCGTACTGAACCGCCTCACTACACACATTGACCAGGGACTACTGCCAGAAAACCAGTGTGGATTCCGAAAAAAGAACGTGGAACCATCGATATGGTTGCGAGGCAGCTACAAGAGAAATATCAAGATCAGTATCTCCATCTACATCGACTTGACAAAGGCATATGATACCGTCAGCAGAGAAGGCTCGTGGAAGGTAATGGCCAGGTACGGATGCCCAAAAAAATTTATATCCAAGTAAGGCATTTCCATGATGTCATGCAGGCACGAGTCCAAAACAATGGAAAAACTTCTGAGCCATTCCCAGTAACTAATAGTGTCAAACAGGGTTGTGTTCTAGCACCGACACTGTTCAGTCTAGTGTTCTCCGCCTTGCTGATTAATGCTTTCAGTGACAAAGAGTTTGGAGTCGGCGACAGGTACCGTACATATGGAAAACTATTCCATCCCAGGAGGCTTCAAGCGAAAACAAAGGTTATGACACCATCAGGGATTTCTTATTTGCTGATGACTGCGCCCTCAATGCTGGTTCAGACGCCGACCTGTAATGCAGCGTTGGCAAGTTCTCCAGCTCCTGCACAAGCTTTTACTCTCACCATCAGTACCAAAAAGCCAGAAGTCCTGCATCAGTCGGCCCCTGGAAAGCCCTACGTTGAGTCCAACATCACCGTCAACGGTCAAAAACTCAGCGCAGTGAACTCTTTCACCTATCTCGGCAGCACACTGTCACAGAGCGTCACTATTAACGATGAGTTGAACTTTCGCATTGTCAGAGCCAGTGCAACTTTCGGCAGATTGTACGCCAACATATATAATAGAAGAGGCATCAGCATCCAGACCAAACTAAAGGTCTAGAGTGCAGTTGTGCTCCCCACAATACTTTACGCATGCGAAACGTTCACGGTGTACCAACCCCACGCCAGGAAGCGGAAACACTTGCACGACGCAAGTCTCAGGAAAATCCTCAACATCAATTGGCAGAAAAAGATTTCATACAATGAGGTACTCTCCCAAGCAAGTCTCCCTAGCATCCATACCATCCTGATGCAGTGCCAGCTACACTGGGCGGGACATCGTGTACGCATTCCAGACCACCGGCTGCCTAAGAGACTCGTCTATGACGAGATACAGAAAGGACATCGATCCTACGGAGGTCAGAATAAGCGTGTTAAAGACAATCTGAAAACTGCATTGAAAACGTTCAACATAAACCCTGATTCCTGGAAGCAAACAGCAAGCGATTGAGTCACATGGCATTCATCCATGCACAAAGGATCCAAATTGTGCGAATCTAGCAGGACAACAGCTGAAGAGCTGAAGAGGGAAGCCAGAAAAGCATGTGTCATCAACCCTCCTGGAGATGTCCCACTCATCCCCTGTCCCTTAAGCAAACAAACATTCCTCACAAGGGTTGACCTTATCAGCCACCTGCGCACGCACAGACCATAACCAGCTCCTGCAAACCTAGCATGACTTGAGAGGTCCTCTTCGAATCAACAGACGAACAACACTTATTATAAACATATATTGGAGAAATGAACGAGTTCATTGTTTTTAAGGGTGGAAAACAAACAAATACAACACCAAAACATAAACACGCACATTTTTGGTAAATAAATTAGTTTCTTTTCTGGAGATCTGCTTAAGTTTGAAAATGGTAATTTTGTTTTAGCAATTTGTCCTGATTGCATTTTTTTCTGCGAGGATGACCATGTTTCACTGAAGGCTGTACCACCGGATAAGGCATTCTTCTTCGAAAGTGGAAAGAGGACTATGTATCCACACAACATTCTACATTTCCTACCAGCACCTGTCTCTACTCTTCCTGTTGCCTCTGGATTCTCTTTTGTTGTTAATAACTCTCCGTCCTCTCTTCTTTTACCTTCTTTATTTCTTCATCAAACAACTTTACTATTAGGTCTTGTACAATTTTCAACATCTTCGTATTCTACATTTCGAATGGCTTCTGAATCAGGTTTTACCTAATAGGTGCAAATGTATACATGCTAACTTTTGTAGGCACGTTGCTTGTTGACGAGTCAGCAATGGGTGGCTACAATGGTCGACTGATCTTGGATTAAAGTAGTGTCCGTCAATACTGACATGTACAACTGATTCATTCCAATACCGTGAGCTTTTTTATTTATCGTTCGGGAGGGAATGAGATCCATACTCCCGAACGCGTTTATGGATAAACTGATTGCCACTGAATTAGTCGTCTCGTGTGTGAATAGTCTAATCACCTTACGACACCCTTTTTGCTGATCTGTCACATCTGGGTGCGTCTAGCGTGCGTCAAGTTGAGATCGACTCTCTCTCTCTCTCTCTCTCTCTCTCTCTCTCTCTCTCTCTCTCTCTCTCTCTCTCTCTTGTATTGCAATTTAGTATTACGTATAACCACACACATTTCGGAGAATTTTGTGTATTGACGAGTGGGAATAAGCCCACACACTTGTTTGCATGTCCGGGATGAAATGAAACGCCCAAATAGTACTGATGGTCGAATTCTGCACAGTTAATTCAGGCTTTCTCCTTTTTGCAAATATTGTCTTGGCCATTTTAACGATTGGAATCAAGCTATTAAATTATAAATTTTCCTGCGTATAAGACTTTTGAATTTTGTCTACAAAGTGTACATAATTCCTCCAAATAATTATTAAAATATATGGTTCAAGTGACCCCTTCGAATTTTTAAAATAAGGTATCAGTTTCACGAATACTGTAGCGCACATAAAGGTCTCAGAAATATGCATCCGGATTATTACCACCGCACGTAATATGATTCTCTCCCAGGCTCCAAATCTTCTTGTATTGATTATTGATTCTATAAACATGATTGCTAAATTCCATAAGCTTTCTAAAATGACTCCTTGAAGTCAGCATTGGTTACGCTCTCGTAAACCTCATCATATCTATAATTTTCATTTTCATCTACTTTCTTCTAATTTGATATTTGGCTGTCTCCATAAACTTTTTTTCTAAAATGTTCAGAAATGTTTAGTTGCTAACATATTTATTTAGAAAGATGCCGTAGAGAGCGATCATGGGCCATGTGGTAGAAACACCCGGGCCTCTCCTGGTTCTTGTTGCAGCCAAAAAATATTTAATATAGTGAAAAAGATGTTCGGCCTTGGCCCCCGTACAGGCCTTTGGCCGTGGTCCCAGGGATTTATCCACGGCTGCCCCACCCACCCACCCACCCACCCCCCGCCGTCCGGCCTGTTACCGTTTAAGTATACGCTCGTATAAGTGCTTCAATGTGGTAATTTGCTCACTATGCCACGAGTCGGTCTTTGCCTTTGGAACTGACTAGATAAACGACAATCTCCACTGTAAACAAAAAGTCACATGATCAATATCACGTGTATTCGAGGCGAAGAGTAAAGCTACAGTCCGGAAGAAGATAATTTGCTTTATTGTGGGGGTAATGCTCGAATCACACAATATATTGTACTTTTGATGTTTGTAAATTGACATTTACTCACTAGACGAATACTTACTTGTGCGTGATACATACAAGAAAAATGTTAGGCCAATTGTAGAAACTAACATATGACATGTACATGCAGCCGGTCTTGTTTTCATTTCAATTTCAAAATCTGTCTCGATAAAGAAATTTTTTTCATATCATATTTATCAGATCATAGTATGCATAGTGTCCCAGCTAATTGCATTTGGATGCCATAATTCTTACTTTGGTCTGGCTTACATGGTTCAGTTTTTCTTGTCATTACTAAGTCAGTTTGGTTGAATAGAGGCAAAGCTATTTAAATGTTAGTCCTACATGTAAGACTCGACGCTGATATTTATGTTTTGGGCGTACAAAATCAACATGTGCTATGTCTTACATGTCGGACTATTGAAATGTCAAATTGTCATAATCACGGTATTAAAATGTATGATTACCATATGGAATCGATAACAAAATGGCTGAGATAAAAGTCATGAGTAAAATATATGGTCTGGTATTTTGTTAGCATCGTAAACCTGTACTAGCAATAAACCTTCGCAGGGAGAACTTTATCTTTTAAGACAGGTGGTCTCAAGACTGGTTTTATTATTTAAGTATAAGAAGTAGTCTGGTAATTTGTGGCAATCTTCATACCAGTTCTACATATGAAAAATTAAACTTTCTGATCAGAAATATGGCAGTTTATGTGCAAGTACTAGAGATGAAAACAAATTATATTTGTATGGTCAGAATTCCATTCCTTTGGGCACTCTATTGACTCCGGGATGTAGAAAATATACTGACCTGCTCTCCTGTTTATCATAAGAAGCAACTAATAGAGACAGGAGCAAAGGTGATGTAATGGTTAGAACACTGAAGAGGTGTGAATTTATAATTCTTCAAGTTGGAGTTGGACCTGGATGGTCGAGTGGCCAAAGGCACTCACCTGTTCAGATGACTGACATCTCACTTCTGTCCGTATGCTTTTGAGTCTCATGGCTCTGACAATGTAGGTATGTGAAAAAAACTATCCAATAGCTTGCCATGCCTAGATGGTTGTTCCCAGTTTTTTCCTGGGTTCTTCCTCTACCAAATATACTCACTGTTATGTATTGCTTATGATGTACAGAAAAATGGCATTAAACCTTTTTCAACCATGACAACAACCAGTAGGACATGCCCAGGTTCGCTACAGTGGTGTTTTCTTTGGTAGGCTCTGTATGTTGATAAATCAACATCAAATGACATATTTATTTTTTTTAAAAACACCTGTTTCCGCAGATTTAATAATGGAAGTCATGTAGGTTTTATTTCAATCTGGCATGAAGATTTGAAATTTGTAGTCTTTGCATAAAATTTTGGAAAGGGTTCCTTTTTGCACCCCTGTCTCTAAATGTTAGAAAAAATATTTTACCTTTAGCCCTAAGCCTAAGTGTTTCATGTACAAACAACATTTTTTACATGCATATCTTTACCAAAATTTTGATCCATAGGAAAATGTATCCATTTCACACACAGACCTATTAGCAGAGATAACCATTTTACACACAGACCTGTCAGCAGAGATAACCATTTCACACACAGACCTATTAGCAGAGATAACCATTTTACACACAGACCTGTCAGCAGAGATATCCATTTCACACACAGACCTGTCAGCAGAGATAACCATTTCACACACAGACCTGTTAGCAGAGATAACCATTTCACACACAGACCTGTCAGCAGAGATAACCATTTCACACACAGACCTGTTAGCAGAGATAACCATTTCACACAATGACCAATTAGCAGAGATATCCATTTTACACACAGACCTGTCAGCAGAGATAACCATTTCACACACAGACCTGTTAGCAGAGATAACCATTTCACACACCGACCAATTAGCAGAGATAACCATTTCACACACAGACCTGTTAGTAGAGATAACCATTTCACAAAAAGACCTGTTAGCAGAGATAACCATTATACACACAGACCTGTCAGTAGAGATAACCATTTAACACACAGACCTGTTTGCAGAGATAACCATTTAACACACAGACCTGTTTGCAGAGATAACCATTTCACACACAACTATTATATACATGCTGAACATGCTTTTACCAGTAAGGATAACAATTCTTTATTTCATCAGATTGCTTAAAATGTTGTCTTTAGTTATCATGATATCTTTGCCTGAAAATTTGATATTGATCTTTAAAAGGGATCAATGAACTATTAATTTCAGATCTGTCAGTGTGATAAAATGCTATGCCCTTTACATTTATTTACCTGTGTATGAATATTTTATAACAAGTTCTGAAATTTTAGAATGTATTTTTGACTGTAAGAATGTTATGTTAGGGTGGTTATAGATGTGGATGAAACTGTAATCCATGGATAATCCTGATAATTGATGGGTAACTAAATAAAATTTCCTAATGAGAAATGTGAAAAGAATCACTATAATGAATGTGACAGGTATGTGGCAATTTTTTTTAACAAATCAGCTAACCTGATTCAGTAATTAAGACCTTATCAATATGTTTATCTTGAAATTGGTTTTTATCAAGTTTAAAAATGTATACATATGAAGTCTCTGAAAATATTAATATGCAAATTTATTTGTTCAGCAATTTTTTAAAACTTTTCCTAGATATCAAGATGAAAGATTTTTTTTTTCACAGACATATATCTATGATCCTACCTGGTATATTATGTTCTACTTTCAGGAATGAAGATACTTTGGTCCATTGTTGTGATTTTGAGTGTTTTGTCATGCAGATTTGTTTGTTGCCTTGACAATGGGCTGGCCAGAACCCCACCCATGGGATGGTTATCGTGGACCCGTTTCACTTGTAACACAAACTGCATTACAGACAGGGATAATTGTATCAGGTAGACAAGTACTGTTATTAAGATTTTTTTTACTATAAACATCAGGTACCTAAATTTAAAAACATAAAATCTGGATGATGAGCATACAGTTATTATTTGAAAACTAGTTAATGTAAAATAAACTTAACTTTTATATATGCTTCATTTCTATGTATGCTTTTTTCTATACATGCTCAATTTCTGTGTGTTTAATTAATGTTATATTATTTTCTAATATTCTTAATTTCTATATGTGCAAATTGTTTAACATGTTCTGTAGTTAAACATGGCAATCAAATTTAAGAGAATTTGGTTGATTAGAGAAAGGAATAATCAAAATGAGGTCAACACATTTAGTTTTACTAATTATCTTTACTGAAACATAATTAGCATTAGAAGAGCAATATTAGGTCTTAAAATCTTTCCCATAATGCACCAGCAGAGCATGGTCCATGATCTTTGCTGAAATAATAAACATAGTGAACAGCATAGATCTGCATCTGGCAGAATTATATGTTTACAGTAAGACAACATATCTGTGAAATACAGTACTATATATATATATATATATATATATATATATATATATATATATATATATATATCACAAAAAGATTGACTCACAATTTCTTTATTTAGTATCTATAATAGTATCATTTAATTTCTCCTGTTTGGATCACTGAATGGCAGGACTCTCCAAAAATCAAGAGATACCCTAGAATTAGCTGTAATTTGTGTTGGTGGAAATGATCGAGCTTTTGGTATTTGAAATTAACATTCAGGTTTATCTTTACTGAGCATTATTAAATGGAAAGATCTGTTTCAAGTGAAGGACTTGCATGTCTAACCAATGAAAGACAACACTGCTGTCTTTGACGCCTTTATCCAATACACATAAAGAATGGATGAATTAGTTTATTCAGTTTATTTTCAAAGAACGCTTTTTTTTGAAGAATTTTTTTCTAAGAATGCTTGCTATTCAGGTAACTTCTCGTTTAAAAGCAGTTTAATTATGATTTGCAGATTATTTAGCCAGTGTCTTTTGGTGACATTGTCCTGGAATATGTTGTTTTTCTTTGTAAGAAATAAATTTATCAGTAATAGATCTGAAAAAGTCCATGTTATTTTTAATATTTCAGTAATAGATCTAAAAAATAATCCGTGTTAGTGTTAATGTTGTATGATTTATCATTTCATTATAGTGAAAAACTTTTCATGGACATGGCAGATCAAATGGTTGCCGATGGTTACCGTGATGCAGGTTATGAGTATGTAAGTTTGGATGACTGCTGGTTGGCTGAGAGTAGAGACAAAGATGGCCGACTACAGGCTGACCCTCTCAGATTTCCCACTGGAATTACAGGCTTGGTCAAATATGTAAGATCTGTGTAATTCTGACCTATTAACCCAGCATGCATATTAATGGAAAGTAGCTCAAAATTAGATGTTTTAGTTTCTTATATGAAAGATTACTAGCCAACGGTTAATTTAGGTTAGGCAGGCAAAGCTGTGCAATGAAATTGATGTCTCCTCAGTGTGCAACCTTGTTTTTATGTGATGTGCAGAGACAATCCAATAATATTCACATTTTGTCTGGATATTTATGTAAATGTCTCTCATATTCAGCCATTTATTTATTTTCCCCTCTGACTGCTACATTGTCTATATTTATTTTACTTCCGTTTGCCAGTCACCTGCATGAAACAGCTGAAATTGTTCCATTCTTGACTGGTTGATCATATGAGGTTGTACTGCTTGAATAAATACATAATTTGTATCATGAGTAATCAGGTTGGGACCATGCAGCATTCACTGTGATGAATCATTATAACCTGTTGCCTCCAAACTTTTTTTCTGTGGTACCTTGGAAACAATGAGTGGCTTAGTGACAAAATGATGTCACTGTGTGATATCAAAATCAAACTGATCTATTTTTTCTCATACTGGAATCTTATGTGACTCAATTTGGTGCAATGAAAACTCAAGAAACATGGAGTGAATGAGTAAACGTTTATATACACATACTTATTCTTTGCACTCAAATTCATTATATGCATACAGTTACTCACTCTCGTCCAATGCTGTTGTGACCCAAATATCAAATTAATGCAGTTTGCTATAAAACACACACACACACACACACACACACACACACACACATATATATATATATATATATATATATATTTCTTACAGCCTATACTATAGCATTTCTATCAATACTCATTCAAAAAATGAACAAGTCTGTTGTAGTATGTTGATTATTAAAATAGAGTAAATGCAAATCCTATTTTTGAACAGTAAGTATTAAATTGAAATATAATTTATAAATTTCCAACTTTCCCTTCTAGATGCACTCTCGTGGGCTAAAGCTGGGAATATATGAGGATTTTGGTACCAGGACATGTGCAGGATACCCTGGTAGTGAGTTTTACATGCAGCTGGATGCCGAGACATTTGCTGATTGGCAAGTGGACCTGCTTAAATTTGATGGCTGCAATTCCAACCCACAGGATGATAAGTTTGGTAAAGAATAACAACATTTACAGAGATGATCAGTAAATAGAAGACTTTATTAGAAATGATGCAGATAATCTGTTGGTTTATTTTGTCTAGGAACTTTGTCCCATCACTTGAGTACTTAAGCATGTATGTTATCAAATCTGGGATGGTTAATATGTGCAAAGTATAACAGTCACTCTGCCCTTGTTCTTTAGGAAGTAGCAGGTGATCATTGTCTTAAAAACTACAGTCTCCTCTATGACAGTTCTGATCAACCAACACAGGTGAAAAAATGTACTTATATAAATTGCCTGTTAGTCATAGATAAACAATCTGACTACTTTAAAAAAATGTACTTATATAAATTGCCTGTTAGTCATAGATAAACAATCTGACTACTTCAACTGATAAGTTTGGCAGTTCATTTTTTTATGTCTGGTAAAAGGATCGTATTGTGACCTTATGAGCCTGGTTAAAGGATGGTAAGAAGATCTTGCAAGTCTGATAAAAAGATGGTAATGTGATCTTGTGAGCCTGATAGAAGGATGGTAAAGTGATCTTGCAGGTGTCCCAAAGGATGGTAAAGTGCTTTTGTGAGTCTGGAAAAAAGATGGTAATGTGATCTTGTGATTCTGGTATAAAGATGGTAAGATGATCTTGTGAGTCTGGTAAAAGGATGGTAATGTGATCTTGTGAGTCTGGTAAAATGATGGTAAAGTGATTTTGTGATTCTGGTATAAAGATGGTAAAGTTATCTTGCAATTCTGGTTAAAAGTAAGGTAAAGTTATGTTGTGAGTCAGGAAAAGGGATGCTCATGTGATCTGGTGATTCTGGTAGAAAGATGCTAATGTGATCTGGTGATTCCGGTAAAAGGATGGTAATGTGATCTTGTGCAGGTGTAAGTGTGTTTTTACATGATATACATAAAGCATCTGTTTGTCAGTAATGTCTGTCATGTGTCAACCTTGGCAGTTTCATTTTCACTGTGTCTTTTATGCAGCATTACTGGAATCATTTTGATAGTAAGTTATTCCAGGGATTAAACAGGTTTATGCTTTCAAGTATCAAAATACCATTTGGTGTCCAATTTCAGCCACCATCTGCTTTTCTTACAGTGTGTGCAACATTTGGCTGCCAGTTTGAAATGCTAGGAATATTGCACTTTTTCCCTTTATGTTGAGAAATAAGCATAACCTCTGCATAAAGAAAGGACTTTTAATTATCAGCCTACAGTTCTCATTTTTATTCATTTTGATGACTGTTACATCTTTGTTTTAGCCCTCATTAAAAGCCTTCACTGCTTTCTTTTTATAGTGTTAAGAATGATTAAAAACCTTCACTGCTTTCTCTTTATAGTGTTAAGAATGATTAAAAACCTTTACTGCTTTTTCTTTATAGTGTTAAGAATGATTAAAAACCTTCACTGCTTTCTCTTTATAGTGTTAAGAATGATTAAAAACCTTCACTGCTTTCTCTTTATAGTGTTAAGAATGATTAAAAACCTTCACTGCTTTCTCTTTATAGTGTTAAGAATGATTAAAAACCTTCACTGCTTTCTCTTTATAGTGTTAAGAATGATTAAAAACCTTCACTGCTTTCTCTTTATAGTGTTAAGAATGATTAAAACCTTCACAGCTTTCTCTTTATAGTGTTAAGAATGATTAAAAACCTTCACTGCTTTCTCTTTATAGTGTTAAGAATGATTAAAAACCTTCACTGCTTTCTCTTTATAGTGTTAAGAATGATTAAAAACCTTCACTGCTTTCTCTTTATAGTGTTAAGAATGATTAAAAACCTTCACTGCTTTCTCTTTATAGTGTTAGGAATGATTAAAAACCTTCACTGCTTTCTCTTTATAGTGTTAAGAATGATTAAAAACCTTCACTGCTTTCTCTTTATAGTGTTAAGAATGATTAAAAACCTTCACTGCTTTCTCTTTATAGTGTTAAGAATGATTAAAAACCTTCACTGCTTTCTCTTTATAGTGTTAAGAATGATTAAAACCTTCACAGCTTTCTCTTTATAGTGTTAAGAATGATTAAAAACCTTCACTGCTTTCTCTTTATAGTGTTAAGAATGATTAATAATTATTTTACAGTGTTAAGAATAATTAATATTTATTTTGTTTTTCAGGTTATCCTGCTATGTCTTTTTACCTGAATAAGACTGGTCGTCCAATTTTATTTTCCTGTGAATGGCCCCTGTATGAGTTTCAAAAACAGATGCCAGTATGGTTTACTCATATATATTTTGTAGCATTTACTTCAGTTTCTTTTTATTCCTTACATGTACTTTGAAAAGTGAATGGTATAAAGAATTTACTTTTTTCAATCTATACATGTCTATCTTTTTAAATCTCTGTTTATCTATACATGTCTATCTTTTTAAATGTCTGTTTATCTATACATGTCTATCTTTTTAAATGTCTGCTTATCTATATATCCTCCTTATCTAAGCTGCAACTCTTGAAACTAAACTTGTACCTTGAGATGAGAGATGTATCACATGCCCATGTTGAGTCACTGTGATCTACTTCCAGGCTTTTTTGAAAATTTCTTACAGAATGATATTCCAATACTTTTTTACCACGTGAAGTGAAAATTGCAAATTTATGCTTCTATCTGAATGAATATGATTTGTAGATAAAAACTAGGCCTCTGTTATCTACCTTCCATGCTTTTCATAGGATTGCATTTTAGTAATCACATGTACCACAAAATGCAGTTCTCTTTTCAGCACATGCACACTTACAACAGTATTCATTTTACATTACTGATTATGTACATGTTCTACCAGCAGACACTATTCTACCAGCACACTACCAGCAGACACTATTCTACCAGCACACTACCAGCAGACACTATTCTACCAGCACACACTATTCTACCAGCACACTACCAGCAGACACTATTCTACCAGCACACACTATGGTTATAACTTGGATATTAGCTACATCCACAGTATGACCCCTCTCTGTTAGTATCCATGTAGATATTAAATATCTAGATGAATTAGTATGTAAAGGGATTACTCACTAAACATTAGAGTAATATGCAATCATTGGTTGTTTAAAATGTCAGAGTATTGTAATAATGTAATCTTTACATTAACATGGTTAAGAATGGTCTCTATGTCAATTTCAGGTCATGTTATTGTGTTCTATGTAGATACGTATAATTTTGATCATTTATGCTGATGTATAATATTTATTTGCAGAGTAATTACACAAATATTGCAAAGACCTGTAACGTTTGGCGTAATTTTTGGGATGTCAGCGATTCCTGGGACAGCATCAAGGGAATAATAAAATACTATGGTGATAACAATGCCCTCTTTCAAGCTCATAATGGACCAGGTGGATTCTTTGATCCTGATATGGTAGATATAGATTATGTGAAGAAATAAACAGCCATCCAACTGTTACATCTCACAACTAGCCATTGTTTTACCTTGCTTGACTAGGCTTCTTTACGTCCACCATACACAGCTAAACAGCCAAAACTATTTTATCTCTAGGTTTGAACAGGATGCACTTCATAGTCTTGAAATCAATTCAACCAGCTTAAATGTAAGACTAGAACAAGGTTTGGAAAGTATGTTTGCAAATGCTTTTGAGTTTAAAAAATAGTGAAAGGACTTGAGTGAAGTCCTTAAATCATCAAGCATTATCCCTGTTGAATCTGCAAGCATTATCCCTGTTGAATCTGTAAGCATTATTCCTGTTGAATCTGCAAGTAGTATCCCTGTTGAATCTGTAAGCATTATTCCTGTTGAATCTGTAAGTATTATCCCTGTTGAATCTGTAAGCTTAATTCCTGTTGAATCTGCAAGTATTATCCCTGTTGAATCTACAAGCATTATCCCAGTTGAATCTACAAGCATTATCCCTGTTGAATCTACAAGCATTATCCCTGTTGAATCTACAAGTAGTATCCCTGTTGAATCTGTAAGCATTATCCCTGTTGAATCTGTAAGTATTATTCCTGTTGAATCTGCAAGCATTATCCCTGTTGAATCTGTATTAATTTTGTCCATGAAACTCATCCATCACACAAAAGCACAGCTTTTTACTCCTACAACCCCTGAAAATGTTTTTGTTTTCACTGCTATATGTGTCTGAAGCATATAGACTTAAACAGTCAGCAGTCCTGATTTAAGCTCATGCAAAACTATCCTTGGGGTAGTTTAATAAGCTGATTAACATGGAGTCAATTAAACAGTAAGGTGATCAGATATAAGAACTGATCTTGCACAAAATAGATCGTTCCACCTACTGAATCATGTCATGATGGCCAGTTAATTTCCAACAACATTCAATATTTGGCAAGTAAATATTTTTCAATATCAATGATAGGTACCATTATTACCAAGCTGCATAAATTTGAAAACAAAAGTCAATATTTAGATTTATATTTCAAATTTGTGTAATAGCCAATGTCAAAATTTGAAAACAGTTGAAATTAGACACAAAGACACAGTGGTCCCTTTTAACATTGCTCTTAAGACTCACCTGTTTTCGACTGCAGGGACAAACTTAGCGACCTATTCATGTTTTGTATCTTATATGTTTTCAGCATGTTTGTTATGTTTTCCAATTTAATTGTTTTTGTCATTTGTTGTTCTGTAGTGTAGTCATATCATTATTGATGGTGTAAAGTGCTTAGAGCTTCAAAAGATTAGGCGCTATACAACGTCCTCATTATTATTATTATTATTATTATTATTATTATTATTATTATTATTATTATTATTTCATTAAATCATTAATTCCAATTTTAAATCAGCTCAGATAGATATTAGTGTAAAAAGAAATTCACTTAATGAGATCTTATTGTATGTAGTTTACAGTCATATCTTTATTAATTTTAACTAACATTTGTTTAGGTTGCCTTAGAGGTAAATGAACAAAAGATATATTGCAAAGGCATAAATAGTTACTGTTCAGAAATACACCTCTCGCTTGAAAACTTGTGCCCAACAGAGTATAAAAACATAAACTGTATTATACATGAGTGGGGAGTTACTAAGGGACCTCCAAAAATAGAAAAGTGATGCCATTCCTGCTGGACATCTGGAGAGGGGAGGAACTAGACTGTTTAACAACTGAATACTTTTGATAATCACATTGTGAATAATTGTCAACAAAGTGTTTTTTCTAATGACGTCTTTGGCTTTTCTGTATCAATTACCTTTTTCTCAAGATGCCCAACCCTTTAAAGATTTTTAACCTTATTCCAATTGGTTTCAACATCATTCTTGTGTATGCAAAAAGTATTACATTACTGCTTATTGATTTTTTATTTACAAAATTATGAGTAAATTACTAAAGTTTAAATGATTGACATTCCACTTTCTGTACTTAATCCTTGAACATTTGAATTTTTGAACATTTTATCAATCACAGTGAAGTTTTTTTCAGTTAAGACAACATTTTGAATGCCAGATTTATTGAAATGAGTAATATCAATAAATCTGAATTATGAATAGGGAAAAACAGTTTTCATATAATGTTAGAATATGTACATATTTTTACATCAGTTCATTCAGTATCATTCTTATCACCTTGATGGCAACCAAAATATGTTTTGTTTGAGAATTTCATGCACTTTGAATAAAATATCTTTGATTATGAATTTCACATTTAAATGGGAAAGAAGTCAACAGGCAACATATCTTTGAAAAATACATATTTATATATGGGACTAAATTGCAGGGAAGCAATGTTAAACATTTATGAATGGCATCAAAAATTAAGGCAAGATAGGACAGTCAGATGAAAACATCTGTCAAATCTGGAGCCAACATGAATATGCAGAGATTTGGGATATTAAGATAGATTCAATTGTACTGTGCACATTTTTTGTGCACATTTTTTGTTTTAATTTTTTTTTAAATTAAAATTTTTATTGGTGCTTTAATTCAATGAGCATAGGTCTTATCTTTTACATACATCAGTTGGCTTGTTTTGTTTATATAATGATTTTCAATTCATGCTCTTTGTCAATCAGAAAATCCACAAGACAAGGTACCCCAAAATCAGGCTATATTTACTGTGTACATAAAGAGAGGACCTATAATGATGAAAAGGATACTTTTATCAGAGACTATTTAAAAAAAGACGATTTCTGAAAGTATTCCTTAAGGATCTCCCATATCATGTCCAGTATGTCAGGTTAGTCTGTACCATGTTTTTGTATTTCAGATTGTATTGGGAGATTTTGGTCTGAGTTATTACCAGCAGCGGGTACAAATGACAATGTGGGCCATGTGGTCAGCACCTCTTGTTATGTCTAATGATCTTCGGAACATTCGACCTGAATCAAAGGCACTCCTTCTTAACAAGCGACTTTTAGAAATAGATCAAGACCCAATGGGTGTCATGGCTTCAAGAATCTGGATTGTAAGGATAAATTTGAAGAGAACATATATATATTTGTTTATTCAGAATTGGACTGTAAAATGCTAATTATTCAGACTCTTTGGTAGACATAGAATTGTCCAGATCATTATTTGAAGAACGGATATATTGGTACAATATACATGTATGAGCATATAAGCTTGAATATTGGATTGAATTATGTCCTCTACAGGCTCATTTTCATAAATCACATACAGGTAATTGATTTTTTAATTTTTCTAATTTGTTTGAATTTTGTCTTTTTCAGTTTTCTAATCTAGAGTTATGGCTGAAACCAGTGATGCCAATGGGCAGCTTTGTCTTTGTCTATTTTTACTCCCAGGACAACGGAAACGGAATTCCACTCAGTACATCTCTGGATGGCATAGGGCTAACGGATCCTAATGGATACAATATCACTGAAGTTATTGATGGACAGTATATGGGTATATTTAAACCCTCTGATACATTCAAGTGTCATGTTTATCCCAATGATGTTTTTGTTGCCAAGGCAGTGCCTTTAAGTGGTGCATTCTGGGCTAGAAGTAAAGTTGCAGACTGGTCTTTTCTTGAGAAAAGAATCAAAGATTTGAAACTGTTTTAAAACTGATTTACAGAAATGACAGAATAGTGATTGCTATATCTTTCATTAGTTTTACAAAATGCAAAAAGCAATTGTTACCTTGTCTAAGAATAATCAGTAATGGTCAATTAATTTTTTTATCAGATTTTTTACATTGTAGCAAAACAGTTATCAGTTACACCCTCCTGATGTTTGTGTGTGTATATATATATATATATATATATATATATATATATATATATATATATATATATATCTCCATGTACATACATACATACATACATACATATATACATACATACATACATACACACACACACACACACACACATACATACATACATACATACTGTTGTATTTAATTTAATACAGACAGGCCTCAAAATAAGCACATTCCTATTCTCAGTATTAACTTGAAATAAGTAGACATTTCTAAACCATGAGGGATGGGAACAGCTGCTAAAATCTGAACTTTAACTTTATAAATTTATAAGAACTCAAACAATGAATGCCTTCTATATTATTGCCAAAGGGAGCTAACTCTTTTCATATTTAAATACTGTTATACAGGTTGTTTTTTTTATTTTTTGTTTTTCCTAGTTATAATTTTGTAAGTACAGATATTACAGCAGACACAGCCTGTGTATGCGCATGCACACAAGCACAAAATTACCAATTTGTCAAGCCAAACTTTTATTTAAACATTGAGTTTAATCACAGTGTGGACAGATGAACAGATGTAAGAATAGATTTGTTCACATTCACCAAACTTATAAGAATGTCAAGCTACGAAGATGGGCTCTGTAATATATATATATATATATATATATATATATATATATATATATATATATATATATATATATATATACATACACACACACACACACACACACACAGAGAAAACCGAAATGTATTTTATACTGATTTAAATTAAATATTACAAAATACTTGTGTCTTACTCTTTTTATACAGAGAAACACAAGTTGTTTTATCCTGTGCGAGTAGATTAATCTTTTATCACAAATACAAGTTTATCATTTTGCTTCAAAGGAAACTTCAATATTTCAATATTAATTTTTGATGAATGTTTAATGCATATATATTTATTTAATGCATATATTAATACTTCCTTAAAAAATACTCAGTTCAAATGGTTACTTTTTGGTATGCATAACACTCCCTCACTGTAAGGTATCTCATTATAACACCATTTCAACCATTCCTTTATAAGTAAGTATAGTCATACATTCCATTTCAGTATATATGAAAGGTAGATGTGTTATGTATTTTGTTATGATGTGTTTCTATATTAAGGCATTACAATGAATGCCTCCATTGTAATAATGGTGTCTCTTACTATAAAGCTCTTCATAATACTTCTTCTACAATTATAATGCAGAATTTATCATGTGTCACATTAAGTATTGTAAATTTTTGTTTTAATATTGCTACCTAATTTTTATTTCATTACTAATTTTGGAAAATGATAACTAATGATAACGTGTTTTCACATCATTGAATACCTTACTGTGTTATAAGCACTATAATGAGATGAGAATTTATTTTCTTCAAGGCAACTCTATATGAGCTGGCATAATCACAGAAAATGAATGCTGTAACATTCCAAGTTTTTAAAAGCCACCAAAGTACCCCCAATCTAAACATATTTGCATGTGATCTCAGTGTTTTAAATCAGGTTCTTCAGGAATTAGATTTTGCTTTCATGAAAATAAATATGTATTTTTAATGCAAAATACCCCCACTAAAATACACACATACATGTCATTTATTTTGCAGCTTCATGAAAGCGAATTCTAATTCCTGAAGAAGAGAAAAATACATTTTCAAATCCAAGCCATATTTTATAACGTAATTATATTTTTGTTGCCATGGATGTCTTACACGCTCATAATAAAATTAGCTGTTTTTCTAAAGTATCGGTATAGTACATGGAATGGAGAATTTTTAATTAATTTCCAAGTAGTTACCGTATAAACTACCATGTAAATTAAATCAGTATAGTTACCGTATAAACTACCATGTAAGTCAAATCAGTATAGTTACCGTATAAACTACCATGTAAGTCAAATCAGTATAGTTACCGTATAAACTACCATGTAAGTCAAATCAGTATAGTTACCGTATAAACTACCATGTAAGTCAAATCAGTATAGTTACCGTATAAACTACCATGTAAGTCAAATCAGTATAGTTACCGTATAAACTACCATGTAAGTCAAATCAGTATAGTTACCGTATAAACTACCATGTAAGTCAAATCAGTATAGTTACCGTATAAACTACCATGTAAGTCAAATCAGTATAGTTACCGTATAAACTACCATGTAAGTAAAATCCAACTGCAAACTACAAAGACCCAGATCTTGCATCACACAAAGCACTAGCAGATCAGGGTCTATGGAATATGTCAGAAGTAATCAGTATAACAAATATTACAGATCCTGATTTGCTAGTATAGTTTACAACAGCAGATCAGGGTCTATGTTGTTTGCATTTGGACTTTATTTAAAAGCAAGTATATATGGTAGTCTGGAGCTTTTTAAATATATGCATTCCCTTTAAAGCTTCCTGAACTGTACTATGCATGACTAAATTGTAATATGCTAGAATGAATTGTAATAAGTTAAAGTGAGTTGTAATTGAAATATGTTACAGTGAATTGTATTAATCTTGATTGAATTGCAATTTGCTAGACAGTTGTAATATTCAAGAGTGAATTGTTATATACTAGAGTAAATGGTAATGTACTAGAGTGAAGTGTAATATGCTTGACTGAATTGTAATATGCTAAACTGAATTGTAATATGCTAAACTGAATTGTAATATGATAGTGAAGTGTAATAAGATTGATTGAATTGTAATATTCTAGACTGAATTGTAATATGATAGACAATTGTAATATGCCAGTGAATTGTTATAGAATAGTGAAATTTGTGTAATAGTGAAGTGTAATATGCTTGACTGAATTGTAAAATGATAGTGAAGTGTAATAAGATTGATTGAATTGTAATATGCTAGAGTGAATTGTAATATACTAGACAATTGTAATATGCCAGTGAATTGTTATAGAATAGAGTGAATTGTAATATATTAGTGAAGTGTAATATGCTAGAGTGAAGTGTTGTTGTTGTAGTAGTAGAGTTTAATGCCATTTTTCAGCACACAATAGGCTATACATTATTAATGTAATAATACTAATTACTTAGCTTAATTACTAAGCCTGTATTAATGGTTTAGGATGAACCGGGGAAACCCCCAGAAAGAACCACCAACCCACAAGAAGCTACAGGCAAGCTTTTTCACATACCCACCTTGTCCAAATCGGAGACTCAAACTCATGCAGAGGTGAGATGGCAATGATCTGTAACAGCGAGCACTTTAGACTACTCAGGGCCCCTCTAGAGTGAATCATAGTATGCCAGATTGAGTCATAATATGCTTGACTGAATTGTAATATTCTAAAGTGAATCATAATATGCCAGAGTGAGTCATAATATGCTTGACTGAATTGTAATATTCTAGAGTGAATCATAATATGCCAGAGTGAGTCATAATATGCTTGACTGAGTCATAATATGCTTGACTGAATTGTAATATTCTAGAGTGAATCATAATATGCCAGAGTGAGTCATAATATGCTTGACTGAATTGTAATATTCTAGAGTGAATCATAATATGCCAGAGTGAGTCATAATATGCTTGACTGAATTGTAATATTCTAGAGTGAATCATAATATGCCAGAGTGAGTCATAATATGCTTGACTGAATTGTAATATTCTAGAGTGAATCATAGTATGCCAGAGTGAGTCATAATATGCTTGACTGAATTGTAATATTCTAAATATGTTTATTGCATCAGCATCTATTTTTGGCAGCCCTTGTTAAAACTCATTTGTCAATTTTCTTCAAAAGCCTGCACAATCAAAATAAGTTTGCAATAAAGATCCAATTTTAAAACTTTATTTAGATCTCTCATTCTGTTTTCCTCAACATTGGCAACCTTCCTAGTATTTATTAGCTGTAAGACACCTAATCAAATCAAACCAAGCAAAAAATGTAGTTTTACACAGATCTGTTGAAGTAAAGGTTTGAAAGACGGGGGAGTTTAATATTTTAAAATTATTATTAGTAAGTACATAACAAGGTCTTACTGCTGTGAATTCAGAATTTAGTCTTAAAATTTGTTAAGCTATTTGGAGTTAAGGTCTACTACATTAAGACAAAGAAGACAAACAATATTGACCAAAATCATGTGTATTTTGTAAAGCAAACAGTGGTAATGTAATGTACCTCATAAACAAGCACTGGTTTTTCAAATCATTACATGAAACATTTTGACATTAATGAAATTCATCTTGATGTGAACTCAAATCTACCTTTTAATGATTACTATATACAAAATACATATCAGCCATAAAACTGCTTTCTCATTGTACAAGACAATTTGCATAATACACTTAAACACTTTACACAATCCTGACATTTAAAACATTTGTATACAACTGAATGCATCACTAATGTCATAGGATAATAGCACAAAAACTGGTAACATTTCATAAACATTATAATACAAAGTAAATGTTCATATTTTTCTCTTGCTCTAGTGAGCTATTTAATAGTCTTATGACTACGGTACCTTAATGAGATAATGATCATGTTGATAATTAAGTCATTTGATAATGCTGTTATAATGATTTACCTGAGTGATCTTGAAGTTTGACCTTTTTGTAGCATATGTGGGGTGGGGGTGGATCTAGAATTTGATGTCGGGCATGACTGCAAGATGCAACTTTAAGAGATTAAGGCCGCCTGGGTGCCCAAAATTCAGAAAAATGAAAATCTTTTGAGGGCGTGTGTGTGATGGTGCTACTGTACATTTATAACAGTTTCATCCACAATAAAAATATATCCAATAGTGTTAAAATATTTTGTACGTTTGTTATTCACAAAGTCGCCTGTTGAGTGTAGGCATTTAAGATTCATGCACATTATTTAAACTATTATTATTAAAGATGGCCATTAATTAACAAATACTCTAAATGCAGAAGAAACCACCAGGTTACTTTATTCTAAAAACAAAATTAGGTATACTAACAAATACAAAATTATGCTTTCTACGACGCATTTCAATTACTGAAAACGGGACCTAATCCTGTATATACAATGAATTCAAAATTGTCACATCACAAAACATCACTGGTTTCAATTTAATAGCTAAATCACAATTCCGGTATATTCAATGTCATCCACTGTATTATTATTTTAGAAAAACAAGAAAGCAAACAAGAGTATAAAAAAAAAATCAGGTAATCAATTATGCATGGTAATAAACTGTAAAGACCTAAGAAAATCCAAGTTATCAAAGTAAGAATACAAATATGCCTAAGAAAATAAGTTTATCAATGTTACATTAATTGGATTAATTAAGTGCTTACAAGGATTGTGTATTAAAAGGAAAGTTCAAATAACAGAAAATATATTTTTTTAAAAGAAGAAAAGAAAAGAGTAAAGATAAAAAATTATTCTTAATTCACAAAATCCAATTTTGTTTGCTGCCAATATAGATGCCATGCCTATTTGGATTCTGTACCTAACTTCAAACATGTGACAACACATTACAACTGAACAAAGTAGTTAATGGAATCCTGTTGTGTCAGCATTTTAATTCTTAATCAGAGCTTAACATTTCCCAGAAGAAGAAGAATTGGTATAGTTCAGTTACAAACAAGACTGATCTCATCATGCAATTGGATTATTCCAGTTTGATTACCAGTGAGCATTGGTAGGTAATCTGCCGAAAGGATTCTGCTGAATAATGACCCACATAAGTATTCTCAGCGATTCCAACGAATGCTGTCCATTGTAATCATTAAAATCCTCTATAGTGTTACAAAACTTAAACAGCTATTAACTAATATGAAAGACTCTCCTAATATAAAGTCTGTCTAGCCCTTACCCGAAATGTGGATAAAAATCAAAATATGTTATAGTAAAGCTTTCCGCAGATAATAATACTGTATCACCAAGGTATCAGCAGAATACAGCAATGGGTGTAGACATTATACAACATTTAAAACTGAATACTAACTGACAATAACACCAAGTTATATATCCTCAAAAGACTTTAAAAAGAAAATCAAACTGAAGTACAAAGTAAAAGATCTTGACATTCCGAAGTTTTAATAGATTATTGCAATGATGATTTTATTAATACTGGGGCAGTGATGCCAGAATAGGGATAGTTTAAGGAATACTTGGACAATGACGCCATAACAGCAATAGTTTATAGAATACTGTTACAGAATAATGTGGCAATAGTACCAGAGTTTACAGAATAATAATAATAATCATAGTAATGAGGACTTTGTATAATGCCTATTCGTTAGAAACTAAAAACGCTTTACAACATAGGAAATGATATGAATACAAAACAAAACCAGTAACAAACACCATGAAATTGTAAAACAAAAATTAAAAAATGCTGAAAATATTTAAGGTAGGAAACATTTTTAGGTTTTCAAGTTTGTTCATGCAGTCAAAAAAGGTGAGTTTTAAGAGCATTCTTGAAAGGGATCACTGTGTCTTTGTCTCTAACTTTAATGGGCAAATCATTCCATGTTGCTGGGCCCTGGTATGTAAAAGAACGTCCATATGACTTCGTTTTCATAGTGGGAATAACAAGTATAGGATTGTCAGAAGAGTAGCGCAAGTATCTTGCTGGTGTGTACACATGGGTGAGGCCAGATTGGTATGCTGGACTGAGTCAGTAAAACTTAGCACGGAAAACAAATTTTGTGTATGATTCTGGATCGAACGGATAGCCAGTGTTGGGTACAGAGCAGTGGGGAGGTGTGCTCTGATCATGGTACTCTAAAGGTGATCAGAGCAGCTGTGTTTTGAACTTTTTGAACTTTCTGGAGTAGACATTGAGACAAACCAGGCAGAATTGAGATACAATAGTCCAGTCTTGAAATTACTAATGAACACAGATGTGTTTTAGTGGCATCAACTGAAAGATATTTGCGAATGGAGCTGATGTGCCTCAGCTCAAGATATGCAGCCTTGCATATGTTCATGACATGTTGGTGCAATGTGAGAGTACTGTCAAGAGTAACACCCTGGATTCATACTGACTGTGTGAATTTAATGTTGGTGTTGCTAATATTTACTGTTTGAGGTAAAGAATGTGAATGAGAAAGTCTATATGTTGTGATCAGAATGGCCTCAGTTTTATCATCATTCTGCAGCTTGTTATATGTCATCCATGATTTCACATCAGAAATGCACCTCTCTACTCCTTGGATGGTATTATCAACTTCAGTTGGGTGGCTAGACTTGTATATTTGGGTGTCATCAGCCTACAACTGGTGAGACACTAGGTGACGATCTATGACACTTGAGAACAGCTGATTGTATAGAATGAAGAGAACAAGTCCAAGAACAGACCCCTGTGGAACATCACAACATAGATCAACTGGTCTGGAGTGTATTCCATTTGCAGATATAATTGTGTCCTGTTGACTAAGTAGAACTTCAACTGCAGTAAGGCTGTATTGTGAATGCCAAATACATGCTGGAGACGGTGAAGTAATGTATCATGGTCTATTGTGTCAAATGCTGCAGACAAATCAAGGAGGGTGACGACTGTAATCTTTCCGCTATCCAAAGCAGAGAGAATATCATTAAATACTTTCAGTAGAGTAGTTTCAGTACTGTGGCAAGGGTGATATGCAGACTGTATATTGCTAAAAAGATGCCAGAATAGGGATAGTTTACAGAATATTGTGGTAGTGATGCCAGAATAGTCACACCTATCTTAAATATCTGCTAAATTCCAGCTTGAAAAATAATTGCTAAATTAATAATTCTACAATGAAACAATTAAGACGATGTAGTCTATCAGAGTTTACAAAATTTTTTGTTCAACTCTAATCATGCAACAAATATTATATTTATCAATAACATGAACATCCACACGTCAGCAACTATTCTATACACACAAATGTTATACATTCAAATTTCATCAGAAAATAAACCTTGCTTTCTTGCAATGAAGTTTTCTAAATGTAAATCGAAAAGGAAATAAACATTCTTTGCTAGGAGAAGAAAAGAAAGAAGGATGTGGAGTTCCAAATTTGTATCACAAATAAATGTAATAGCTATGTCCAGCATAGTTACTGATCTGCTCTATTATTCTATTAGTTATGGAAAGATGTATTAAAACATGAAAGCTTCATTGCATGCCCTATATTTTTAAAAATACAAAACTCACTTTTGTGGGGAAAAGGTTAAAATTCTGTCTAAACCTATATTATATTCAAACTAAATAAAACAATCTGAACACTGACATCATCTGATAAAAAAAACCAACATTTCTTTGACAGTGGAATGTAGAATTAAAAACTTAACATCATTCAACAAATTGTCAAGATGATTTTTATATCAAGCAAGGCTTAGGGTTCGAAAATTCCACTCATCTGCAAGTAGAAACTGAGATAGGGCAAGTCACTTTTCCAACAAACTTGTCCTATTGGATAAATGACATTTTAAGTAAATTCACTATTATGTATAGTGTTTGACACGTACAATTGATGCTGGACAAGTAAAAGTTTAAAGTCTATATATATCACACTTTATCAATTCCATTTGTTTTGTAAAGGAGCAAATGAATACCAAATTACCAAATCGACAGAGGTTTTCCTCATTTGCATTCTGGCTATACTATTATGAAAAAAGAAATCTCCATAATGGCTGATCAAACGTATCGCATGTATACGAATGTATTTAACTCAATGAATGCAATCATATCTTACTGGGGTGTAACAATGTTTTTCATTTGACAAGTGCTATTATTAAATTGCTTTGAATATAATATTACCAATTTGATAGATTTTTAAAAAAAAATCAAGTTAAAAAGATATTTTTGTCAGTTTTTAAATTCAGAGATATGTTTATAACAGGGTAAGGCCTTTTGTTTTCAATAAAGATTTAATTTATGTTTGATGATGGGTCCTTTCATTTTAAGTCTGAAGATGCCATTAAACTGACGAAAATCTATAACCAGTAAATATAAATCATTCTACAGTATATCCGTACAAAACAAACTTACCAAACACTCGAGATGTGCATGCATGCAGTCCCAGTCCAAACTTTCAGAATTAAAATGTACATTATAGAATAATTAAGACAAGTGCCCTAAAATGTCGCTGACACCTCCAACTGTTTTTGAATAACAGAATGAAAACATTTTAACATACAAGCCAGTTTACGGAATGAGTAGTAAACAAACTTGAAAAAATACTTATACAAATCATGTTTAATTACTAATTCACAAGTTGTGAGATAATGTCCCCAAACATATTCTATCTTGGTATACTAAAATGAAAGATTAAATTGCAAACTTCAAAGACCCAGACCTGTCACTGCTCAATGCAATGGTATATCTGGGTTGTTACAATTAATTAGGAAAACAAAAAAACACAGATAATAATCTACCAGCACATAATTCAAGGACGGATCAGGGGCTTTATAGTCGGTTGTTGAACCTAACTTATGAGTGAATTTATACAGTAATCAAATTTATATTACAGAATCAGTTGTGCATTTGAGATCTATCTGCAATGATGCACATGTCAACTTTTGTTACATCAAAAAGCTAAACCAAATGAGTGCAGTAATTGTTCCACTAGGCAATTTAAATATGTTGCATGATTTGGATTTTTAATGTAGCATTAATAATTTTTAGTCATATTGTTATGATGTCTGCAGTGTGGCAGTTTATAGTGATGTTTATTACTGGGGCATCATGCGTAGCATGATGTTCCACCTAATCACATTAACCTGATGCCAGGCTGACCAGTCCTAGCACTAACCTCTTAATGCTGAGCGCCAAGCGAGGCAGTTGTTACTATAATTTTTGTAAGTCTATGGTATGACTTGACTGGTGATTGAACCCATTGCCTACTGCATCCGAGGCAAACTCTCTAACTGCTCGGCCGACATAGTTGTCAAATGTGCTGTGCAACCCTTTCTATAACTACTGTACTCCACAGGAGTACAAAATATGCAGAATTTGTAAACCCATATTTATTATAATCAACAAGAGTACATAATACAATACATACATGGGCAATGTATTACATCTGAGTAAATTGGTAATACATAAATGTAAGCAATGTATTACATCTGAGTAAACTGGAAATACATAAATGTAAGCAAGGTATTACATCTGAGCGAATAATTGGCAAGTTAGTGAGTAAACTAGGTTAGCGAATCCATGTCACATTAATACAGCATTATAAAATTGTTACTTCTATGGCAAATCTTTTTATTACATTTACTCAACCCCATGACTCTGACGTTCCCCTCTTTCTGACCATGACTCATAGCTGTGAACTAAGGACTTTACATGGTAGTCTAGTGACAGAAGCACAACAGTTAGGGAGGTCACTGCTGAAGGCTAACAGTGTGTGTGTTTAATTAGGATTTTCAATGTAGCTTTAACAATTTTTCAGTCAGATCGCTACGATGTCTCCAGTGAGGCAGTTTATAGTGATGACTAGCACTGGGGCATCATGCCACAGACATATTAAACAATAGCACTTGTGCATCTTAAATTCACAGGAATTTCTTGTTTATGTCAGCATTCATGCCTTTACAACTATCCTTATTAAATTATCCTTATTTAATCAAATACCATATCTAGCTTCATAAAAGTCAAACTACATCTAACAAAGATCATAATCTGCATAATGCTCCTGCAGACCAGGGTATATGTTGTTTTGCTGATTACTCCAAACAAACTGCACAGACCCAGACCTGATGGCACACTATGTGATGGAAGATCTGGGTCTGTACAATTTGCAGTTGGACTAGACTTATATGCAGTATATATGTTAAATATAGTATACCACCATTATTACTGACTGAGAGATAGCACTTTATTTAATCAAATTAAACCCATTCTTGTACTCTCTATAACAAATCTTAGCAAAGAATTTACTGTCATTAAAATTTAAGTAACTTCCCAGTCCTATCAATTAATCTTTGCAAGAGATTTACAGGTAATGCTCGATTTATGCCACAGATGCAAACCTTTATGGCATAAATCAATAATTGGTGTAAATTTAAAGTTATTTTCCCATAGGCTTCGTGTAACTTAAAGAAGTTCTCGAGTAAATTAAACCCTCAAAGTTTGAAAGTAATGAATATTTATGCATAATTTTCAAAGAAATTAATAAATGATTTTCAAAGAAATTAATAAACAATACGTACAATTGCTTACAAATGAGTACAGTGGAAGAACTGAATGTTATTTCTTCATTATAAATGGTATCAAAATGAAATCAGATGAATCAAATTGGCAGAAATCAAGCATCACCTGCATTTTTTTTTTTTTAATATATGGAACATCAGAATTTCAGTGACAGAGTGTGACCTCCAGCAAATAAATTAAAAACTTGTGATGAAGAGTGGAATGTATTTACATCTACCATCAGTTTAACTTAGACTATCAAGGTCAGGATTACATTTGCCAAAAATGCAAAAAGGAAATGTGTTTGACCAAATTTCGGATGCTGGTTATACCGTCACTCTTTTTGTAAACATCTGGATGGTATTAGATGGGAACTTAAAAGACAGAGAAAAGGCAATTCAGGAAAGCACAATCCAAGGATGAAATATGAAGATGTAAAAGAAATTATGGAAAGTATGACCTTTTTCCAAATGACCTTGTCCTTTCTGTATGACTCTTGGACTCTAGGCTTCCCATTTGGAATGAAAAACATATTAGCTTAAAATAATAATCTTTTATCAATCATACTGCATCTTCCCAAAAGATGATACATACAGGAAGAATTAACTTTGTACCCATTTCTCCAATACCAGAACCTTGGATTCCTACAACATGTTTGACCAAAACAATAACCACAGATACTAGCTTTTCACATAAATTACCTGCAATTTGGTGGCTAGTTGGTTAGCATACCTCTCTTGTGACAAAAACAATACATATTTGAATCTTGCCATCATCTCAGCCCAGCTAATGTGGTGTGGCTTGGTGTAAAGCACTTCACTCAAACCTGCTCCACCACTAAATAGCTTACAGTTGCTGTGCCATAAATCACTAAATCAAGTTTTCTTTCATCATCTCTGATGCCATTAATCCCACCTATTTACAGTAATATGGACTGGCTAAAATCTACTGACATTGTTTCTAAAAGTCCAAAAAGAAATGTTTTTTACAAAATTATGATTTCAGACTTATATAAGTTTAGAATGTAGAATTTTCACCACCAATTTATAAATATTCTACAAAATTCCGACAGTTGGAATATTTGCTCTAAACAGAGAAATAGATGATTTGTTTAACTAATGGCAGGCTCCCTCTTTAATTAATACATGAGGACTAACTTTAAAAGGAGAGTTTCAAAACAAGGGAAGTAACTCTGCTTTTTTGATCTTTGACCTGTAGAGTGGAATTGGGATGCAATGAATACCCTCCTACTATTTATATGGATAGACCAATATTACTCTTTCCAACAAGTTTCTAAGATATATATTTTTTAAAGTTACAACTGATAAAAATTATACTTCTGCATAATTGCTTCTGTTTTCTTTTATAAAATTCAATTATGAAATTAAATTAGCAATTTCATTTAAATTTTGAATAAATTTAATCTAAATGGTTTTTAAACAATTATATAAATTAAATGTTTGTAGAAAACAGAATTTACTTATTGCTTGATGAAACTGTGATTTAAATTTCTTTAAATTTCTATATATTTTTAAAAAACAAAGTTTCATATGATTTAGCAACCACGATACTAAAAAACAAAATAAAAGAAGCTATTACTGATGTTGTTTCTTTAATTCCATAAAATGGGACTAAATTTTAGCTGCAGTTTAAGATATGAGCCAATCAGATAAAAATGTGTGCCCAACTTTTCAAAAGCATCTAAATAAATACACCTCACCTTGCCTTACATATAATGCCATAAAAATATACCCCATCCTGCCCTTTATCCAAACCCTTCAAAAATACACCCCAAAATCCCCTTCATCTGACATGAACCATTATTAAAATGAGTGAGCAATAAACAAAAGGGACAAAACTCTTCCGCAAATAGTGCAGGTAAATGTCCACTCAACATGAAATTTTTATGATGATGATGATGATGCAAAACACTGGGTATTTCATCACTGTTTTTCACACACCAAAACAAGATTTCTTTCATTCGAAAAGTAGACATTTGATTCACGAAAATAAAACTTTAATGTTAAATATACAACAAGTTACATTGCAATTCACTAAAACTGCAAAAAATAGCTGCATTTACAAAATTCTGTCACATCCAGTCAGAAAGGACAAAAACTCCTAAATGATAATGACTATATGTATAGTGTCATACAAAATTTGCAAGACGAGTAGCATTTACAAGTTTCTGTCTAATACTGCATTCTTCTGTAGGACAAATACAGTAACAGCTCTAATGAAAATTCAAAAAGCAATGTGATTTGTCAACATGTTCATCTTCAAAAATAATTACCACAAAAATATACAAAGTTTCATGGCAATCCACTGAAAGCTGTGAGACTAGTTATGTCCTCAATGTTCTATCATACAATTAAACCAGGCTTCAATTTAAAAGGGCAATAACTCTAACAAAATTCACAGGATCAAAGTGACTTCATGTGCACCTTGACATTATGATACTTCATAGTTTCATATCAGTCCACAATCATTCAGAAGACTCTGTCATATAATGCATTCAGCTGGAAGAAGAACACAATAATTCAAAACAGTATGCAAACAGTGATTTGATGAAATGCATCTTTTCAAACAAAACTTGTCACTGCAAAGCAATATGTTGATATGTTTATCTTCTGGTGATGACCAGAATATTTACTAAAATTCATGTAAATCTATCAAAAAGTGCGGGACTAGATATGGTAACAGAATTGTGTGCCAGAATGAATTGATAGATGTACATGATTACTATATACCTACTCCTCATATATATATATATATTTATATATATATATATATAAATATATAAACAGGTGCAGATATAAAATATGATAATTGTTTCTTAGTTGATGTATCTTTTTAATCATCAAATCAATGACAAATGCACTGATACGCAGTTTCATGAACTAGCAATTATTAAACCCGGTTGTAAATGTATTTGATTTTTGGTATTTACATCTAATCAATACATCATTCCTTTTTACTTCTCTGCCTGAAAAGGAGAGTATCTTGGTTCACTGTTAATAAAACATATAATCAGATATTTTGTAGTCCGATTAGATTGAGTGTCACTGCCTGGTTTTTCATTCAAATTTAATGTTCCTTCCTTCAATTCAATTTACAGTTGTGTCACCATATGATCTTTGCTCCTTTAATGAATTATCATACTGTTTGATACTTTTATTTCGCTCAAACCGATACAAATTGTTTTGTTGTTTCAAAAGTATGTTTCTCCCATTTGACATACCGTAAAATGCTGAATATGAATTCAACCGAACTGAGTTTTGCCATGATGAGATTTTAAATTTCAACAGCATTTTGTATGACTACTACCATGACAGCTGAAGTACTAAGAACTAAAACGAGATATTCATAGGCCACCAAATGCCAAACAGACTAAAATGAATTTCATGCCCATGCTAAAACAAAAACCAAATCCAATACTGTACTTGAAGTAAATTTGCATCAGCGAACTTAGTATGCAATGTAGTTGTAATTAAGATACAAAAATCATGAAAATTCTTAAAGTCTACATTTATTTTAAAACCCATTATGAAGGTTGTATCATTTAAAAATATTGTGCATGGGATATTGTTCATAATGTTTTGAGAATACAAGGGCAGCACGGAATAATCGGTGGTGCGATTAAAATGTACTACAACACTGAAGCATGGTTTTTAAAGATTATCACATGACTCGAAAAAAATATTAGTTCTGACTCTAAAATATCCAAAATATTCAAAACAGTGAATTTACCAAGCAGTTGATTGGTATACAATACAAATCTGTGTTTGTAAACTGTCCTCAAAGTCCATGTCCAGTAATGTCACACATTTTAAAAAGACTGTATAAGTGAACTAACATGTCTCATATTTTCAAATTTACTGAAATGAATGTCAAGGTCTCCCTAAAACCATACTTGCAGTAAATTTGCATCAGTTAAATTCAGTACTCAAGTTACCAAATAATGATACAAAATAATGTCCTCTGAATCTGCACACATATATGCATACTTTTTTGAATCAATTATTGCCTTAATTTGTCTGTTCTTTGGTTTTAATTTATAAAAATGTAAAAGTTCAAAAAAAGAATTCACAAGTATGTATCAAAAAAGAAATTGAAAATTTCAGTTATGGCCTGAGAATCTAATTAGGTCATCTATATATTCATACAAACATGCTATTTAAATTTCACTGACTAGTTTAACCCACTTCTGCTAACTAGTTTGTCAGAGAGATGGATGAATGGCTGGACAGGCCTAAATTATGATGTCTTGCTACAAGCAGCAAGGGTATAAAACACGTTAAGTGTCCAATCATGTTGACCAGAATGTTACATAAATATGCATTAAAGTGATATGACCACTCTGTGGTTTGAGGAATCTGAATACACAATGATTTTACATTTTGTGGCAGACAAGTGGAGTTTGCTAACTAGTCAATTCATGTGCAGCATTTTATCAAGGTACATCATATATGAATTAAATTTGCTGGTCACTGCTATTATCTCTCAACTAAAGTCACTGCTATTATCTCTCAACTAAAGTCACTACTATTATCTCTCAACTAAAGTCACTGCTATTATCTCTCAACTAAAGTCACTGTTATTACCTCTCAACTAAAGTCACTGTTATTATCTCTCAACTAAAGTCAATGTTATTACCTCTCAACTAAGGCCACTGTTATTACCTCTCAACTAAAGTCACTGTTATTATCTCTCAACTAAAGTCACTGTTATTACCTCTCAACTAAAGTCACTGTTATTATCTCTCAACTAAAGTCACTGTAATTATCTCTCAACTAAAGTCACTGTTATTATCTCTCAACTAAAGTCACTGTTATTATCTCTCAACTAAAGTCACTGTTATTACCTCTCAACTAAAGTCACTGCTATTATCTCTCAACTAAAGTCACTGTTATTATCTCTCAACTAAAGCCACTGTTATTACCTCTCAAATAATGATCCTAAAATATCTGGGCACATAATAAAGATGCACTTTATTCTGTGGTATCTTCAACAGCCGTGTACATTTTAACCTTCCACATGATATAGATCAACAAACGTTGTCCAAAATCAAATCATGTTCACAGCCTTTGTACAAAGTACAATAAATCTTCTTTAGCAGTCGTCTGTTTTCAGACACAGTACTTACATGTACAATAAATCTGTTCAAATAGTCATCTTTTTTCAATGACAGTACTCACATGTACAATACATCTGCTCAAATAGTCATCTTTCTTCAATGACAGTACTCACATGTACAATAAATCTGCTCAAATAGTCATCTTTTTTCAATGACATTATTCATATGCACAATAAATCGGTTTGAGGAGTCATCTCTTTTCAACAAAAGCACATGTACAATGAATCTGCTTGAGCAGTCATTTATTATCAATGACTACTCACATGTACAACAAAATTGGAACAGACATTGCTTTTCAATGATAGTATTCACAAGTGCAAAAAAATCTGCTGCTCCAGCAGTCAGCTCTTTTCAATGGCAGTATTTATGTGTGCAAAAAATCTTCTTAAGCAGACATCTCTTTTCAATGATATTGTTCACAGATATAATAAATCTCCTTAAGCAGTCATTTCTTTTCTATGAGAGTATTCACATGTATAATAAATCTGCTTAAGTAATCATCTCTTTCCATGATAGTACTCGCATGTACAATACATCTGCTTAGGTAGTCATCTCTTTTCAATGATTGTATTCACATGTACAATACATCTGCTTAAGTAATCATCTCTTTCAATGATAGTACTCACATGTACAATAAATGTGCTTAGATAGTAATCTCTTTTCAATGATTGTATTCACATGTACAATAAATCTGCTTGAGTAGTCACTTCTTTTCAATGATAGTATTCACATGTACAATACATCTGCTTAAGTAGTCATCTCTTTCTAATGATAGCATTCACATGTACAAAAAATCTGCTTGAGCAGTCATTTTCTTTCTATGATAGTATTCACATGTACAATAAATCTGCTCAAGTAACCATATCTTTAAGTGATAATATTATTCACATGTACAATAATCTGCTTGATCAGACATTTTTGTCTCAATGATAGTATTCACATGTACAATAAATCTACTTAAGTAGTCATCTCTTTTCAATGACAGTACTAACATGTATAATAAATCTACTTTAGTAGACATTTTTTCAATGATAGTATTCACATGTACAATAAATCTGCTTGAGCAGTCATTTCTTTTCAATTATAGTATTCACATGTACAATAAATCTGCTTGAGCAGTCATCTCTTTACAATGACATTATCCCCATTCATATGATGCTATAAAGAAAATATTCAAGAAATGAACATTCATGAACAATCTTTCAAAAGAGGCCATATTTTAACACAGGTGGGGTTCAAGCAAGTCAGACATCACCTAAAATTAATTCTTTGAATGGCATGTGATCAACAGTATTTGTTGTTTGGTCAATTTCCCATATGTGCCTGAAGCAAATCAATGAAAGTCTGTTTGTGCTGAGTGGTGGTGGCAAAGTTGAGCGTCCACGAAATGGCTTTTTGTGCAAAATCTCGCCTTTCCAGCTGAGTGATCTTAGGACAATGAGAGCACACATCAATCAGTATCTTGACAGATTCCAGGGGATTTGGAAACGGTGTCTGAAATAAAGATATAGAAGCTACAACATTTCTAATACAAGTTCAGGGGATTTAATTTGTCAGTTTTCATTGAAAAATCGGGAGGTGGATTCACACTTTAATACTGTTGTATCTGAAAATGCTTGGCAAAGTTTTATAGAAGTGGGGAATACGCAATAGCTTATTATTATTAGATTACAGTACTGATGTAAAAACATACTGCAATCAACTATTACATTCATATAATGTTTACTTGACCAGTCAGTATATCACACATTTACTTGACCAGTCTGATAGTATATATCTCATGTTTATTTGTCCAATCAGCTAGTTTATCACATAATGGTAAATTGACCAATCAGTTAAGATATCACATCATGTTTACTTGACTAATTAGTTTGTATTTTACATAATGTTTGTGTGTCCAATTAACTTTATATAAAGTTTACTTAACCAATCAGTAACTATACCCCATAAATTTATTTGACCAATCAATATATCCCATGTTTACTTAACCAATCACTAACTATACCCCATAAAATGTATTTGACCAATCACTATATTCCATGTTTACTTAACCAATCAGTAACTATACCCCATAAAATTTATTTGACCAATCAATATATCCCATGTTTACTTAGCCAATCAGTAACTATACCCCATAAAATTTATTTGACCAATCAATATATCCCATGTTTACTTAACCAATCAGTAACTATACCCCATAAAATTTATTTGACCAATCAATATATCCCATGTTTACTTAACCAATCAGTAACTATACTCCATAAAATTTAATTGACCAATCAATATATCCCATGTTTACTTAGCCAATCAGTGTATCACATGTGTTTACTTGACTAATAACTTAATATGTTACATGATGTTTACTATTCTTACAGTATCAGAGTCATAATTATTCAACAATATGCCACAATGTATTCCTTTTATTAGTTATGGATTGTTGACCCACTTCAATCCAAAAATGACCCTAGCTGGCAGAAAAGTGCTTCAAACAAACACCCTCTTGTTGATGAAAGAATTACATCTTGTAGCAAGCAGAATCAAATGACCAAAGAGACACCTAATTATGTGAAATCCTAGGTGTTCAAATTGTGACCTCATTAATATCCACATCCCTCGTCTCAAAAATATGAATAAGTTAAACTGACCATGCAGCAAATGTTGCTACGCTGAATCTAAACTACCTTCCAAGGTAAATGAAACATGCAATCTGATTGGTTCACTTCCATCAGCTGCATCCATTCAGACAGTGGGGCAATAGACACTATTTCAGATATATGTATGTATGTATGTATGTATATATATATATATATATGTATATATATATATATATATATATATATATATATATATATAAAGTTCATGTAAAATAAAGTCAATTAATCCATCTGATTAAAATAAAGCAACATATACTTAGTTACAATAGATATAATATATTATTAATATTGTTCTGAGCTAATGAGTGCTGTATATTAAAATTGTTGAGTTTAAGGCCCAACAAAGGATATCCATTGTGGTGTTATAATAGTAAAGTAAAAAAAGGTAGTCATGATGTCTTCAGAGCCATTGATGAAATTGGCTGACCATTGGAGGAAGATAGACAAGGCATCTCATAATAATTTTTTTGCATCAATTCCTAGCAAAATGACAAAACGCATGGTTCTTCCTATGCTAAGAAAACTCGAGCTAAGAATTATTCACATGTTGAACAATGCTCAGAGTTTAAATTTGTGCAGGCATAGCAAACATCAGGAGTTTGGACAGTTGTTTCAAAGGTTTGCATCTTTAGAATTTCAAAAACTATTTTAAGTCTTCATTAACATGAATTAAATTCAATACCAAGAAAAAATACATCATTTAACAATTCATTACAAGATAATTCATTTTAAATTTAGTATAAATTATTGATAAAGCATAAATACATCAAGTATTTTTACTCTTTATTTAAAGTCTAAATCAATCTTTAATTTTCTTTGTTATTTACAGTTGTGAAAGCTGTCAGAAGATTTTTTTAATCTGAGTCATGAAGTAAAAGTTGCCTTTGAGAATGAGACTAAGGAATACACTTTAAGTTGCCTTTGAGAATGAGACTTAGAATACATTTTAAGTTGCCCATGAGAATGAGACTTAGAATACATTTTAAGTCGCCCTTGAGGATGAGACTTAGAAATACACTTTAAGTTGCCCTTGAGGATGTTTTGTTTGTTTGTTTTTTTGTTTGATAAGGATTTTTAATGTAACTTTAACAATTATTCAGTCATATAGCTATGATGTCTGCAATGAGGCAGTTTATAGTGATGTCTAGCACTGGTGCATCATGGCGCACATATGTAGCATATGTCCCACCCAGTCACATTATCCTGACATCAGGCCAACCAATCCTAACACTAACCTCTTAATGCTGAGCATCAAGCGAGGTAGCTGTTAGTACCATTTTTGTAAGTCTTTGGTATGACTCGGCTGGGGATCAAACCCACAACCTCCCGCTTCCTAGGCGGATGCTCTAACCACTAGACGACCGGAGCGGTTTACCCTAGAGAATGAGACTTAGGAATAAACTTTAAGTTGCCCTTGAGGATGAGACTTAGGAATAGACTTTATGTTGCCCTTGAGGATGAAACTTAGGAATACATTTTAAGTTGCCCTTGAGGATGAGACTTAGGAATACATTTTAAGTTGCCCTTGAGGATGAGACTTAGGAATACATTTTAAGTCCAAATCAGGAACTTCTTCTGTGGAGTGAACATAATTTGCAGGACTATGGAGAGCAGTCAGCAACATTATGAATCAGGCCAACGGAAAACAAGTTTGAATTTCTTTGCAGGTTGAACAGAGCCCTCCTGTAAATACATTTTAATGCTGATACAGAAATGATATTCTTCCTTCTTTACCAAGAACAAAGTGATTCCATGGCAAAGCTGGACAAGAGAACAATTAAGAGCCTTTTAAGTGTGACGCTTAATGATCACTGTAAATGTCATCAATGGTCACCAGACAGACACCTTTTGAAGGAAAGTAAAGATAGTATTGGATGCTATTAAAAAATCTACACAGTGAACTATAAGAGAAACAACTATTCCTTTTTTATTAACTGACAATATAGATATGCATATTAATTATTACTGCAACACTGTTATCAGAATCTAAATCTGATTTATGCTTAAAACATGCTATTTCATTATACAGTAAAACCTGGCTAGAAAGACCACTGCTATTAGAGACCAGCTTCTCCATGTACATATTTATTGATTATATAGTGCTATGACCTGTTATCACAGACCACTTGTCATGAAAGACCATTATGTTTTGGCAAAAGAGGTGGTTGTTCAAGACAGGTTCCACTGTAGTATGAATCAAATACATATTATGGCAAAAAATGCACTTAGTTTGTTTCAATCCCTTTGAAAGTAAAATTTAAGCCAATACAAATCCTTCTGGTTTAAATGTAATATTCTGATCAAAATTTGCAATTCTACTGAATTTAGACTCTGGTTCTGTCCCACACGGCAGTCTTGAAGCTGCAGATTTTACTGTACCTGTGTTCCATCTGGACCCCTCTTCAGCTCATGCATCACATACTCTTGTTCATCTTTCAGAACTGCCATTGTAATATATGGTTTGAAATACTTCTGGTCAACTGGCATATCGTACCACTCATCTGGTACATTGATATACTTTGCTGGATTTATTATACTAACAACCTTTCTGGAACCATGATCTGGCCGACCATAACACTGTGGTTCATCCTCCCATAGAACCTTTCTGGATTTATGGAGATGTTCACATGAGGAACATATATCAAAGAGTCCAATGAATTCTAGAGTCTCATCTGTTCCATCTGAGAACACTGAAATGTTCTCCGAGTAATCTGTATGAGAAAGATGATGGCTGATGATGTGATCACCATGTTCATGCATGTGTTCACATTTGTGAACATGCGGCAGGTGAGGTTCATGTTGTGAGATAACAGAAGGAGGTCTATAAATATGTGAAGAATTATGAATACTCTCTGAGGTTGAGGTTAAAATTGAGGCATCATCCTTGTTAGATGAAGCAGAAGAGGTCTCCTTTTGATTGTCACCTGCTGAGTCCTGATTCTGCAAAGGCTTTTGATTGCTACCATTTTCCCTGGTATAGGCACTTTGGGCGTTGCCGTCGGTCCTGTTAGAATTATCTGCTCTAGATAGCTCTGATCTTTCCATCAGAACACCATTGTTAGGTTTCTTCGCAAGTAGCAGCTGAGATATTGCCTTGTGAATATAACCTAGTGTTTCTGTGAGTGCAAATTTTTTGGCTTGAATATCCCAGAGCAAACCCTGAGCAAGCTGGCACAATTTTAACATGTTCAGTGAATAATACTTAGTGACGCTTCCCTCACTATAGCTCCTTGAAGTGGGTGGGTAAGAATGAATAAATGAGCTATGTTTGGGATTTGTGGCACTGTGAACCAGATCATTATGATTTAGTAGAGGAGGACACTGATGTTCTTTGTCCATGGTAGAAGCAGATAATTTTAGCACATCCTTGTTGGTGTTATCTGTAAGACTGTCATTAATAGGAATGGTTGTCGTGGTCTTTTTTTCCTCAATCTCATCATTGGAAATCACCACAGGCGAACGTTCTTCAATCTTATTATGTACAGTGTCCACAAGACTTTCCTGACTTTCTGTGGCTGAGCTTTCAGCAGCCTCTGATTGTGTCCCAATGATGTTAGTTTTAATAATTTCTGACTTAATACACAACACAGAATTTTCATCTGTGTCTCCATTATTACAACCAGACTGCTCCTCAGATGTTTCTGTTTCATCTCCTGACTGTCTCCTCACATTGTTGCTGGTCCTATCAGCTTCAGTCTGATCAGACTGAGGATTAGCTTGACCCTGATCTGCTTCAGCTAGACTATAATCTGTTATATCCCTTGGGGAGAGGTTTTCCCTCAAGAAGGTAAGAACGGCAAGAAAGTAGTAGGCTCTCAAGCAGTCAAGCTCACGACAACGTAGACTGCTGCAGGTTACAATGGTGTCATCCTTGAGATCAGAGAGGTACCTTTTGATGGTGTGGACTTTTGAGGCCCTGTCCATTGTACTGTGAGAATCAAGGCTGATAATTACACGAACAGCTGTGACTTCCTGCTGCAGCTTCAGTATGTATTTTGGTCCTGGAATTAAAACAGAAGATACATAATTTAGTTAAAATAATATGAAACATAATTCATATAAAATATTGAGAATCATGTATCTGCATGTATTGTGTTGAGAGAAAGAGAGAGAGAGAGAGAGAGAGAGAGAGAGAGAGAAAGAGACAGAAAGACAGGGTAATCACAATAAAACTGTTGCATCCTGTACATATATATATATATATATATATATATATATATATATATATATATATATATATATATATATATATATATATATAATGTATTATTGTGCTGCTTATAATGTTATTGTTGAAACAAGTAAAACAATAAAATAAAGAATATTATTTGCAACAAAGGAAGCAAAACCAAAAACTGATTAATCTATTCCCTGAGTACTGTGTATATACTGGTACTTTTGTTATCTGTATGGAACAATGTGTAAATACTGGTACTGTTGTTTGTAGGGTACACTTATATACTGGTATTGCTGTTTGAATGGCACACTGTGGATATACTGGTATTGCTGTTTGAATGGCAAACTGTGGATATACTGGTATTGCTGTTTGAATGGCACATTGTGGATTTACTGGTACTGTTATTTGTATGGCACACTGTGAATATACTGGTTCTATTATTAGTATGGCAGGTTGTGAATATACTGTTATTATTATTTGCAAGACATACTGTGTATATACTGGTACAATTATTTGCAAGACATACTGTGTATATACTGGAACAATTATTTGCAAGACATACTGTGTATATACTGTTTGCAAGACATACTGTTTGTTTGTTTGTTTTTATGGTTTAATGTCATTTTTCAGCACAAGATAAGCTATACATGGTGGCCAGTATTAATGGTGGAGGAAGAACCTGGAAAACCCCAGAAAGAACCACCAACCCACGAGAAGCTACTGACAAGCTTCCTCACATACCCACATTGGCTGAATCCTAGACTCGAAACCACGCAGACAGAGGTGAGATGGCAGTGATCTGTAATGTACAGTGCTTTAGACCACTCAGCCACTCAGGGCCCCTGCAAGACATACTGTGTATATACTGGTACTGTTATTTGTATGGCACGCTGTGAATATATACTGGTACTATTATTTGTATGGCACAATGTGAATATATACTGGTACTATTATTTGTGTGGCACACTGAATTTACTACTATTGTTATTTGTATGGCACAATGAATGTACTAGTACTGTTAATTGTATGGCACACTGTGAATATATACTGATACTATTATTTGTGTGGCACACTGAATTTACTACTATTGTTATTTGTATGGCACAATGAATGTACTAGTACTGTTATTTGTATGGCACACTGTGAATATATACTGGTCCTATTATTTGTATGGCACACTGTGAATATATACTGGTACTATTATTTGTATGGCACACTGTGAATATGTACTGGTACTATTATTTGTATGGCACACTGTGAATATATAATGGTACTGTTATTTGTATGGCACACTGTGCATATACTGGTAGCGCTTTCTGGTGGGCACCTACTTTCATGGATTTTGGGATTTGCTACCAAGCACAGATTTAAAAACACAGCAAACAAGAATCCATTATTGTGATTAAAACTGGACTCTCTTCCATAACTGACCAGGTATCTTTTGGAGCAAGTTCGATGCTTTATGGCACATAATATGTGAACAATTCTTGGCATTTTGCTTGGAATTGATACAAAAAGTTTGATGCTTTATGATGCAGCAACGCAAGTTACAAGCTATTTAGTGCCTAGGTAATTAGAGAAAAGTGCCTTTCCCACAGACACAGCATGGTAGCATTTAAGCCTACACCCTTTTCAGTCATGAATCCAGCATGCCACCAAATATCCCAACATTATTAGTGGCATAAGCGTAAAAGTATTGATGAAATTTTCAATTTCTGCTACCAAGGATGATAAATGTATTCTACCTTATTTATTCGCTTTTAAGTCTTGTCTAACTGCAAACAACATGCACCTTAATCTACCATTGCATAATGTGCCAGACTGAGCACGATTTAAGTTATCTGTTCTACTCACAGGGGTTCGTTACAATGAAAATTTGGAGCATCAAGGGATGGGGGGTTTAAACCTGTAAGAATATAAAACAAGGGAAGACATAAGTCCACACTCCTTGGTAGTTCCAGCCCTGCTAGTTTATCTGCTAATTTCCAACTTTAGCTAATCATAATCAAGACATATTGGAGAATATGCAATAATTGTTCACCGATTTTGACGTCTGGACAAGTAATAGCAGGCAGTGCCATTTGCATTTGGATAGTCTTGGATTTCATCAATGATCAAAAGGTAAGTTTGCAGCTGCTAAATTACGAGTTATTTTTGGATGGTTTTAAATGAGTTTGTCCTGAACTGTTATCATAACAACATTCAGTGCATTTTCAAGGAACAGATCTTTCAGTTTTATGATTAATTTTCCAGCTCTGGAGATAAGATGGAATTTGCCTGTCCTGGATGAAGTCTTCCTGGACCCTTACAAAAACAGTAGAGAATTAATTAACAATACACTGGTTCATTTAGAAGAGACCCCATTTTCCCCAAATTCAAAACAATAATTCAGAGTTCATTCTAATGAATTGACAAATTGATCTATCTCATTACAGACCGCCAATCAATTTATTTCGTTAGCTTAATTGCTTTCTTGTCAAAATAATTGCAAAGTATTTTCTTTGTCATTAAATCAGAGGGCTCATCCAACAGCTAACTAGATTTGAAAAGCTCCCACATTGATTTCTATGTCTTTACATTGACAGAATACATTACATTGATTTTACCATTAAATGTCCTATCATTAAATTCAATGATAAAAGCCAATCTGACATTAGTGAAACTATTTCAATACATGCACATGTTTACAAGGTGAATCCCAGTGAATTAATGAAACAAAGGCTGCTAATTGTTTCCTATCTGAATGGCTTATTCCTGTGACAAAGTAAAAGAAAAGAAAAATTCTTTGAAGCAATTTAAAAATCTAAGATAAAAAATCCTTGAACAGATGAGCCTTCATTTTATATTCTTCTTTTTTTAAAAATCTTGATGTCATTACATCTGCAGTAAAAGCTTATGGTAAACATCGTTTCTTTGGGTATCAAATGCACATTTTTTCCAACATTTATGATGTACCGTATACTTTTATTGAAATATTGTATGTCTTCAAGAAATCGGGGAAACTTGGGGAAGCCACTGATCTTTGATGGGTAACTAAGCACTGTAATGCACAGCTTCAATAAACCGACATACAAAATTTTCCTGTAATAGGGTCATTTTTTAAAGTGAGATTCTAACACCCCACACACTCTGCACCATTAAAACATGAAGTTTTAAGCTTGTGCCAGTTTCAAAAAAGTTAAACTTATTTTAGTGCCTTTATAATTTGGTATTTTCAGAAGTAAATAATGAAAATTTAACAAAATTTTAAGTTTAAAAAAAGTATGTTCATCCACAAGGTAGTTGTTGTTGTTGTAGGGCTTAACGCCATTTTACAGCATAAGATAGGCTATACATAGCGGCCAGTATAATTGGTAGAGGAAGAACCCAGGAAAGAACCACCAACTAGAAGCTACTAGCAAGCTTTCTCATGTACCCATATTAACCAAACCCAAGAACTGAAACGATGCTGAGGTGCAATGGCAGTGATCCATAATACTTAGCACTTTAGACCACTTGGCCACTCTGGGCCCCTTTGTGCACAAGGTAAATGCCAAAATTAACCAGTCACTAACAATAACAGTGAAATAAAAATTTACGTTTTGTATCTAACAGAAAGGCTACTCTGAGCTGAATATTAACAAAATTTGGCTGCAGTTACTTTGCCACACAGACACAACCATGTTTCGTTTGTATAAGTACCCTGTGGTAGGAAGATCTGCAAAATGGCCTGCATGAGTTTGTGTTGTCCTGTTTCATGAAGACAACTCATAGCCTGAAGAAGGTGTAATATCGCTGCTGGAGTTTCTGACATCAACAGAGACAACATGCACAGTGCCAGATCAGCACATACATGGTTGATTATCTGAAAATTAAAAAAATAAGTTTATTTATTACGTGGTTGATAACAGTTTTAAGTCTACATGTAGCAGGGTTAAAGATACATAGTATAACAAGCATAGTATGTGAAAAAACAAATACCACTTTGGTTACATATGCAGTAACCTAATTTTGGTACAGCTGAGTACACTTTACGAGATGCATCCATATATAGATTTCCAAGAGTGTAGACAATGTAGAGTATATGACAGCTGAGGGTGTCATGAATAAATAACTGAAAATACAAAAAGTGACCAAGCATGAAAATTACACAAATGCGACTGAATTTTAGTATTGCTTGGCTTCTTCCTGTGAAAAGCATCCACTTATCACTGATGTGTAAGTGAAGTATAGTCCAAGAGATTGATGGTACAAATGAACAAAACACATGTAAATGCACGAGTGAATGGGCAAAATGCTGCAATATCTCATCTTAACCTTGATGCATAAAAAATAAAAATATATGCTACCAAAAGATAAATGGGCTAAATAATAGCCAAAATATGTGTCCCTGATACAGAAAATAAAAAAACAATCATATCAATGACCTTGACCAGATAAAGAGGTTGGATTGTTGACTAAACTCAAAAAAGTAAAATTCTCCCAAATGACAGATGTCCAGTGTGTGAGACACAAAATGGTAACTTAAGCCAAAGCAAGATTTAAAAATTATGTCAAAAGGCATAGCTTACAAGTATTTATGACATTGGATTTAATAAGATTAATTTTCTTAGTGCACCAGATAGAATCTATGCATAATATTTGAACAAAAATAAATCTTATTGCTGCCATTTGAAATCATGTTCAGTTAGGTTTTGTTTTTGAGATAAACTGTATGTCCAATATATGAGAACAAACAATAATAATAATAATAATAATAATAATAATAATAATATACTAATAATAATAAACATTAATCATAATTTCCAGGTGTTTTGCAAGTAACACTTTATATAATACATACCAATGCTACAAAGTTCCCCCTACAAAAACTTACAGGAATTTTTATTTAATGATAAATTGTTTTAAAACTAATGCAAATGAAAGATTAGGCCAAAGGTATGAAACAAATATGCTTTCTAAATGACCACATAAAAGATGATGGGTAGACATGACATACACAACTAAAAAATTACAAGTATCTCCTAAACAACTTTGTAAGTACACTGATCATTAAAACCGGCCATTTCTGAAGCATTCAACAAATACCTTTCTATGTTACTGTCATTTTTAAAGCACTCAAATTACACTGTCTGACAATACCTCAAATATTCCTATCAGAACCATTTAGGAATGGGCATTTTCTTGGCAAAGTTAGATCATACTCAAAACAGTGGATAAAGTTATGGTGCTAAAAATATCACATCAAGACATGCTTACTGGAACATCAATACTATTATAACTCTACATGCCTCATCTTATTGGTTCATTTATCACATACCACAAAAAAAAATGTCGGTTCATCTACAACTTAGATTACATAGGAACCATGCAGTTAAGTCACTGGACTGAGGTAATGAGCATCCCTTGACAGATTTATTTAATCTCATTGCAGTTAGAACTGGAAATTACTTTCTTAACAAAGAACACCTGAATTGCTGCCAAAAATGTTGTTAGCCAGTATTACTAAAGAGATAGATCAGGTGTAAAATTAGAAACAATTCTGTAGTAAATGGCTTACTTGACATACCTAATGCCTTTGCTGTTTTCATTTCAAATTACAAGAAGAAATTCTGGTAAATTTATTTCTTCCTGTCTAGCATATTGATGAAACAATAGTGTGGCTGCTTTATTATGTGACCTTGACAATTTTATCAAAACTGTGATACCTGACACATTCTTACGCACAGGTGCAAACATGTGCTAAGTTTCATTCCTTTAACAAGCTTCACTCCAATTTTCTTACCTGTAGCAAGCTTCATTTTTAACAAGTTTCATTTCTATAACAAGCTTTATTCCTGTAACTAGCTTCATTCCTAAATCTAAAACTGCTGTAGAGTAAAATGGTAGAAATGAAAAACTAAAAATGTTGACTTTCAAGTTGATCTTGAAGCCAGGACCCTGTTTTGTTTGGCATTGTATGGCAAAGCAACACAATCTGGTTATTTAGTGCAGAGACAAGCAGACTAAAGAGCCTTGTAAAAAAAAACACAGTAATAGCTAATCCAGGCAGGTGCAATACTCAAGGATTCAAACCAGCCCTCATTTAGTTACAAGTATGTATTCAGATTAACCACTGCTATACAACTGTGCCTTCCTTGGTAACCCATCTGACATGCAGGAGTGCACAATGGGTTTATTCAACATTGTCAAATCAGTGTTGCGGTGACCTAAAAACAAATTTTATACAGTAAATCAATAACGTTTAAATTTTAACAAAACTTAAATATCAGCATATATTTGTGACTTTAAATCTTTTCAAACTGCTCACATGGAAAAGGAGATTTATATTGTTAATTGTTGACAAAAGTGATGCAAGCTTGCATCCTAAGCAATGTAAAAACAGAAAACTAAATGAGTGTAACTCCTATATTCCCAATAAAAGAGAGAGGATTTCTGAATTGCAAATAACATAGATCAATGCCAAACATAAGGGATGCTGAAATAGAATTAAATAAAGGTCTAAACATTTACCCAAATTTAAGTTACAACACTGGGCATACATTCAACCTGAAAGGCCAGTGGATATATACTTTGTTACTAAATGTATTAAAACCATTCAATCTGTTACTATTTCTAGTAATATGAACTACATCTGGTAAATGAGAAAGAACAAAGACATTTAAGGATTGAAGTTTCTCAAAGACCAAATTATGCATACCAATATATAACCATCGCCCCATAACTATCCATCTAGACAGCTGTTTGCATTGAAATGATATGTTCATCTACTTAGTAAGTATTGAAGCATAACATAACGCTGTTTGCTTCTTGCATTATAAGTCAGGCTGCATAAACTGCATGTTGTTGTTATAGGGTTTAATGCCATTTTTCAGCACAAGATAGGCTATACATGGCGGGCAGTATTATTGGTGGAGGAAGAACCTGGGAAAATCCTGGAAAGAGCCACCAACCCACGTGAAACACATTGGCTGAGCCCAAGACTCAAATCCACGCAGAGGTGAAATGGCAGTCATCTGTAATGATGAGCGCTTTAGACCACTATGACATGTACAATTTATAAATTGAGTCCAACTGCAAAAGGCATACACCTTGATCTGCCATAGCATTATACACCAGCAGATTGGGTCTATGTTTGCATTACTCATTACTCCTAACAAACTACATAGACTCCGGCCTGTACCAAATAAGTACTCAACTGTTTTATTACTGACATTACCTATGGTAGTAGCCAATCAGTATATGTTATTCATGTGGGAAAAAATGAATCGCAGTACTAAAGTTTATGTTACAACTCATTCAAACTTTTATAGCAGAACATTTTTCCCATGATAATATAATATTTTTCCTATTATAACAGAATATTCTTGCATGATTTTGCAGAATATTCTCATATGATAATTTAAATATTTCTCCCATGATAATATAATATTTTCCCCATGAAAATTAGAATATTTTTCCATTTTAAAAAAAAATATTTTTCCCATGATTACAGAATATTTCTCCCATGATAGTTGAATATTTCTCCCATGACAATAGAATTATTTTTCCATGATAACACATCATCAGACAAAGAGTAGATATTTATGCAAGTTTTGTAAATATGGGGATGGTGGTCAGTTTATCATCAAGCCCACTTTAAGCATGACCAAGTACCAAAATGACTTTAATTTGCAAATATCAATTATAGATTTACAGCTTAAAGATGACCGCAAAATATTTTATCAAAATCCTTCAAATTTATTACATCTTCTTTGAAGTTAAAGTAATTACATAAGTATATATTTTTGTCAGACTGGTGTGGTCTTTTATCAATTACACCAGGCACTCTCCTGTAAGGTATAACCCAGGTGCATGTTTGTCACGAGTGTGTGAGTGAGGGATCGATCTATGTATGAAGCATATGAAGAGGACGCTAATGACAAGCAGCTGGCATCTAATAAAAGCATTAGGCACTCATCCTATGAGCTTGGGACGTACATCTTTTTCATGCTGAAATACTGGCATGTGGGTTGTGTATCGTTGTGTATATCATTTGTCCCCTTTCAAGTACTGTATATTGAAGAGCATGTTCTGTTCTATTTTAGTATTGTATATTTAAGCATTTTTTCTGTTTTGTTTTAGGTTTTACTTTTATCTTGTATGTTTTCCTTATGGAAAATAAACCCCATGATCTGCAAGTGTTGTATTGGCTTCCTTTTACGCAATGCCTGACTCAACAAAGGTATTTCTTAAAATCTAAGGTCAAAATTGGACAGCATAACCACTTTAGTTTTAAATTGTGGTCAAAGGTCTGTGTGAATCAAGGATTGTTGTTCCTATTGCTATACTTCTATATCCATCAGACCCTGGAATGAAAATCAAAAATGGATCTTTGTCTGTAACTGATAGTTAACTATAGCTGCCTGAAGTCAACCTTCAGACTTCTCAGCTAATGCTGGGTTAGCAAATATTTATACTTGTACAAAAATATGTTTACAAATAACTTTTTTGCCTTAAATGTAATGACATTTCCTGATAAAATCGACAATAATGTCACTTGCTCACAAAATCTACAAGAGCGATGAAAATTTTGTAGATACGCAGAAAATCAATGTAGCCATCATGGACATCTAAGCTTATAATCTCAATGCCTCTACCTGTGGTACATCCACCTGTGCTTGGTGACCAGCATGAAGCAGAGAGAGAGTTTTGTACATGTCCTCCACACTGGTAGTATCCATGGCAACATCTAGATGTGTATACCACAGCCAAAGGATATAGTGTGGGAAGGAGTGTCCATCAACTAGATGAGGTTCCCAAGGTGACATGGGATCATTTTCTTCAGGATCCAAAATAAAATCTGAAATTTGAAGAAAAAAACTAATTACTAAGTACACTGCTATGACATTTTCCTGAAAATATCATATACCATATCTACTCACTTATAACTCGAGTCAAAATGCAAACAACAAAGATACCGATCTGCCATAGTAAAATCACCTGCACAGATCAGATGTGTTGCAGTTTGTCGATGGCCTCATCTTTTAAGCAAGTATATATGGTACCAATGGAACCATTTAGCATGCTTACCTGGAATCCTAACAACAATTATTAAATGTCTAGATAATCTGTGAATTCGACAATAATTCAAGAAAAGTAACAAACTTCAATGAGCATATTTCATCATCTAATGCACCTAAATATATATGTGAACGTCAGAAACAATTATGGTCTGAGAAAAAAAAATGTTTATGCCATTTCTAGCAATTTAAGAACCTTGAATCTCTTCAACATTTTGCCAAAATAATATATAATGCACTCATAAACATTCATTTTCCTCACAAAATTATCTGCCACTTTAATTTCACCTCTTTCCATCTCTGTCACCAATTATCACCAAATGATAGTAAAGTTGACAGATTTATTGTTATTGATATCCTGTTTTTTAAAACATTAAGAAAATCAATTGGAAATACGATTTTATCATGTTGTGTTTAGTAGTTTGTTACCCGTCTCAGTCCGTATAGAAAACTGTTCAAAACTGTATCCAAAACATTACTTGAAATTGCATATTTATATCAATATAGTCTGGAATGAAGAATTTTCATAAATATTTAATAATTCTACAGTGGTTGGCATGTCCAAGTGCCTTGTTAGCTCTTGTGAAATTTGCACTGCATGAACTAAGAATTTAGCATTCTTAAAGTAAAGAAGGATTTCATTCAATTATGTTAAATCAATCTAGATACATTACTGTGAGCTTAACTAGTTTGGTTTAAAATCATACTTTTCTTAAAAAAATTGCAAGGAGTTTAACATGTGCCTTAAACATCACAACTGTAAAATTGGCCTTCATATTAAGGGAGAAAAAAAGAATGATGCCAATGTAAAACTTACGAATACATTAAACTAATACAATCAAAACATAATTTAATGCTCTAGATATATTAAAATAAATAAAATACACCCTCATTATAATGCTGTCTATAAGAACCATCCATTAATCTGTCTTGTACTGAGACTGCCTTACTGAAATTGAGTGTACCTGGAAGGACTGGCTTCATAGTCGACTTCTCTGACCAGTTGGTGAACATATTGTCTTCAACAGCAAAAAGATCTGGAACCAGTCTATTTATTTCCTTTACAAGAGTCTCATGGATGCTGCTGATCATAACAAACACCTGCACAAAAATAGGTAAAAAGTTTGGATAATTATGAATACCCACATACAAAATTTGCACAGAAATCTGAATATCATTCTAGCATACAATTTACAGACTTTATGTACAAAGATATCAGTACAGCATCAACTTTCAAACATGCCATAACTTAGTTAACAGAAACAAAGAATTAAAACATCTCAGACAGTATACAATTTACAAAGTACCAAAAAAAACCAACAAATATTTCCTTATAAAAGGAAAAATAACACTTATAACTTCTAAAACTGGATCATCATTCAAAATATTTACAAGAAAGCTAAAGTCATGCATCACTTCATGAAACTAGATTTAACAAATTGTGTTCCATTAATTTGTTTGTCAGATTTAAAGACAAATAACAGCCCAGGATGAAAAACAAAATGGAGTTCAAATACAAATTGTGCTCTTTCCTGGCAAGTTTATAATAAATCAGACAATTTTATATTTTGATGTGATACTAGCATCTTGCTTCAATTGGCAGCTTGCTGCTACATCATGGCATTTATTCTTAATCTTGAATGCAATAGATGGTATCAACTTTTCTATACAAATAGTATCAATGTCAAACAACTTGAAAAGAGGAATAAATATCAAAGGGATGTAACTAATGAATGCTGTTTGTGTTATCACCCTTGATGGCATGCACTCAAACACCTAAAATATAGTTCTGATCTGTGTTTACATTGCAGACATAGATTCTGCCTGCATTAACAACTATACATAAGAATCATGAGGTAGTAGTAGCAGTGACTGTAGGATCTTACTTTGAGAAAAAAGGAATATCATAAAAAACTAATATTCTGGATTGAAATACTGTTTTAACACCACCAATCAGTGGCAATCACAGGGTAGTCCAAGCAAGTATTAAATAAATTATAATGTGTGCATGTGCGTGTGATTTGGATTTCTAATGTAGCTTTAACAATTTTTCAGTCATATCGCTATGTCTGCGGTGTGCCAGAGTATAGTGATGACTAGCATGACTAGCACTGGATATCATGCCACAGACATGTAGCATGATGTCCAACCCAGTTACATTATCCTGACACCAGGCCAACCAGTCCTAACACTAGCCTCTTAATGCTGAACACCAAGTCAGGCAGCTGTTAGTACCGTTTTTTTTTTAGTCTTCGTATGACTTGGCCACGGATTGAACCCACAACCTCCCACATCTGAGGCAGATGTTCTAACTAACAGGCCACCGGAGCGGTGTACTGTATACTGTAATGTGGGAGTATTGCACACTGTTATGTGGAAGTACTGTACACTGATGTGGGAGTACAGAACACTGATGTGGGAGTACTATACACTGATGTGGGAGTATTGCACACTGTGATGTGGGAGTACTATACACTGTGATGTGGAAGTACTGTACACTGATGTGGGAGTACAGTACACTGATGTGGGAGTACTATACACTGATGTGGGAGTATTGCACACTGTGATGTGGGAGTACTATACACTGTGAGGTGGGAGTACTATACACTGATGTGGGAGTACAGTACACTGTGATGTGGAAGTACTGTACACTGTGATGTGGAAGTAACGTACACTGATGTGGAAGTATTGAACACTGATGTGGGAGTACAGTACACTGTGATGTGAAAGTACTGTACTTTGTGATGTGGAAGTGCTGTACACTGATGTGGGAGTACAGTACACTGTAATGCAAGAGTGCAGTACATTGTGTTTTTGTACTATCATTGGTGCATTTTTATTGGATTTCATTTGTGGCAAGTTATACAAGTATTAACAAACCAGCCAACATTGCTTTTTAATTACTTTTTGATTACTTTACGTTTTAAATATACAGTCAAACCCGGTTATCTCGATTACGTCGGGGGTGTAAAGAAATCGTCGACATAACCGGGTCCCGAGATATCCGGGTTCATAAAAACCGGTAATTTTAAAAATGTCCTTGAGCATTACTCCTGTCTTTTGCTGGTGTTTACTGGAATCCCCTCCCACTGCATGTTACAATAAAATAAACAAAACGCTTAATTGATAATAAAATGAAATGAACTAACCTGGTGTTGTTATCATTTATTCCTTTTTTATCATCATAAGTAATTTATTAAAGAAAAAAATATATCTATGAACTCCTTATATCACATGTAGCGTATGCATCCATTACTGTAGTGTGCATCACTTATGTCAGATAACACACGACGCATTTTTATAATTGATGTGAATATTGAAAAACAAATCATGTTTGGTTGTACTCAGAGGTTTGAATATGTTATCAGATTGAAAAATGGATCAAAGAAAATCACAAACGAGAGAGTGAGAGAGAAACATCCACCGATTGAATATTTTATGTAGTGAACATGATATATTCTTAATAAACTAATCGATTAAGCTACTCTTACGAACCAAAAATAGAAAGAATATGAAATAAACATGTGACTACTGCCGTAATGGACCAAAATTGTGCCTGAAAATCTATCGCTTTTGCTGACTATTTCTTGTACAATTTCTGTGAGATTGACGTTAAAAAGTTGCATTTCGTCGAATTAAGCGGGTCCACATGTTACTTCGGACCGAAACTTATGCCCGACATAACCCGGTTATTGACTTAACAGAGGTCGAGATAAGCTGGTAAAAAATAGCATAACAAAGAAGAATTTTTTCGGGACCGGACCAAAACGCTCGACATAAGCGGGTTGTCGAGATAACCGAGGTCGAGATAAGTGGGTTTGACTGTATCATGGGTCAGACTTTGAGTTTAGCCCTCTTTGGTTTGAATATATTTTCTATCCTAATTTAGCGTGCATCTCACACACTGTTATAGAGAACAATGTTAGATTGTCAATTTGATGAAGACAAAACCAGGTACTCAATTGCATTTAAAAATAAATCTGAAATATGAATAGGGAAAAACAGTTTTCTTATAATGTTATAATTTGTACATATTTTTACATCAGTTCATTTAATATTATTCTTATCAAATCAATTTAAACCAAATATATGTTGCCTGTTGACTTCTTTCTCATTTAAATGAGAAATTCATAATCAAAGATATTTTATTCAAAGTGCATGAAATTCTCAAATGAAACATATTTTGGTTACCATCAAGGTGATATATTTGAAACTATAGTGTATGTTTATCTATCAACAGCACACCAAAAATATAAGTTAGCATAACCACCATATTTTAAAGTACAAATTCAATAATTCTACAGTGAATATATACTATATTATGGTAATACTTCATTATAACGAAGGATGCGATACAAATTATGTAAATATCTTGTCAGCCTTTGAAATTATGCATATAAGTGGTTCCCATCCTTATTCTAAACAATAAAAGTTTTCTACCATCAAAACAATATTCTAGTAAACCTCCATCATCCACAACATCCTTGCAACCCTGATTTAGGGTGAGACCTTGAGGATGGGAACCAATGATGTAGATTTATTTTTTTGCTACAATTAAATTAAGGAAGAAACTGGGCAGTTTTGGACTACTGAGGGAAAAAACTCTTGATAATATATTCGTAGATACTCGCAAATATCTTTCAGTTGATGTCACTTAAACACTTGTTTGTTCATTAGTACTTTCAAGACTGGACTCTTGTAACTCAGTTCTATCTGGTTAGTCTCAATACCTATTCTAGAAACTTCAAAAAATTAAAAATGCAACTGCTTGGATTATCCTCTAAGAGTACCACGATCAGAGCACACCTACTCACTGCTCTGTACCCTACACTAGCTATCCATTCGATCCAGAATCAAACACAATATTTGTTTTCTGTGCTGCATTTGACTGATGGACTCCAGTCCAACATACCTATCCGGCCTCACCCATGTGTACACACCAGCAAAACACTTATGCTCCATTTCTGACAACTGTACACTCAATATTCCCAACATGAAAACTAAGTCATATGGACAACGTTCTTTTGCATACTAGGGCCCAGCAACTTGGAACAAACTGCCGCTGAATTTAGACACAGACACAGTGATCCCATTCACGAGAGCTCTTAAAACTTGCTTATTTCGACTGCAAGAACTTTAAAGACCTAATAATATTTCCTACCTTAAATATTTTCAGTATGCTTTTGTTTTGTAATTTCGTGTTCTTATGTTGTGTTTTTTGTTTTTGTAATCATATCATTATGTATGGTTTTTTTTGTTATAGGTGTGTTCTAATGCTGTAAAGAGCTAAGAGCTTTTATAGATCATAGGCGCTATACAAAGTCTTCATTATTATTATTATTATATAAGAACTAATGAAATGCCTTGTCCTGTTTCCATTAAAGAGCAGTAAATATGTAAACAAGATAAGTAATAGGTACCTCAATCTTTTATTCTTGATCTTTGCCTCAACCTGTATTGTATTATTGATCTCCATGTAAAGAAACAACCTTGACCTAATTGATCATATGTACTGTAATGTTATTTGCGTGAAAAATAAAATAATCAATTAGAGGGCAAATTAAAAATTATTATTATAACAATAAACCATATTGCTCCCACAAATTTTTTAAACTGATACAACAGAAGTTTATAACATTTAACAATGGATGGTGGGAGTAATCAGAGGCACTCAGTTTTACTTATCACTCGCGCATCACACTTCTGTCTGTGCTAGTTCATGTCTCAGCCTATCCAATGTGTGTATATGAAAAAGCTTGCCAGTAGCTTTCCATAAGTTGGTAGTTCTTCCTGGAGTCTTCCTAGGTTCTTCCTCCCCCCAGATATACCTGCTGCCATGTATAGCCTATCATGTGATGAAAATGGCACTAAAGCCTGACATAACCAAAAATCAACAAAAAGTTAATTAACCTATAAAGGTCATAGAAGAGTAAACAACAATAAACTGTTCATACACATGTAACTGACAACAAACAAGTTATAAAAGCACATGCTGCAAAATATTCCATGATAATTGCCTGGATAGTATTAGCATATATGCTAAATGTTATGTACCTAAACTATTCCATGATAATTGCCTGGATAGTATTAGCATATATGCTAAATGTTATGTACCTACAATATTCCATGATAATTGCCTGGATAGTATTAGCATATATGCTAAATGTTATGTATTTAAAATATTCCATGATAATTGCCTGGATAGTATTAGCATATATGCTAAATGTTATGTACCTAAAATATTCCATGATAATTGTCTGGATAGTATTAGCATATATGCTAAATGTTATGTACTTAAAATATTCCATGATAATTGCCTGGATAGTATTAGCATATATGCTAAATGTTATGTACCTAAACTATTCCATGATAATTGCCTGGATAGTATTAGCATATATGCTAAATGTTATGTACCTAAAATATTCCATGATAATTGCCTGGATAGTATTAGCATATATGCTAAATGTTATGCACCTAAAATATTCCATGATAATTGCCTGGATGGTATTAGCATATATGCTAAATGTTATGTACCTAAAATATTCCATGATAATTGCCTGGATAGTATTAGCATATATGCTAAATGTTATGCACCTACAATATTCCATGATAATTGCCTGGATAGTATTAGCATATATGCTAAATGTTATGCACCTAAAATATTCCATGATAATTGCCTGGATAGTATTAGCATATACGCTAAATGTTATGTACCTAAAATATTCCATGATAATTGCCTAGATAGTATTAGCATATATGCTAAATGTTATGCACCTAAAATATTCCATGATAATTGCCTGGATAGTATTAGCATATATGCTAAATGTTATGTACCTAAAATATTCCATGATAATTGCCTGGATAGTATTAGCATATATGCTAAATGTTATGTACCTAAAATATTCCATGATAATTGCCTGGATAGTATTAGCATATATGCTAAATGTTATGTACCTAAAATATTCCATGATAATTGCCAGGATAGTATTAGCATATATGCTAAATGTTATGCACCTAAAATATTCCATGATAATTGCCTGGATAGTATTAGCATATATGCTAAATGTTATGCACCTAAAATATTCCATGATAATTGCCTGGATAGTATTAGCATATATGCTAAATGTTATGTACCTAAAATATTCTATGATACTTGCCTGGATAGTATTAGCATATATGCTAAATGTTATGCACCTACAATATTCCATGATAATTGCCTGGATAGTATTAGCATATATGCTAAATGTTATGCACCTAAAATATTCCATGATAATTGCCTGGATAGTATTAGCATATACGCTAAATGTTATGTACCTAAAATATTCCATGATAATTGCCTAGATAGTATTAGCATATATGCTAAATGTTATGCACCTAAAATATTCCATGATAATTGCCTGGATAGTATTAGCATATATGCTAAATGTTATGCACCTAAACTATTCCATGATAATTGCCTGGATAGTATTAGCATATATGCTAAATGTTATGTACCTAAAATATTCCATGATAATTGCCTGGATAGTATTAGCATATATGCTAAATGTTATGCACCTAAAATATTCCATGATAATTGTCTGGATAGTATTAGCATATATGCTAAATGTTATGCACCTAAAACCATACATACCACTAACATGTATCAAAATTTTAATGAAACATATTTTTAAAGATGTTTGATGCCCTTTATTTTACCTTTCAGAACCAGAAAATTAACCCAAAATTAAGGCACTAACTTTATGGTTTGATACTAATAACATACTAGTATAATTACTATGTGTAAAGGTCACCAGCCCCAATAGTATACAACAATGATATCACAAAGTCCAGGCCAATAAAGAAGATATAATAGGTCTGTGCAATGAATACCAAGTGTAGAGAAGTAATACAAAATTCTGAAACGAAGAAGCAAAAAAGATGCCCTACAAAGAACCCTTACTCTTATCATAGGCTTTCTATGGTCGAAAAGGCAATCATGTTGTTCTTATCTTGTTAAGATTTTCCTTACTAATGGTTATCAACAATACTAGACTAGGCTGACATCATATATTTCAGCAACCATTTTACATCCTGTGTAGAAAACTTGATGAATGACTCGAATGATAAATGACCAGACCATAAAGAATTTCCTGCCTTTGTGAAAAACAAACACCAGGGATTGAAAAATATAAGACTGCTGTTGCAAAAGTCACATTACCTATATGAAGACAAAAAGCAACTAACTATAAATAAATCTGAAGGTAATGAAAATTCTGGACTCAAAATTTCAAGTTTAAAGTGCAATAAGCAAAGTGTCTTCTTTTATCCATATTTTCAATACAACAACAGAATGTGAAAATTTCCATGGGAACTAAAAAATGTTACAGTTCAAATATTTTACAACAAGAGTATGGTAAAGATAACACACACCTGCCTTCTATTTAATAGTACCCACTGCATGCCCTTAATACACTCAATTTAATTTTGAGAAACAATTATTGTTGTATCAAGCATTAACACAGCCATGACCACTGACCTTTTAATCCCAGAATCTGTAGGTCTGTTTAATACTGCAAAAACCATGAACATAGTTTGATGATGGAACACATTCTAGAACAGAAATTATTCTGCAAAATCTTGAGTTACATGTACTATGTGCAAACTATTTCTGTTCTTTCAATCAGTGACCTTAACCTTTGAACTCTTAACCCCAAATCAATAGGATTCTTTCAAAACCCCAAGTGCAAGGCACCAACAGTGTTTGGTAACTGTTTATGGAAGACAACTTGAATAATTGTGTAGAAATAATATTGAAAACAGATAGAAAGAATATCATAATATTTATTAATAAACACCACAATATAGTGGGAGAAAAATGCTGCAAAACCAAAATAACATAGTGAACCTGATTTCCATCCAACCCACACTTGGCAAATAATTTAAAATACTTATTTCCAATCTGTTACATCAGTATCTGAGTTTAATCTTTCAAGTATTCCCACAAATTGCTGTCATCTACACATCACTGATCAATGGTTAAAAGAAACAATAGAAACAGAATGGTATTGCCTTTGGACCTAACAAAGGCCTTTGCTATTCTAGATCTGAAACTACTCTGCCACAAGCCTGAAATTTATGTATGTGATAAAAATACATCAAAGCTTTTTTAATCTTGCCACCAGAGACAAACAATGGTATATATGAAATGCGAGATCTGCCAAACTGTTCATGTTATATAGGATGTTTCCATCAGGTTAAATAACATGGTAACTTCCATTTTTAATAAATGTACAATATATACAAATAATGTTCCACTTTACATTCAGTATTTTCATACTGATATTCATGCTTGCTGCACCACAATTTACACAGTAGCAACAAAAGCCTCTCAATTACATACTGAACTACAAGGTAATACAGAGAGATGACACAGAAATAAAACAATTAAATATATAGGGGTTGGAGCAAGGCATGACTTGTGTCACAAAAATTGGCTCAAATGCTAGACAAATTTCTGTATGTGAAACAATACAAGCACAAAATAATCAGCTAAAACGTTAAAGAGTTTAAGCTTTCAATCTTAACATCTCATTGAAAACAAAACATATTTTGCCTATATTTCGTGTAACCTGGACAATCCAAGCCAAATAATTGGAAAATCACACTTTTCTCCGATCATAAATTTTAAAAATTCAAAGCATGGCTGATAGGGTAAGAAAGTAGAAAGCTTATTATAAAGGAATACTAAAACATTTTAATTTTGGTTGCCATGGCAACCATCATATCATCTTCTGCATGCTGAAATCAAGTATACTTGTAATGAACCAAAGGTAGAACTTTGCATAATCACAGGATGTAGTCTGGACGTCTTACTAGGAGTTATATAATTTAGGATATCTAAACTGGCTTTAAATTCAAGGTATTTAATGCTTGTGCAAGCAGGCTATTGCCGAAGGACATATTCGGGCCAGATACCTCGTAGTGTGCCAAGATGGTGTGAAGAAACCTGGACCCTGGCGGAAAGAACATCAAATGGTAGGCATGTTGATTAATTAGGGATGAGAAAAGCAAGATCTTCCGCTGGGAGGGAGTAATACTTTTGATGAGAAAATGCTTCCTTTGTATTTGTAAATGCGCATAAGACCCATCAGTGAGTTACTAACTTTTGGGGAAAGAGCTATTGTCTAGTAAAGCAGGAAGCTTATGTTAAGGAGGGAATTTTAGCTAAAAGCCACTGAGATTTAACTCGTACAAGAAAGGGAACTGAACTGGGTAAACAAGCTTCTCAAAGGTAAGGTGGTATCTTTGTGTCTTTGGCAGAGTCTTTGTGCTTCATTTGAGTAGATAGTTGAATATATTAGAATATTGAATCCTCACAAATAGTTGCATTTATCAGAATATTTAATCCTATCATATTGTTGAATTTATTAAATAATGATTATGACATGTTCTAGACATCAATCAGAATATAGATTGAGCACTATGCGAAATTAGATGGAGTTGGATTTATGTGCATATGTATTTATATGTATAATTCTGCAATTCTGTGGACACATGCAATGTGAATTATTACATAATAATGATGGGTAGATACAGTGTGTGTTACAAACTTGATTGAGTGATGCTATTCATGCGCAAGGCATGAATCCAATAAGTGGAAATTTATATGTACACTGGGCCTTGTAAAATTGTTCGCCCATTAGTCTGATGGAAGGTCCATGAGAGAGTGGTTTATTTCAAAGAGTAGATACGTCCCTTATATTTTATTCGGGAAGCTCCCAGGGTGCCAGCTAATTCTGATCATATGCTGTTCAGCAGTCATGAAGAAGTCACTTAAATTGTTTTTACTATTTTTAGTAATGGTGGCCATATTTTTGATGACTAGATGGCATTTGTACAAATTTAGTCTCATGCTTTTTTTGAAAGAAGTTTAAAATATTAGTATATTTATGGAGTCACAATACATAATGGACACAGGGACATACTATAAGAAACTGTGTTAGCTTCCTTGGTCTATAAGAAACCGTGTTAGCTCCCTTGCTCTATTAAAGAAACCATGTTAGCTCCCCTGGTTTAAAAAAAACATGTTAGCTCCTTTGGTCTATAAGAAACCATGTTAGCTCCCTGGGTCTTAAATTATGTCAACTAAAACCATACACACAGAAACTATAGGCTTGCATACATATGTAATACATACTAATTATGTGCCTAGTAATTAAAAAACTTAAATGAATACTGAAGCAACTTATATATTTTAGTAGTTTATGTATCCCAAAATTAATTTGTGTTGAGGCCATGTTTTGTAAATATTTGTTAAAGCCTTGGATAGACTCATCAAAAGTAAAGACATTCCTCTACAAAAATTTGCTAAATTTATTTACAAGTAGGGACTGAGCTTTCATCATTACTAAGACATTCTTCAATGACAATTTCTAAAACTATTGAAATAGGGGCCAGGCTTTTATTACTGGTCAAGATATTATTCTATGCAAATTGTCCAAAATTGTGTACAAGTAGAATCTTACCATGGAAAAATTAAAACAGTAAAATGTCAATTATCCATTCCCATCTGAAGCATAGATTTTATCAAAACAATTTTTCATTGACATGAATGATTTTGGGTCATAAAAATAAAACTGTCAACTAGTGACCAGGACAATTTTAGAGTTGGTTGAAATGAATTCTATTGTCATCTGTACTGGTAAATGATTAACTTCTATCACCAGTCAAGTTACCACTGATCACTGACTGGCAAGTAATTACACTGAATTAGACAACAAAATACCTTTAATCAGACAATTTACCTTTAATCAGACAAAATACCTTTAATCAGACAATTTACCTTTAATCAGACCATTATGAATTACTAATCCTGCTTGATTAGGTTGGAATTTCTGTATGCCAAATTACATATTGTCATAGCTTCACTATTCATTCTCTCACTCAGTCTCTTTCTCATTACATTTATTTTTTACTCTAAAAATATTATTTATTTTCAATACCACTCTAATTATAAACATTTGAGATTATACTTGATCTAGTTTGTTTTTTATTTCTGTTAATCTGCTCTACATTGGCATCATGATTGTTAAATTTGTTTTAATTTTACGTTTGTTTTACATATAAGTAAAATAACGAGGGCATGGTACTAACAGATGGAGCAAATAATCTGGATAATCAATATCAAGATAAACAACAAGTACTACTAAACTCAAAAGAATCTTAAATGTCATTAACAGTTTGTACTGGAATTGTGTTCCAGTTTCACAATGTAAACATGAAACTGAAATGTTAGGAGTAAAGCTTTGTATCTGAATCAATAAAACTCAATTCTATCAAAATTAAGGTTGTAACAGGTAGTTAGTCCTATGCGGGCAGGCATTGTGGGGGTTTGGCATTTCCTGACTAGATTGATTAGAATGAAATCCAAAGCTAGTTTCTAAAATATTCTTACAGTTTATGCTAAAAATGGATCCTAAAATCTATATAGAGTCTAACTCTGTCATGGATAATGAAAAAAATGTTAACATGTGGATAGTATATTGAGATTGATTAACATTTCAGAGGGAAGACTGAATGGGAATATGTGATAACCTGACATTTGAGATACAACTTGTATTTGACATGATTTGAAAAGACAAGGCTTTTTATTATCATCTTGAAGGTTTAGCACTTTCAAATTGATATCCCTTCAAACAGTAAAACAGAACATGATGAATGAATAGACAACTTTTGTCAAATCGTACAAAATCAAAACACTTAAAGCCACTTTTGTAGTGCAATAAAGTTGGCGCTTCCTTGATTTCAACAACCAGTTTTGCAAATCTAGGAATACAACACAATTTGTATGGTTTTATCCATGTCTTAGTAACAAATTTAAATGATATCAGAATTAATAATTAGGAAATCTTTAAAACAATGTGTGAAAATACAAGTTTATTTATTTTTTTAATTAAAAATATGACAATATCAATGTGAAAAGACTTTAGACTTTAAAGTGTTGCTTTTAACTAAACATATGCAATGTTTGATTTATTCTTTTTAAAAACAATGACGTTTTTAAATATAAAAATAGAGAAAAAAAATCAACAAAATAATTCTTTTAGCATTTTAGCTCTAAATGAATAGCTTTTGTAATTTACATTTTTTGAAGTGTTCATTCTAACAAGTACTGATATTTTTAACACACCAATATCTACAACACGTTTTCCTTTTTTTTTCTTCTGTTCATCTACCATCGCAAGCAATGACAGGTTATTCAGTAAAGGCTGGATATGGACCTGTAGCTAAAACCACATCCAAACACTTTTGTCTGTTATATTATTTATTATCAAAAACATTGACAGTGGATACCGCTAAGGTTGGAAAAATGTTCTTATACTGCCAACACTTTCTGTTTTATTATGGCATGATCAAAGACCAAAGATTTACATACAAAATGAAGATACAATATAAAACTAATAAATTACACAAGATAAATTACGCGACTATCCCTTTTATAAATAAAAGCTTGTATGTTTTGGCACTGAATTATTTTATTATTTGCATTTGACTCATGGTAAAGAAGTAGATTCATCTTTGTTCTTTATGTACATGTATGTCTATGTAAGATGCTAGCTTTATTCTTCCCCTTGTTCTTCATGTATCAGCATAAACTTTATTTTATAACCTTTGTGAAATTTCCATATGCAGTCCATATTGTCACTATTAACTGGTCTGGCTTTAAAGGATGTTAATCTGTCATCTTTTGTTGGATCATTTCCTTGTTTTGCATGGTGCACAATAATGTCAGTATTATATAAAAATGCTTGCAATGCAAAATCCCACAGGTGATGAATCTAAGTGTGCGGATTTAACACCCAGAGATTACTCCATCAAGTTGTTCTCCCGCAACTCTCGCGGAGGTGGAATTGCTGTAATTACAAAAAATTCCATGATCAAATGCCTCAAGTACAACACAACCTTCAATTTCTGCCACACATTGTTTGAACTAGTCCAAACAATGCTCACACTGGAACAAAGGTCAGTCCATTTTTTCTGTCTCTACCGTCCTCCTCCTAGTAGAAAAAACAAGCCGACTGAATCTCTCTTTTTGGAGCAGTTTCCAAATCTTCTAGAGTATGGAAATTCGATAGGTGGCAACCTAATTATTCTTGGAGATTTCAACTTTCACTTTGACTGTCCTGGTAAACCATACATGTCAAAACTCCTAGATTCCATTCATGTTTTCAATCTTAAACAGTCAGTTAACCAACCTACACAAAAACTTGGTCACATTTTAGACTGGTTTCTTTATAGACCTGATGATAATATTCTGCAATCCACTCTTGTATCCCATGAACTTGCATCCGATCACCTCTGCATTGTATGCCATTTCGATGCATCAGTCCCTAACCCTCCACCTCTATTTACTACTAAGAGAAATCTCCGTATGATAAAGAGAACCAAATTCATGTATGACATCCAAGAAAACCTACCAACTTTCTAACATCTAACAGCGGAACAACTGATAACTGCCTGCGTTCATTGCTTGAAAAACATGTCCCAGCCACCAAATGCAGAGTATCAATAAAAAAAGTGTTCTCCATAGTATAGCAGTGTTAGGGACCAGCTTTGCACTGCTAAATGACATCGCCAAAAAGCAGAGAGGCTTTAGCTTTCCACCAGACTCACTATTCATAAACAAATCTATGAAGCCGCTAAGAAGAACGTCACAAATATAGTCCATTTAGCCAAATCATCCCACAACAGTACTAAGATCATGGAGAGTTCCAGCTGCAAAGAGCTCTTCGAGATAACTAACAAACTAATGTCAAGGAACAAATGTACACCACTTCCAACAACCTTCTCTCCACTAGACCAACCAGACCAATTTGTAAATTTCTTTGATGACAAAGTACAAAAAGTACAAACCATTCAAGATTCGCTTGACAGCACAATTTCAACTGATTCGTCACCATACAGTTATGATGCAGAATTTCAGCAACAACCGTTAGGAGCATTTGAACCTGTTTCTATTGATTTAGTATGGAGAATCATGATGTAAAGTGCACCAAAGTCTTGTGAACTTGATTCAATTCCGACATCACTGCTGCTTGAGTGCTTAGACCCAATATTGCCTTCACTAACTGATGTTATTAATATCTCTCTCTCATCAGGAGAATTCACATCATTTTTCAAAACTGCCATCGTAAAGCCACTGCTGAAGAAACCAACACTGGACCATAACAATTTAAAGAACTACCGCCCAGTTTCTAATCTCCAATTCATATAAAAAATCTTAGAAAAGGTTGTTCTAACTCAACTTTTATCTCATTTGAATTCAAACAGTCTTTTTAGCAATGTACAGTCTGCATATCGCCCTTGCCACAGTACGGAAACTACTCTTCAGAAAGTATTTAGTGACATTCTATCTGCTTTGGATAGTGGAAAGATTATAGTCCTCACTCTCCTAGATTTATCTGCAGCATTTGACACAATAGACCGTGATATATTACTTTACCATCTCCAGCATGTATTTGGAATTCAGAATATAGCCATACAGTGGTTAAAGTCCTACTTAGTCAACAGGACACAAATTATATCTGCAAATGGAATACACTCCAGCCCAGTTGACGTATGTTGTGGTGTTCCACAGGGATCTGTTCTTGGATCTGTTCTCTTTATTCTGTAGAGACACAAAATTTGTTCTCTGTGCTATGTTTCAATGACAGACTCCAGTCCATCATCTTTATCCAGCCTCACCCATGTGTATACACCAGCTAGATCCTTACACTCTTCTTCTGATAATTGTATACTCTTCTGATAATTGTATACTCATTGTTCCCAAGGTGAAAACAAAGTCATATGGACAACGTTTGTATGCACACATGGGCCCGGTGACATGGAATGAATTGCTCATTGAAATTTGACACAAAGACACAGTGGTCCCTTTTAAGAGTGCTCTTAAGACTCACCTGTTTTGACTGCAGGGACAAACTTAGCGACCTAATCATGTTTTGTATCTTATATGTTTTCAGCATGTTTTTATGTTTTCCAATTTCATTGTTTTTGTCATTTGTTGTTTTGTAGTGTAGCCATATCATTACTGATGGTGTAAAGCGCTTAGTGATTCGAAAGATTAGGCGCTATACAAAGTCCTCATTATTATTATTATTATTATTATTTAAAACTTATACAGTGTAAGTTTTGCACATAGCGAAATATTTGAAACTGATTGTGTCAGTTTTGCCTATGGTGCATTATATGAAGTTAATGGTGTTAATGTTGCCTAAATTGTTTTATTTGAACGTAATACATCATTTTATTTTGCTGTCAGGCATACATTTGAAATCAAACACTGTAATGGAAGAAAATGTTTAATGATGTTACATTTTCATTATGGAGATGTGTAATTTTATTAACTGTTCATATATTACAAGTTATGACACATTCTATGGTTATTTTAACCTGATATTTTAAGTACTGTAATGCATTAATACAGAGCAAGACCAATGACAGATAGTTATTGACTATGCATTTGCTCCATTAAGTCGACATGACCTTTTATGAATCATTTCTCCCTTTTACTACAGACACATACAAATTGAAAACTCCCACATGTACTGCCAATCTTAACTTATAATATTCACATAGCTTTCTACTGTAGCTTTCATGGCTTCGTAAGAAGGGGCATTTTTGTGGGTGCTTAATATGCAGATATGTCTGTGATATATCACGTGTCATAGCAAACCGATCAGCCTTCATTGGGTTTGCAAATTCAAGCTTTATAGGATCCATGAATTAAAGTAAAAAATATGATATTCATTGAATAAAATCCAAGAGGAATAAATCTAAGTAGCAGTCCAAAAACCAGCATTTTGAACCACGACTAGTATCAGCATAATGATAATAATTCGGATGAGTCTATATTGATGAAATACAGATTTAATATTGAGTAGAGGAGCACTGACAAATTCAAGTTCTCCCCTTTGCTATGTACATTTTAATCATCAATTAGTAATACAGCTGTTTCCATAATAAGTCAAATTTGTCATAACAAAGCATTGGCAAAAAAAGAACAAGATTATAATTACTCTTAAAAACTGGAAGGGTGGGGTCAAGAATCAATATTTGTTGCTTATTTTATACATGAGATTTCATTCATACTGTATACAGTAAAAACTACTATGAGCAACCTCTTCATGAGCTACCACATGTAAATCCGACCACAATCGTAATTTCATGGATTGATTTTATTATAAAAATGCACTGTTATGAGTGACCACCTCCTGAATGTGACCAGCAACTGCAATGACTTGGCAAAATATGCATTCTGACACTGCTATGAATGACCGCATTGCAAAAACAAGGATAAACTCCACCAACCTTTATTTAATCCCGATAGAATGACCATTCTAAATATATAGAAAAAAACTGAAAAATAGGTTGGCTACCGATGGCTACTCACCCCTATACCAAGAGTGGAGAACAATGCATGGAGCATACAAAACAGGGAATGTAGATTATTTCCTAGTCTGGTTCCCTGTTTTGTATGCTCCATGCATTGTTCTCCACTCTTGGTATAGGGGTGAGTAACACAGGGAGCATACAAAGCAGTGAACTAAGCAAATTATTCCTGTGTTTAGACTGCTTCCCAGCCTTATTGTAGGACCCTATGAACAACTGTATCGCGTATTCTCTCGTAAAACATTTGTCAAAGGGACCGAATGTCTGAAAAGTTGATGGACACAACATGGGCAGTAGAAGCGAGCAAAGCCTGGAAGCTCAAGGTATTTTGCGTCAATCTCATTTAATTCATTAATACCAATACAATGATATGCTTGAATTTGGTTATATTTGCATCAATTTATTTGTTTAAATTTGTACATCAATTTACTTGATATGAGTTTAGCTGTGTTGAGTCCATCTATCTGAATTCGTAAAATGATCTTGATACAAGTCTGAAGAATTGTTTGAAATTGTTGCATTGTTTGTTTAGGAATTTGGTAATGTTAGGATTTCATGCATTATTTTAGTTGATATGAGTTATGAGAATCCCTTTGAATTCACTGATCTTAGATGATTTCATGTATGCTATTTACTTGAATGTATATATTTGCTGAAAATAATGTAGGTAAGCCATATAATGAATTTCATTCATTTATTTGTGTAATCAAGACGTTAAATTGAGCTATTATGTCTCTCATGTGATGTTAATGTGAGTTAGTGATGAATTAGCCATTAGGAAGTACATTAATCTTATGACACTAGGTTTGTTTATGATCTGCCACGTTGGCTTGACCAGACAGCCATTGGTATCTGTTTGAATTCCAATTGGACACTATCTGACAAATGAGAGGGGAGTAATGATCTATTCCCAGTTGGATATCAGACAAAAGACTTTTGTTGCTTGTGGTCATTTTTCTTGAAACTCTTCTGAAATTGGAAATTGGAAACAGATCTTTTTGTACAAACCTGCTATGAGAGACCACCGTTCTTGAGAGACCGCTTTTTGTTGGCAGTTGAGGTGGTCTCTCATTAGGTTTTATTGTATTACTTCATCATGACAAATTTTCTATTCATATGCAGGACAAAGATTTATGGTTAGTTTCATGAATGTTATATGACCGCCAACAGTACAGATAACTATTGACCTATGTGTCTCAATGACCTTGATCTTTGGTCATAGTATGCTGGCATAACCTAAACTTATTCTGCAGAAACCATGAATTTCTTACTGAATTTGACATGACTATAAGCTTGTCCTTTCACACTTGAAAGTCTACAAATTTCTTTATTATAGAATAAAAATTACTATGCAAGATCCAGTTTTCTATTTGTGACATTGATCTTGGCCTTTGACCTTATGCCCCCAAATCAATAACCTCTTCCATACCTTAAGCATGGCATGTGGTCTAGAACTTACTGTAATTTGTAAATAATCTTTAAAGTGGCCTTAATCTTTGACTCTTTGAGTTTGGTTCAGGTATGTAATGCAGAATTAATGTTACTGTGCAGAAACCCTTTTCTTTCTTCTTTCAGTCAATGACCTTAATCTTTGCTCTTCTGACTTCAAAACTGATATGATTCTTCCTTATTCCCATGAAGGTTACCAAAGTTTAATAACAGAAGAAGGTGGATAACTTGCATAATCATGCAAATGCAAAATAGGGAACTGGTGGAAAGTCAGACAGAAAAAAATGGAACGTTCCTAGCTTTCAGTAGATGAAATTCTAATGCAAAGGTGCATTCTTATAATATTTAAATTAAGTTTTCATTAAAGTGATGTATCATAACATTCAACAAACATAACTACTTCTCAAAAAGTCTAAATATCTTCGATTCTCTATCTTTGAAAACTCAAACATTTTTCTATCATGTAGACTTTGCAAGATTTTCTAAACTTTGAGTGTGCGTGTTTCTTCTTTTATTTTTAGATAACGCAAATGATGCCTTTATGCCTATGAAAAGTTCTTTAAAAAAAAAGGAAAATGAAATTTTTAATAAAACAAAGCATGTAAGCACATCTTTTACCTTAAGTCCCTTCTGGTCGGAAAGATAACTGTAAGCCTCCTTCCATTCATACTTCAACAGGTGCTGACTAACCAATTTTTGTGCATACATAAGCCCATGCTGTTTCTCATTGGCTATTAGAGAAATCTGGGCAGCAGTCTTCATGCTTGATTGGTCATATCGTCTGGCCAATAGCTTTGCAGCATCTTGGACCTGTTTCATGGCAAGATGGCTGCAAAAGAGAAACATGTTTTAATACACAAACAGTTTTAAATGCATACAGTATATAGCATTGCATGAAAATCATAATTTAAATGAAAAGATAAAATTAATCTCTGATCACCTTGTATTACTGTATCTGCAACAAGGTTACTAAAAGGAAGACTTAGAAAATACAAGGTCTCTAAGCCTGCCTGTTCAGTTGGTTGTTTGTTGATGGTTGAATGCTATTTTTCCAGCAAACGATATGCTATACATGGTAGCCAGTATAACTGGTGTAGAAAGAGCATAGAAAAATCATAAAAAGAAACCCATGGGAAACTACTGGCAAGCTTTCTCACATACCCACAGCCATTTGTAAGACCTGAACCTATGTGGATAGCAGTGAGATGGTTTTTTAAAAACCACTCTTTAATTCAACAGAAGGGCTTGTGGCAGATCTGATTTGGTGGTACATGTACATCATACAGTTTAAACTTATTTCAAAACCTTGTAGAGCACTTTCTAAGTTTTAGTCCCTTTATCATAATGGCTTTTGTTATAAAGCCAGCATGAACATGGATCCCATTTCATTATGGAGTAGCAAAATATATGTCTACATTTGGCAACAAATGTAAGTTTTGTACAACGGGTGCAAAAATAGAAGACCACTTTTTTACACAGGTTAAAAGGACACAAAGTGAAACCCTTCTAAAAAGAAAACACAAGGAACAACAAAACTGAATCCTTGGAGGACATTAACCTCACACAGAAGTTAAGTGAGACATGAAGTAAAGAAAACTGGTTCATAAATGACATTCAAACTGGTGCTCCATGTATATGAGAGAGAGAGAGAGAGAGAGAGAGAGAGAGAGAGAGAGAGATCACAATATTTACCAAAAAATGAGACAAACAAACAGACAGACAGACAGAATTGCTGATATAACTATATTTACCAAAAATGTTCGTGAGATCAAAAACTGTTATTATCAAACTGTATTTCACTCATTTATCCATTCTACTACCATAAATACACATTAAAATAGTAAAATTAAACGTTTACAGATTGCTTCTTTGTCAGACAATAAATGAAGGTATTGTTGTCTCAGTTTGATTCAGAGGTGATAAGGTCACGTTTTCACATTGTTTCTTTGTTGAGTAATCAACTGAGGTGTTGCCATCTAAATTTGTTTGGTCATTATGCTTTCAATTTGGAGTTTTCTTGTATTCTTTTTATATTTGTAACTTAGCTTTAACAATATGAGTCACATGGGTTGCTGAAAATGTTCAATGTACACTTACTATTAAATTCATATTAGAGTTATTATAACTCTAATATGAATTTAATAGTAAGTGTACATTAGAGCCAGCTGAGATGTCTGCAGTGTGATAGTTTATAGTGATTGCCTAGCATGGGGTATTATGCTGCAGACATGTAGCACTTTGTCCAACAGTCACACCAAGCCAACCAGTCCTAGCACTAACCTGTTAATGCTGAGAACGAAGCAAAGCAGTTGCTACTACAATTTGTACAAGTCTTCGGTATGACTCAGCTTGGGATCAAAACTGTGATCTCCTGCATCCAAGGTGAACACTCTAGCAACTAAGGCTACCAGTGCAGCCCCAAATTTGGACAAAAGTGGTATGAAAGCTTCTGGACTTGTAAAAGTCCCCAAAACAAAACAACTACCTCAGGTATTTCCTAATGATATTGTGTCGCAGAATGACAACACATTATATCTTTAGAAGAAAAAGTGAATCCTGAGCTCAGTTAATAAAATAAAGGAACAACTAATATTTATTATCATCCTCAACAACTATGTGATTGGAAATGTCCATCAATTTAGGTATCATGTAAATTTTCTGGGAAGTAAATTGGCTTGTTGTCACATAATTTTAAATACAACAGTGTGGAATAAAACACTCTAATATGACAATAGATATGGGTCTGTGTAGTTTCCAAATGGACTCCAATTATAAGCAAGTATTAGCAGTATTTAATGTCCAAAACATCTTGTACAATTTATTAATTTGGGAACATTCTGTTGAACTCAATCTGAAAATATTATCTAGTACCATAAATGGAAGTTATATTTAGCTATAAAGTTGGCAGTTCTTTGGCATGTATATCTTTAACCACATTCGAAACAGATTTCGCAACCATGGATTTCAGTAATGGTGTATTTGTTGTTGTATTTGGTATGCCTTATTGAGGACACATCATGTCATTTTTGCCATCATATCAGATCAAAAATCAGTTTTACAGGAAGGACACAAATTAGAACAAAAGCAATTGACTGAACACTTTAGTAACCGAACCATAATTTATTGATGTCTTTAATCTTTTTGGCATTACTCCTAAATCACATCTAGTATAATCCATGTTTGCACACCTCAAACATTTAAGCCAACAGACCATGCCCTACAGATCAAAGGGATGTTAATTTTGTTATATGCTGCTTCAAATTAGCAACAAAACTCTACTGCTTAAGGCATTCCATAGTCACATGATCACAGCCAGTATTACTGTATATACACTACACATGAAACAAAGTCTAAAATAAACAGAAAAGTTAATTTTTTTAAATCTATTTTGTGTATGCTGAAGATACTCCTCATCTTGGGATAAAGACCTTCCTGGCCAAGAGATTCATATGTATGCATTAGTGTTTAATGATCTTTCTCTTTCCAGATTATTTCAACCTTTCATACCCTAAGTAACCCTGTGTGTGATCACAAGTTTAATAAAAATATAAAACTAAGTATTGCTGAATTTTCCCATAGTCCCACCAATTAAGCAGGAAATATTATTTTTATAGTATAGCTGCCTGTCTGGTACCACATCTCCTAAAATAACAAAACTATCTAGCTGTGTTGTTCATGGGGTAACCATTTGCAAAGGGTGTGTATGTGCAGGGTAACCCTTTGCTCCAACCTCTGGCAATTATTCAAGAGGATAAGGAACTTTTTAAAGTTGCTTGTTCTTTCAGGTAAAATTGAGAATACTTCATCTAATACACTCAGTTATTTTCCCTACAGTCTGTTTCTTTGCTTTCTTTTTGATAAATATAACAAAATAAAATATTCTTTACAAATCTCTTCATATTTAGATTTTAAAATTTGTATGCAAGTTGTGTTCTTGTAATTATTCCCTTTCTTGCCATGATGAAGGGTTGCTTTTAAAGACTTTTATGTTCTTGTGTTATATATATATATATATATATATATATATATATATATATATATATATATATATATATATATATATATATATGAGAGAGAGAGAGAGAGAATAATTATCTTGTTGTTTAAAAATTGGCATTTTTCAAAGGATTGCATACACCTACATTTAAGTGGAAGTAAAATGACTAATGTCTGAAGTAAATTTCCAGTCAGACGTATGTTTCTTTTTAAGAATTTGCAGGATGCCACATAACATCTATTACTCTTCCAAATGTAATTAGTATACTCTTCCAAATGTAATTAGTAGTTGGCAATGGTAATTGGCAAGAGACTTTTACACTAATCACATTACTGACTGCCACTTTAAATGACTGGTTCTCACTTCAAGATATCTTTACCCTTTTTCCTGACCACTTCTATTAGCTACTATTGACCCAATTGTTCTGAGAAAATGTATCTGTGATCTTCGAGATGCCAAGGAGAGATGATAATTACACCATGCAGATCAACTTTCTGACATCATGTTAATTAGGAAAATAAACTAAAAAGTGAAATCCTGATATATACTGAATTATGCCTTTTATTTATGCTGGGATGTGATAACTAGATATTAAGTACTGCATACATGAAAGATTAGTATATACAGGGTTTGACATGTAGAAAAATCAATAGTAAAGATATAGTAATAGTAAAACCTGGCCAACTCAAATATCAACTATTAGAATATTCTTCATTATTCCAATGACTAGCCCTTGTTTCAGCTGAATTGGAACCTTCGCATGCATCTGTGTAGGATATTAGGAAACATTCTACCTAAATCTTAGCCTCATGTCTGGCACTTGTTAGAAGAAGAAAATAACATGAACAATGAAATTAATCTTTAAAGGTTTAACGTAAATGTCCAGAACATGCAATTTCCTAACACATCAAGAGACTTGATATTTTTCCTATAACAGACTAATGTAGTGGCATTCAATGCCCTTTTGTTCCTTGCCTATTTCAGCTCTTTGCTGCCCACTCATTTGCTCATCAATTTTTGTCCTTTTGCCATTTATGTAATGCCCCTCTCCTGTCTGCCCCTCAGACTGTATCCCTTAGCAGCTAACATACCCACCCCAAAGAATAATTTATTTTGCCTCTGTTTAGCGCTTCAGAAACTTTTATCACTGAGTTTGTTTAAAATTTTTAATTAATCATATGCAATCTATTATTATATGGATTCTGAAGCATCAATCAAGCACAGTTTTTATTCTTGAAATAACTGTAGTTAGGTATCCATCCACTGAACGCTTGAACAAATGTAACGTAATAATACACTTCATGTCTATGATCTACTGATTGTTTACAATGTTAAAATCTTGTTTGTTCACTTAAGGATCATAATATGCCACTGCAGTTGGCTAGGATATTAAAGCAGAAACATCATTAAGTAAAGGTGACATGAAATACAGGTGATGACATGAAGTGCAGGTGATGACATGAAGTACAGGTGACATGTGGATGAGAAGAGATCAGAGTGAAAAGGATTCCATGTCATAAGTGACAAGCTTTTGACGTGAGCAAGTTGATAAAAATCGTGCCTCAAGTTTGTTGTTTTATATTATAATGTTCAGCCCACGCACTTTCATCCAGAAATCTAAGTACTTTTAAAAAACAACGTATTATGAAATACTAAGTACTTTTAAAAAACAACCTATTATGAAATATTATAATTAACTGTGTCTAAACATAGGACGAAAATAAATATAATGTGTAGTGTCCACAAACCTAATACTTCTTTGACAACTTTATTTAACTTAGGCTTAAGTGAAGACCTTGAAGCCAAGAGGGCTTGGGGGTAAGGTGTGGTTGGGTGGGTTGGTGGGTGCAATCATTTCATCCACATCAGTCTGGGAGTTAGCTATCTTATTTGCCTGTTTCTAATCCGTTTTCAGAAATGCTCAAACTCATTCGAACTGTCAATATTTCATTTTCTTTTGTTCTTTTCATACAAGTGACTTGAGAGCATTTTCACCCATTGATCCAAGCTCACTTTCCTTTTGGCAAGCACAACACAGATCTAAGCTTATCGGTTGGTCAAGTTATATACAAATGTAAGGCATTGGATTGGTACTTTTAAGTCAGAAGTTTGGTCACCTATGTAAACTTGACATGTAAACTAGAATAAATTCCTCAAAAATAAGTGAAACCTGATAATTGTGGCCCATCATTGTTCTGACAAACCAATTTTGCTACACCTAAATTCATTCGGGGACTGAAGTACCGTAACATGTTTTTCTCCATTTGAAATCCAACTGGCTAAACATTATTAATTCCATCTCAAACATTATTGCTGTCAAAACCCAGGAGTTAATGCATATTGTTGTATTCAAATGGTGTGATAATCACATTGGGCCAAATACCCACAGCATCTTGTACATAATGAATGCTTAAAAAAAAACTGATTAACACCAAAATAAGCATTCCTTGATTCTTTGTTAAATAACACAATGAGCCCATATGTCAAATGTCAGGACTTGCTTTTCCTTTACGAACTGAATTGTTTAATAAATAAAAAACTGTGGAGTGGAAGCATAATTTGGAGACTGGACCTTACATATAGCACTAGCCATTGGATTGGTATGATGACTCATTCTTGACCAGTACCAGGCCCCTTTGCTTTTCATATACTGTTACATGCTGGCTTTTATACCATAATTATCATCTAATAAGACAATGCTTCAAGAGGGGCCACATGTAGCCAAGTGATCTAAAGCATTAACCTTTATTCACTGTCATCCCACCCCTATCCAAGAGGGTTTGAGTCACAGGCTTGGCCTTTTTTGGTGTGTATAAGAAAGCTGATAGTAACTTTCCATGGGTTAGTAGTTCTTTCCAAAATCTTCCCATGGTTTAACTCCATCAGTTATACTGAATGCCATATACAGCCTATCATGTGCTGAAAAATTGTACTAAAGCCCACAACAACAGCAAAAAAAAATAAAACAATATACTGGCTGACAAGTCCAGTTCACAATTTAAATTTTTTTGGCAAATATTTACTAAAGATATCTTTGCCTGACAATACAGCTATTTTTGTAAAAACAGGCTTGCTCTTATTATTGGAAAAGTACTGCAAGATAATAATCATATACAAATGGCCCAACTATTCACCAAACCTTAACGCTGCAAAGAAGCACAAAGTCTAGTTAGTTACTGCATACAAGTTTATTTTAAAAAAATGCAATCTTCTGGTTGAATAATGTTCTGATTGTGTTTTAAAATGATGTCAGCTGGATACCAGCTTTTATAATTTATTTAAAGTTGTTATTTACTTTTTGAACAAAATGTCATGGCAGTTTTAATGTTTGAAGAAGACTAACTGACTACAAATATAAATAAAAATAAAACCTGCAACAATAACCTGCTATACTGCAATTTTAACCAGTTCTTGTGGACTCCAATCAAAATAACTTTTAAAGTCTAAAATGTTCTTTAGTAACAGTAGACGGCATGGACTAGTTCTTCTAACATGTTTTTACAATATCTTTAGAAGTTCTGCTGCAGAAACCAAAGTTAGGAAGTTGGAAAAATAATTTATGTTGTGGAATGATAGAATTTCAAAGACTCATCAATATAAATTGGTGTTTCAATTTGGTTAAAATCTCACAATCCTTTGTAAAGTAATGCACCAGAAAGCAAAGCCAGGAAGAAAGGCAACCAGGGACCATAACTCTGTCAATTAATGGGTCAGACCTTGAATGAGTTCTGTTTTCTTATTCTATCAAAATGAGGCAAAAAGGCAGTCAGAGAGCATAACTCAAGCAAATAATGTCAAAGAAAATAGAATAAAGAACTCATTCAAGCTCTATTTTGCATAATGATGCATGCCAAATCTGGTTAGAATTCATCAAATTCAACAACTACCTTGGTACAGTTATGCTCTGAAAGTGAAAACTCATGATAACATGCTATCAGGGGCCATAACTCCTCAAACTTATGACCTAGAAGGCTCAAATTCAAACTCTTCAGACGACACATTAAGTTTAAACTTGGAAGACGCAATACAGGAAGACACCTTACACTGAGGAATGTTCCAACAAAAATGTGCCTTAATAGTCCAACACAAAATATTTATATAATGATGTGAAATCACATTATAGTAATAGTTTTTGAAGGCCTCAAGGGAGAGTAGTCCTTGACTAATGAATCACACTCTACAAATAAAGCATTATTATTATTATTATTATTATTATTATTATTATTATTATTATTATAGTTAGTCCTTAGTAATGAACAAAACATATGTGAATAAATTTGAGTCGTAATAATTCAATTAAAAGAATTTAATGGAATCTATGACCATACATGCATTTTACGAGAATCCAGATAATAGCAAGGCATTTTATAGTGAAGAACCATTGCAGAAATGTGCTCATGAAACACAGATGCCCCACAACAGTGCCTGAAAACTGACCACATGCAAAACCTGATCATGGCGTGACAGACAGCTGAAAGGATACATGACTCACCAAATATTTTTCTTACTTCCACAAAAATGTTATGTAGTCACGCATCTCACTGAATACACATACTTTACATAACAAGATCTATTTTGAATTTAGTATTATAAATGAAAGGAAGTGATCCTTGCTTTTTATAAATAATGTTAGCACATTTTTTTTCTATATCCAGTCAACATTAAAAAAACAATAACAATTTTCCCATTCTTTTCAAATGATTCGATCATTTAACATACCATTTGGCTGCCTGTTCATAGTTCCCATCTTTGGTCAGCTGTTTGGCCCATAGAGTGTACAACTCCTCCAAGCCTGGATCCAGGGGAGATAATCTCACCTTAGCCAAAGCAATAGCTTCTCTGTAATAAAAAATCACCCCAGTTAGGAATATTCATGTAATAATGATTATGTAGCTCTTCTGTAAGAGTAAACTTATTGCAATAAATACCAAAAGTTATCAATTTTCAAATCTCTTAATTTATCCTAAAATACTGCAATGTGAGGCTACTTACTACTGACGATAATGTCACTAATACACAAAAGTTTTATTATGATAATGTTTCTACTACACAATAGTTTTATCATAGGAAATACTCAAGTTTTATAAGAATTTTGAAACCTATATTTTGTAGATTGATCCTACAAATATAAATGACTCATTCAAAAGCAAAAAATCAAATTTTCACATGAAAAAAATCCAAAATACAACAAAGATGAATACAATAAACTAGGCGTGCCAGTTTCTTAATCTACATCTTTGAATATGTTCTTTCTTTATTCATGTCTTTACTGTCCGCTATTTGCAAACAGCAACAATATAGTCAAGTTCTATAAAATAAGATACATGGGCTATACATTTCCTGATAGGAAACAAATATTTTCTCTGACATACCAACAATTGCGAACCAGAATGAGGTATTTTTTATAGACAATTCAATCTAAATCTCATTAGCTAATTCCATTTGTGTCAGGCCCATAATAAGTACAAATGCCAAATGTTTTGATTTATCTTACTGTTTTGCCTTATCAATGAATTATCTTACTGTTCTGTCTTATCATTTTTTATATTTAATATTCTATATTAAATAAGCTATGCAAAAACACAACATGCCATATTGTTATATAAAATAACGGACATAATAAAACTTAACTGTCTCCTTATATACAAGTAAATTATTTGCTGTCTATCTTTCTTCTAAAGGCAGCATATCTTATGAAAATCTTGTAAAATGGAGCTTGTGAACTGAATGGTTTGCTGTTATACTTTTTATATATTTGCAGTTGAAAATTGTATCTACTTCTAGACTGGCTCACTCTCTTTCAGATAGGAAGGCTTAAGTACACATATTGTTTTAATTTAAGCAAGATATTCTGTTTCTTTACTTCATGTTGGAAATAGCATTTCAGTCTACCGTGTAAATAAATTTCAATACACTATTTTTTAAATTACAACACCAGTGCTGTAAATGGTAAATTCAATGCAAATTCCATTTTAATTGTAATCATTGTTGACACCAGTAAGTACATGTACTGGTACATGTATTATTAAAATTTAAGATCTATTTTGTATGTGTGTGTATTTGAATGTATGATGCCAACTAAAATGTAAATGAAAAATGGCTCAATAGCTCAAAGATGATAAACTCTTTCAGATGAGTGTAAACATGAAGATTAAATATAAAATGGAAAAAGTGCTAAACTCTGTAAAATGTATACAATATATAAAATGGGAAAAGTGCTAAACTCTGTAAAATGCCTACAATATATAAAATGGGAAAAGTAAAATGTATACAATATATAAAATGGAAAAGTGCTAACTCTGTCAATTGTATACAATATATAAAATGGAAAAGCGCTAAACTGTCAATTGTATACAATATATAAAATGGAAAAGTGCTAAACTCTGTCAATTGTATACAATATATAAAATGGAAAAAGTGCTAAACTCTGTCAATTGTATAGAATATATAAAATGGAAAAGTGCTAAACTCTGTCAATTGTATAGAATATATAAAATGGAAAAAGTGCTACTAAACTCTGTCAATTGTATACAATATATAAAGGGGAAAATTGCCAAACTCTGTCAAATGTATACAATATATAAACTGGAAAAGTGCTAAACTCCGTCAAATGTATACAACATATAAATTTGAAAAGTGCTAAACTCTGTCAATTGTATACAATATATCAAATGAAAAAGTGCTAAACTCTGTCAAATGTATACAATATATAAAATGGAAAAATGCTAAACTCTGTCAAATGTATACAATATATAAATGGGAAAAGTGCTAAACTGTCAAATGTATACAATATACAAAATGGGAAAGGTGCTAATCTCTGTCAATTGTATACAATATATACAATGGAAAAGTGAAAAACTGTCAATTGTATACAATATACAAAATGGGAAAGGTGCTAAACTCTGTCAATTGTATACAATATATAAAATGGAAAAGTGCAAAACTCTGTCAGTTGTATACAATATACAAAATGGGAAAGGTGCTAAACTCTGTCAATTGTATACAATATATCAAATGGAAAAGTGCTAAACTCTGTCAATTGTATACAATATACAAAATGGGAAAGGTGCTAAACTCTGTCAATTGTATACAATATATCAAATGGAAAAGTGCTAAACTCTGTCAAATGTATACAATATATAAATGGGAAAAGTGCTCAACTCTGTCAAATGTATACAATATATTAGATAAAAGGGAATACATGTAAATTTCTTAAAACATGTATTGAAATTTAAATCACAAAGCTCAATAACCTGGACATATATGTTCCAGGTATACAGTCAAATTCATCTTGATGTGCAGAAACCATTACTTTCCTATCATACTAACATGATGTTTTACCTATAGACAATCAAACCTGTAATTTTCAGTTTTAATCTAAACAGAGGCCAATCACAAAGTAAAATCAAGTAACTTACTTTAGAACAAAGGTTATTGTGCAAATCAAATTTTCTTTGAGTAAGAACAGCAATGACCCTTCATCCCTCAGCCCCAAATCAATAGGCATCTGCCTGATATAAGTACAAGCCCTGTTCAAAATACATGTATGTCTAAAATTGAAATTAGAATGCAAAAAAACATCTTTCTATGAGTCATGGTAATACAGACCTTTAAACTGCCTGATCTGCATATCAATAAGCTTTTTATATTTAAAGTGTAAGCCAGTCACAGAATCTGGTGAATATTGTTGAGAATTTAAATTTTCTGTGTAAAAGCAATTTTTCATTTTTCCGCGATTTTTGTCCTTTTGACAAGTAAATCAAAAGGTTTTGTTCTTACTCCAAATGTATGCCATTCACAAAGTTTTACCTAGGCATGTGATGCATAATTATAGCTACTGAAGAAAAAAGTTTTTTATTCTCTCAGTCAGTGATCCTGACCATTGGATGTTTTAACTCCAAATTGATAAACTTCTTAAGAAAAGCAAAACTTGTCAAAGAGAACTTGTATTGATTGTGTTGATTAAAAAAATGTCTATCTGACCGCTCCAATGGCCTAGTGGTTAGAGCGTCTGCCGCAGGAGTGGGAGGTTGTGGGTTCTATCCCCAGCCAAGTCATACCAAAGACTTACAAAAATGGTACTAACAGCTGCCTCGCTTGGCGCTCAGCATCAAGAGGTTAGTGTTAGGACTGGTTGGCCTGGTGTCAGGATAATGTGACTGGGTGGGACATCATGCTACATGTCTGCGGTATGATGCCCCAGTGCTAGACATCACTATAAAATTGTTAAAGCTACGTTAAAAATCCTCATCAAACAAACGACAACAACAAAAAATGTTTATCACTTTCTTCATCTCTCTTTTTATTTTTCCCTTACCCCAAGTGTAAGCCATCAACAAAGTTGGATCCTGGACTGTGATGTAGAACAAATACTATGGTGCAGAAAACATTATTCTTCCTTTAGTCAGTGACTTTAACATTTGACCTTTGACCCTGAATCAACATGCTTCTTCCTTACCCCCAAGTGAAAGCCAAAACCAAAGTTGGATCCTGGACTGTGATGTAGAACAAATACTATGGTGCAGAAAACATTATTCTTCCTTTAGTCAGTGACTTTAACATTTGACCTTTGACCCTGAAGCAACATGCTTCTTCCTTACCCCAAGTGCAAGTGGAAATTTAAGGTAGATAGTGTAAATCAAAGTTGTTGTTCAAAAAGAGGAACAGATGAATGGACAAATGAACAAACAATATACCGGTAGCTGCAGGTATACAAAAATACAAGCAACTTGAATACCGGAACCTTATTTGAGGATTTAAAATATTGAAAATTATATATCCATTAATATTCAGATCAATAGGCACATATATACTGTCACTAGTCACTTATAAGATGAGTCAAACTGTGTACTGCACAGACCAAGATTTGCCACTGCATAATGCACTGGCAGATCTGGGTCTGTGCAGTTTGTCAGGAGTAATCATTAGAACAAAAACATAGACCCTGATCTGCAGGCACATTATGCTACATCAGGTAGGTCTGAGTCTCTGTAGCTTGCAGTTTTTAGCTCATACTTGTATTTATGAAGATTTCAGATAAAAGTTAGATGCATCCATGGATAGTAAATCATAGCTGTAACATCCTTCCCTCTCTTATATTACCTACATTTCCCTTGGCACATGGTTTTGACCTATTCTAAGTGCCAAGGACTGGACAGTGTTGTTTATGCTTTGCTGGTCAGCCTAACTGATGAAAAAGTCAGTCATCCAAATCGAAGTTACCACCATATAAGTAAGTATTGTATAAATAATTGAAGATAAGTGCTGTATCTGTTAAATTCTTTTCGAATTTCTTTCGGCTTGGCAGTTTGACATGATTTACTTTCATTTATTTTATTTTTCACATACCGGTACATCACTCTAATTCTAATATCTAGAAATGTTTGTGCTGTGCTTGCCAGCCTAATTGATGAAAAAGTAATTCTCCAATTCATATTTACTAAGTAGTTCTTCTATAGGCAGATGAAGATAACTCTATGTTTCCAATTCTCTTTAAAGCCAGACAGTTTATTTGCTTTACTTTCATATTTCTTTGTGGTCCTTTATTTAGAGGTTTTCACCAAGTTTAAAAATCTGGCTGTTTGATGTCAAATGGAATAAGCTCATACATTTTTCATTATTTGCAGTCAATAAGACATTTTTGGTATGGTTCAATTCAGTCTGCTCTTTATCTTCTAAAGAAAGTGGATTAAAATTAAAAATACAAAACTAAATAATTACAACAATACATACAAAAAAACACCAAAACAACAATTGTTACAGTCTTGTACATGCAGGCTACTACATTGTTAAAATTTGTAAACGAAGTTTCATGAGCTTGCTGCAAGCAGGTAATGAGGTTACAGACTTCCTGTAACAGGTCATTGATCTGAACAAGGTGAATAGCTCTTAATCTGAATAAAGAAAGGCTGAAAACATTTACTTTTATATTTCTTGCCCAATGTATTAAGCAGATAAATAAATCAAGTAGATAAGATAATATCAATATGGGTTTTCTTCCCAACACTTGAAACATATTCCAACTCGTGACCTTTTTGAAATGGATGGAACTTTAGTCTGCTGGGAAACCAGCATCTTATTTTCTAAAAATGATTTGTTGTTTTACATCCCTTTGGAAAGCCATATTAGAACCTGAGGTAATAAGGTAACTACTTATTGGAATACATCATGATAATAATACGCCCCGAGTGATAATAAAATGCCCTGAGGTAAATAAAGTGCTTGTCTATTCGGTTACCCCCCCCCCCATAATAACATGCCCTGAGGTAAAGTAAGTGCCTGTCTATTAGATACTCACTATGATAATAAAGAAAGTTTCTGCTTAATCTAACTGACCAGGTGCAAAATGAAAGATAACTCCACCCACCCAATCATTTGGCTACACTCAATGAATCCACTAACAAGCTACTTGACAAATGTTGTGACTATCTAACCACTTTTCTTAACAATCAATACAAGAATTCATTTTTAAAAAAGCAGCCATTTGTCTGTGCAAAATAGCAAGAAGTTTTACAAAAGTCTGTGAAAGTTTCTTAAGGTGATAGTGGTTGACATTTCTGTCAGAACATTTTACAGTAAGTGCAATTCCTAATAATAATACATAACTGTACAAAATCCCACGGCAAAAGTCACAGAAGCTTACTTTACAGGTCTTCAATTTTTAAAATTCCACACAAGTATTAATGCCTGGATTAAATCTGTCAGCTTAGATTTAATAAAATTCCCCACTCCTGAATAATTTTGGTGCCACATTATCAATAAATTCTTTGTGCATGTTTACATAGATTTAATTTACTGTCAGATATTGATTTTGGCAATAAACTTTTGGAAGGATTATCCATTATTAGATAGTGCTTATTAAGAATGATCAAGTTATGTATCTGTATGTTTTTATCTGCTAATCTGTTATGTGTTAAACACCAAGTAACCTAATGGGTAAAATAGTACTGATTAGGTCATGAGTCAATGTTTAATAAGTCATTTACATACATCTCTCTGTACTGCTTTGAACAGACTATTCAAACTGATGGAATTTTTTTTCCGATACGTTGTTCAGATGATCACGAGAATGACCATAAAACATGGATCTACATCAGGCATTTTTGCCAAGCTCATGACCTTTTGGGAAGGTATTATTGGGCTATATTTATTTATTTCAGGTGCTGTGGTATAAGTTTTAGAAGAGTATTTGTGAATAAATTTTCTACATTCTCTCCATAAATTTAATAATAGTATATACATGATAAAGGAGTACTTCTTTAGTCACTGTTCAATTTAGTTGCAACGATTTGGGGTAAATATGGTATTATCAGCAGTAACTCAAATGCAATACAGTTCTAGCTGAGAAATTGAACTAAAGAAGTCAGTATGACAGTTGGATTATGTGTTTGTAAAGCTAATTAAAATCAATTACAGCAAGTTTGCCTTAATACTTAAACATTCAAATTAATGACCAGTTGTAGGGAAATTTGAATCTCTTTTACTAGGTATAAAGTGCTTAAAATAGAGTTGGGTAGTTATTGTTTCATTTTAAATTAATTTACTCATAAGGATAAAGTTTACAAGTAATTTCACTTTATATAATATTTTGGAAATTTAAATATACAGTATCAGTGGGAAAAGTGTTAGTATGGAAAGTAGATATATGACTTTAATTTGGATTATATAATTTAAATTTTGTGCATTCTTATATCTAGACTAGAGTTAAATAAAGGGTCTGTACCTAACACAATCAGACCAGAAGTTTAGCTATAGAAAAAGGTCTTCAGGGAATGCTTTCTATTAAGTCCACTAGGATTTTTTATAAGCCAGGTCAAACAAGGGGTAAGGGTGAGCAACTGTACTTACTACAAAAAGAGGTCACATGATCAAACAGAAAACCAAAAAACCTGGCAACCACTGATGTATGGCAAATCAAAAGAATTTTAATGGGCAAAACGAACCCTACATAACAACTGCTTTAACAAACATGTCAAAAAGGTGCTACAACTGTAAATTGCCCACACTGCCTTGAACCAGAAAAATCTGAGCACATTTTCAACAGATGTCGTAAATACCACCGCCAACTTAATCTCCAAAGGGAAAAAAAACAAACCACTTGAATCCCTCACCACATATCCACAACTACTATATCGGCAATGCAACAAGAGCCTTGAAGATCACAAAGCAATATCCACTACCTTAAACACATTAATAAATATCAAAACATCTAAAAATACATTCCCTAACATCAAACTATTAAGCAAAGAGCACAAAGCAGATAGGTAAAAACTGCTAGCAAAAATAGCAGACCCATGATTAATTCACTAACTAAACTTTTACAATAACAATTCTTAAATGTTTTAAAAATTACTAGTATTTCTTTCTTCACTTTTCTTAATTGATTCTACTCCTACATTACTAACTGGTGCAGTGACTCAGGTAAGATACCAATAACTAAAATTTTGACCCCATATACATTTAAGAATATAAGGTGACCAAAATCCCCATCACCAGTCTCCCTGCACAAGGCTGACATAAATAGTTAACAACAACACAGGCCTCAATTAATACAGCACAACACCATAATATCATAACCTCATCTAAGGACACAATGAATACAGACACCTAGGCCTCACACATGCTTAAGAATATAAGGTGACCAAAAGCCCAGTCATCAGGCCCACCACACAAGGCAGACTTAAAAAGTTAAGACAAACATTGACCACAAATAATACAGCACAACACCATAATGCCACCACCTGGGTAATCTAAAAAATCTATCCACCCATACAAACTCACATATGGGCACAATGTATGTTCTCTCTCAGGAAAAAAACCAAACAAACCCACAAACAAAACACAAGTGCGACTAAGACCAGCTGCCTAAAAGTCCAGCCTGCGGTGAGTCAACTGTAACCTTTGGACCTGCTAAAACATGGGGAAAACAACACATACCATCGAGGAAGAAGGAATACCTAACAACATTAAAGAAAAATAAAAGGGAGAAACAAAAACAAGAGAAAGCAGGAAGAAGATGAAAGATTGAGAAGGAGGCCTCCCCCTTTTTCTTCTTTATTGTTTTTAAGGGGACACAACTGTAAATCTGGTGCTAGGAAACATACTAGCAAACACCAGGGTAAATCACTCACAGCAAAAAGCCTATGTTGCTTGCTGAGCTATTTCACTAAGGCTACTGTTTGGCTTTTTTTATTTAAAAAAAACCATCAATTAAATGATTATTACACAAGCTAACTAAATAAATACACAATTGTTATTGTATTGTTTAAAACTGATTGTCAAAGGAGAATAGTGGATGAGAAAGTGGCTGGAAGTGTGTCCATAAAAACACACAATAATTGGCCAATTCATCAGCATGATTGACAGTTTGTGACTAGTCAATTTGCACAGTTATACCTTTAAAATTTGCAGTTTTTGAGGTATATATTATTGGAACACAGATGCTCAACCATTATGTACCTGAAATGACCCAAACACAAAAGGTAACCAATTTGTTATGGAAGGCTGCACTTTGCACTTATGCAAAAACATAAAGATCAATGTAACCCTATCCATGCCTACAACTATCATAGTGGGGCATTAAAAAATCCATAAAATAATAACTGATATGAAGTCCAATTACAAGTATGTAACAATTCAAAAATTAGCTGGTAACTGAACTAGTCATTGGGAGACTGCACCTGCGTCAGAGAGGTAAACTGACAAAATAACTTTAAAAGGGATATCAAACCTTATTAGAGGTAGCAATGGTTATGTATCACATGTTAAGTCCATCCACCTCAATTTTTAAGTCCATCAACCTCATAGATGCAAAGACAGAATAAGTTCTACCAAATCTTTGTAGTCTGTATTTGTTTTTTACTCTGTATAACACAAACTGGCAACATCATTCACTCCTGTGCTAAGTATATGTCTGTATAATAAAGAGTAACATACTCCAATATCACCTATAGCCTCTATGTACACTTTTGGAAAAATATCTGTCTTGGGTAATTGTTGTTAATTTGTTCATTCCAGTAACAGAGCACCAATATCCATGTTTCCACATGAATCTCAAATCCCTGCTAGTTGATGTGTTAAAGATGCTGGAAACAAGTACAAGTACAGTGGATCTTGTCAACTTTTAACCATTACTTCTTAATATCTTCTCAGTTTGGACCACCAAATGTGTTTGTCTATTTGTCTTTTTATTTTGTACTCTACAATAAATGCTCCAACTCTGTGCCAACTGCACACCAACACTAGTTTCACCATGCTAGGATAAGATTACAAATCCTCTGTAATTTTTTGTGATAATAATTTGATGGAGTAAGGACTTTATATATTCTATAGAAGTATGTGGACAAGGAACAAAAATCTAATCATAACATTCAGATGTCTACTTGCAAGACATGACATGCTATATACAAGAGTGTGGACAAGGAACAAAAATCTAATCATAACATTCAGATGTCTACTTGCAAGACATGACATGCTATATACAAGAGTGTGGACAAGGAACAAAAATCTAATAATAACATTCAGATGTCTACAGGCAAGACATGACATTCTATATACAAAAGTGTGGACAAGGAACAAAAATCTAATAATAACATTCAGATGTCTACAGGCAAGACATGACATGCTATATACAAGAGTGTGGACAAGGAACAAAAATCTAATAATAACATTCAGATGTCTACAGGCAAGACATGACATGCTATATACAAAAGTGTGGACAAGGAACACAAATCTAATTATAACATTGTGATGTCTACAGGCAGAACATAACATGCTCTATACAAGAGTGTGGTCAAGGAACAATCTAAGTCAGAACATTCAAGGGTCTATAAAAGTTTAATTACTTGAAGAGTTTGTGTCGTTTGAAAACCTCGATGGCATCATACACCTTGTGGCATGCTAAGAAATACGTGGCAGCTTTGTGGTACTGTCCATCGGATTCCAACTGAAGTGCATAGTCCTCACAAACTGATGTCCAGGTGTCAAATGAAGCTGAAATATAAATGGAATTTTTTCAATCAAAGTGGAAACTCAGCTATCCTTAAAAGTCAACTGCTGTGATTAATTTACTTATGCTAATATCAATTTTGTGGTTTTATAAACAATGACAAATTTTTCAGTACTTAAATTTGTGGTTATGCAATGTAGAAACTGTTTGCAAAGTAGAAATATTCTACACTATGTCTTGTGGCTTTTAGTAATCCCTAAAAATAAATGGCTTCACACAGTACATCTTGCTTTGATGTAATCATCCTGAATTCCATTCACTAATTGCTGATGTCAAGAAAACAAATTGCTGCACTAGAACAAGATGTCATAACTTGATTAGCCTCCATCTAGGCATCTTTCAAGGTAACAAATTTACCATAATGATAACAAATCAGCAATCCTCCTCTGCACAAACTACTGGTTATTTAAATTTTTGTTCTGTAACCGACTGACCACAAAAAATCTCATTAGAGCCTCAATATAGCACCAATAAGTAAACCAGGTTTCCTGTTAAAAGGCCACCTTTTAATATAACATGTTTCCTCCTATAATGTCAACTTTTAATGTAATATTAGCCTAGTCCTATAATGTCAACTTTTAATGTAATAAGCCTAGTCCTATAAGATCAACTTTTAATGTAATAAGCCTAGTCCTATAAGGTCAACTTTTAATGTAATAAGCCTAGTCCTATAAGGGCAACTTTTAATGTAATAAGCCTAGTCCTATAAGGTCAACTTTTAATGTAAAAAGCCTTCTCCTATAAGGTCACCTTTAAAAATAACATGTTTCCTGCTATAACATCATCTTTAAATATAGCATATATCCTGTGACAATTTCACCTTTAAATAGAATAAGTTTCCTGTTACAAGGTCACCTTTTCATATAACATGTTTCCTGCTATAAGGCCACCATTTAATATAACATGTTTCCTGCTAAAAGGCCACCATTTAATATAACACGTTTCCTGCTATAACATTGACTTTAAATATAACATGTTTTCTCCAATAAAGTCACCTTTTAATATAATAAATATTTTCACCTATAAGGCACACATGATCATGGATCGCATTATATTATGTAATACTAAATAAAAATGTTTCCCTCGCTATCATATACCCTCCATAATGTACTTATCCTGTGGTTGTTTACAAACCCTATTGCACACATTAGGATGGGAAAGGTGTATTCTGAAAATTCATCTTTTTTCTTTCAAGGGGGGATGTGTGTATACAAATTCCCCTTAATTTCTAGAAAAGATTCTGTTCACTAGGCAATGATAAATTGTTACAATGTCATTTGAGATGGCATGGACATATTTAAAAAAAATTAAGATAGTAAGTATATAACCATTTGAATAATTACATTGTAAAAAACAAAGTTTTCTTTTAAAAAACTTACCATGTAATGCAACATAAATTTGGTTTGATCACTGCACTAGACACATATACAAGTATTGAGCAGAAATTTGGGTAGAGGATATATTTTAAAAAATCTGAGTTGACCACTGTGCCGAAATATGAAACAAAACTTTGGGTTGACCATTGTCCAGATTCATGATTATAACAGCTTAACCAGTCACATATAATTCCACAAAGTATTGGCACTAAATAATCTATTTGTGTTTCTATGCTGTAAAACACATCAAACCAAATCTATAATTCGTCATTATGAGGCCATGAACAGAGCTGGTTGCAAATTCACCCAGCTGCAATAAATATACTTTCTGATTGTCATTCACTCACGAAACATGGTGTGTTTTGCTTTTAGACAAAGTGAACAAAAATGGTAATGCTGATGTTGAACTATGTCTTATAAACTATGAACTATGATGGTCTCCTCAAATCAATGTGAAAAATAACACTGCAAGATAAAATTTTAATCAGTTTTAACAGAGAAAACAAGACTTGTTTTATACATGTATTAAGTCTAAACATGGGGATATTAGATTTTTTGCAGCTAACATGATCCTTCTATTACTGCTTGGTCTAATAAAACAGTAAATAAAACTCTGTGTTCATTGTTGTAATTTGAATTTGTATTTCCATTCCTGCTTTTAGGAAAATTATAATATCCATTTTGTGACAATTGTTATGGCTCTTTTTTTATCCTATTGTTAGTTGTGTGTAAATTCATAAATTTTGCAATTCAGCTATTTTTGTATCTTTTGTTATATTTATTTATTGTTCATTGGTTTACTCTTTCATTCATTTTATTCTCATGTATATTCTTTTACTTACCAACATACATGCACCTATCACAGTTTGCTTGCTTCATTGTGCATGCCATTTTAAATATAAGACCAAATAACGAACTCGAAAAGCAAATGAATTAGATTATTAATGACTATCTCAATAATAATCATTTATAAGAAATATCTGAAAAATCTGAAGATGCATGGTTATAACTAAATTTAAACATGTAATGGAGGAATGTTTAAAGATTATTGATTTCTTTTGTCGAGCAAAAATATTCGATATAAAACTTCATGTATTAACTTTTTAACCTGTCAAAATGGGCATGAAAAGATACATTTTCCAACAAAATTTATGTTTTATAAAATATTAAAGTCATTACTAAGTGTAGAGAAATATCTATGTCGAGAATCACCTTTTTACATTCATCTGGAGTTTTCAATATTTAACTGTTCCACGCATAAACTTAATATTGAAGCAAGTAGAAATGAAGGTAGTACTGCTTCAGAAATTCTTTTGTAACTTTTGTGCTAGAAATAATGAACCATTAATTCATAATGGACACAATAGATTCTTATTTCTATTTGCTACGGTATTCGTGTAAAAATATATCAAAATAAACATGGTGTGACTGTCCGTCTATTGAAAAAAACAGCTTTATTTAGTTTCAAACACCACAGTTTATATTCTATTTATCAGCTCAGCAAAAGCCTGTAAATGATATTTGTATCATACAAAGTGCACTGTACTCCTCTAATAGAACGACTATTATTGTATGTAATCTAGAATGGTAACCTAACTTAATGAAACAAAGAAAACAAATTTACTTTGATATCTGCTTGTAGATTGACGATATTGTAGCTACCTTTTATAGCTGCATAACAGAGTGCCTTTCTATTAGGCTGCAGCATGATATCAGCCAAGAATAAAACAAGATAGGTCCATAGGATATAAGACCAGGTCCAAAGGATTTAAGACACGGTCCATAGGATTTAAGACACGGTCCATACGATTTAAGACAAGGTCCATAGGATTTAAGACACTGTACATATGATTTAAGACAATGTCCACATGATTTAAGACACGGTCCAAAGGATTTAAGAGGTCCATAGGATTTAAGACACGGTCCAGGAGGATGTTTCATACTGCATCACAGTTGCCTAATTTGCAACATTCTGTAGACAGCTTCCAATGCATAGTTTTGATATCAAATGATAACCTCCACCCATTACAAATGGTAAGCTGCACCCATTTAATTACCATTGCTCTGGCTGACACAAGCCAACTTCATAATGCTGATTTAGTAGCATAACAACAGATTCATTACAAAATATTCCCAAGAATAATCCTTCTGAATTGCAAGAACTTTTCAGATTGTGTATTCACGAAATTTACTGTACTTACATTGGGTGCTAGAGGAGGGATGCCATACAAATGTAATTAGCAGTTTTCCTTAACAAGAGGACCAGGAACACCATTTAGTCAAACACAATATATAAGAATTTTTATTAATATTTCAACATAAATCATTCACAGGTGACAATGCAGAATTCAGTGTCAGTGACCAGACTTGGATAGAATTCTCATCAAGAAAACCTGCTGAAAATTGCAACATGACTAAATTTCACATAGACAGTTTGCAAAAAAAAACTGAATCTTTCTGTTCTTACAATGTTGCTTATGTTTATTAATTCAATCAGAATTTCTAGAATAACTTCACTAATGTTGTTTTATAGATTTAAAATGAAGCTTTCATTATGCATTCACACCTGTTTAAATTTATGCTGTACTTGTATAATTGTTGTGAACAAAAACGCAATGTACTTTTGAAATCCAAGATAAAATTATATTTTTTATTACTGTATCAATTTAAAATTTAACAAAATGAATGCTAATGAAGTATGGTGCAGTTATCCAATATTCCAAATTTAATTTGTTTAAAAAAAACAATGAAAGATAACAAAAAGAAAGAAATAAACAAAATGTATAAACATTTTTTATACCTTGCTTGTACTAGGTTTTAACGCCATTTTTAAGCACACAATAGGCTATACATGGCGGCCAGTATTACTGGTGGAGGAAGAACCCGGGGAAAACCCCCGGAAAGAACCACCGACCCACGAGAAGTTACTGGCAAGCTTTCTCACATAACTACATTAGCTGAATCTTAGACTCGAACCCACGTAGACAGAGGTGAGATGGCAGTGATCCGTAATGAAAAGCGCTTTAGACCACTCGGCCACTCGGGTCACCTCTTATACCTTGCTATTTTATGATTAAAAAAAAGATAAGAAATTTGATCAGAAGCATAAAATTAGCATAAATTTATTTTAAAATGTTTACCAGCCATTAAATAATAGGCATATTTTAAAAGTTTTTTTATTTATATATGAAATATGATTATAATTAATGTGTTACTTCCAACAGACATTTTTCCGATTTTTGTTTGTTTGTGGCCACTGTTTAGGATAATGACAATATTAAACATTTCATATAATTGCAATTGGATATTACAAGAGGTACAGTATAGATGGTTAAGGATTAGAATGAAAGTCAATAGTAAATAAAACAGGAAGATGAACAACTTGGAAGGAGGTGAAAGATAAGGATAAAGAAATGATATAATTAAGCTAAAAGGAGAAACTGTAAATTAAAATGTCTTAAACATTGTAAAGAAAGTTTAGAAAATAGGGGACAAAATAACTAAATAAATAAATGAATAGAAAAAAAAGAAGCATGATTGAAATCTGCATTGCACGCACAAAGCACAACAGAGAAACATTGGGGGGGGGGGTAAATTTTCTGTGATTTTCTGCACAATCTTTCCAATTCTTTTGCAATGTAATAAGAAAATAGTTAAGTGTGGTCTTTTCTTTGTGAGCAAAAGTGGAAACAGCAACACATAACTATACACAGTTAATATGATGAGTATTTCTGACTTGCAAATCTGAATGTACCCAGTTTGATTGATACACTGGAACTATCCATTAAATAGAAAATACAAAAAAAGCCAGCGAGAATTATGGTATACATCATCAATTTAAAAATAAAGCAGGATCCACCACAAAACAATAAGTTGCATGGGAATAATAAATGGACCATGCACATCTTATCGATATTTTATTGCCAGACAAAGGCATCACACTCAAAATGCGAGACTATTGGTTATCGACTTGTATGTTTATGTTCTTGTAGTGTCTAACGCCACATATCAACACATGATAGGCCATACCTGGCAGCCAGTATTAATGAAGAAGGAAGAACCTGAAAATCCCTCTGGAAAGAACCACCGACCCACATGAAGCTACTGGCAAGCTTTCTCACATACCCACATTGGCCGAATCCAAGACTTGAACCCACGCAGACAGAGGTGAGATTGCAGTGATCCCTAACAGAGAGTGCTTTAAATCACTCAACCACCCTGACTTGTATTCTAATAAGGAATCATTTCCTAATAAGGAATCATTTCCTATGATTTCATTATGCAAACTTATGAACATTATTTGATCAGGTCAATTAGATGGAATATGAGTATCTGCATGAGTAATGTATATATATATATATATATATAAAAGTTGAGAAAAAAATACTGCAAGAACAATAATTATAGAGAAAAGAAATAGCTGAAGTTCGAATAAACAGCCATAATTTTCCCGCAATGTTGTCACTGGCACTAATCCACAAAACAGAACTTCTGCATATGATGAGGTGATAAGTCTTTTTCTAAATCAGTAAAATTGTTAAAGGAAAAATGGTAAATCAATAACTTTAAAAAATGTCCATCATTTTTTTTAATTACTATAAATGACCCAAAAATTGTGTCATATAAAGAATGTGAACATGTCAACTTCATATATAAAAATATGTTAAATTCAATGTTATCAAACATGCACACACACACACACACACACATATATATATATATATATATATATATATATATATATATATATATATATATATATACACACACACACACACACACATGTATATGAAAATGGACCCTGGTATATGAAAAAAGAGACCATATACAGACTGTAAATGTCCCATGTAAATATGTAACAAAAGAAGTGACATTCAACTGTGACTTTCCATTTAAACTGACATTTACTATCAACATTATTTCTGGTAAATCTTATCAACACATAAATTACATAGAAATTATTCAATTTACAGGCAGTACATGTACCATACTTTTCATATAAAACAATGTTCACTGCAGACAGACATTATATTTACTAGGCTTGTAATTGTGTTTTATAGATCTCTTTCAAAATATGCACACAAATGATTTTATATTTCCTTCATTCAGTGACCATGACCTTTGAGTTATTATGACCATGACCTTTAAGATATTATGACTATGACCTTGGTGTGATTGATCTAAAAATGGATAGGTTTTCTTGTTACCCTAAAAAATACAGCCATACCACAATATATGGTCAAGGTTGGTGATTTAAAACTAAATTTGTTACTCTGCAGAAACTCTATTGTCTTCCTTCAGTTAGTGACCCTGACCCTTGACCTTTCAACTCCCAAAACACCTTAGCTTCATCCATACCCAAAGTGCAAGCCATCCACAGTTTGGTTTATTGTGCAAAAACCTTATTGTTTAAATTTTCATTCTCAATGACCTTTTGATTCCAGCATTAACAGTGATCCTCTCATCCCCATGTGCAAGCCAACAACAAAGCTTGGTAATTAGATGATCGGGAAAGAAATGTTTTGAAGTAAACATATTTCTATTCTCATTCACCTAATGATTCAGTTAAATCCTGTAAACAAATGTATATACAATGCTCCCTTGATAACTCACGAACACACTTATAATGCGGTGTCTGGCATTGATCCTGATTTTTCCCCAAAGAAAAATTATATTTTCAAAATCTTTCAAAATATGCTGAACGTGAAAAAATTATGATAAGAATTGGTAAATTAAACCTTTATACATTTCTCATTTCATCATCAAAACTGGTGATTAATGCCCATAAAGATTGATTCTGTATTGTGAAATTTGCAAATTCTAAATAAGATGTCACATATTATGTTAGGGTTTATTTGTTGACAAATAATCATCAATATACTGTAAATAAACAGTCTGGTGAAATAGCATTCAATGAAAACGTCCAGTAATGCTAACAGGTGGCAACAGATAATGAAATAAACAGCAATTAAATATCTTGCTATGTGAAAGTCATATTCTAATCCTTTATTTCCATTTCAATATAAGAATTAGAATTGCAACAATATGATTCCTCAATATTTGGTAATTTATCCTGAAATTAATGTTACTCTATGAGGAAAAAATAAACTACACCATTATGAATAGATGTTTATTCAGTTAATCACAGCACGATTATAAAGTGAGTTTTCAACACAATCAAATCTGCCACCCACCCATCCATTTCCCTTTGTATCGATCCTTTTATTAGTATCAGTCCCTTGATAACTAGCGCCTCACTTATAGTGCTGTCCATGTTTTTGGACCCCAATGTGTGCGAGTTATCGAGGGAGTGGTGTATAGTGGTTCAATCCCACACATTAACAACAAGCAAGCAAGAAAAATATAAGACTGAGTTATGAAGTTTATCACAATATTACTTTTCAAGTATATATATATATATATATATATATATATATATATATATACATATATATATATATATATATATATATATATACATGTATATATATATATAGCTAGTGTATGCACCTCCTCTCTACTTTTGCACTTAATAATATTTTATGAGAAAGCAAAACACTTGATTGCAGGTCACATTTGTGCAGAATTGCCTGAAGGTATATCTAAGTACAAGTGATCATTAAGTGCTCAATGTATATATGAAGATCTTGCTTAAAGCCATTTCAAAATATACTTGTTGAAACAAAAATGTATATATGCATTTAAATCATACTACTTATAATCTATTTTAGTATAATTGTTGATATGTTTACTTGGAAATACTTTTTTCCATGACAGAGAAAGAAAACTTGCATGAAGATACTTTGCCTGAACTAAACAAAATTATTTTATATTATTTTTCGTATTTTTTTTCGAAGATTAGTTTGCTTTTATGCAGATGGCCTGATGGGAGATTATTTGTATTTAACTAATTAATTTACCATCTTTAAATAAAGATTTGATTATATGATGACAATATATGTCATAATGTAAAACTTACCAACATTTGAGGCATTTATTGGCATTTATGATGCAATATGTTACATGAAATGTCACAATGTGATATTTATTGTGATTTCTGACATTTACTGGCTCATATTCACACTGATATATGTCACAATGTGACATTAATTGACAACTCTGAGCTAGTGTTGCTTGTAAATCTAATAACCAATGTGAGAATTTATATTGACGTATTCACCATGGACACTGAACTTACAATTATTAAAAATTCTAAGAATTTGTACTGCAAAATTAGTGCGATATTATTTCCGGTAAAAGTTATGTAACCGTATCAGCTCTTCTGTATATAGCAATCAGACACGGCTCTTGTTTGACCATGTTTTCTTTACTCTATGTGTTTGCATTTGGCCATATACATACATCAGTTTTCTCTTCACCTGAGGAATAATATCTTTTCACACCTACCCACCTATCTACCCATCCATATTTTTTTCCCAGAACTGATTTATGGTAAATGTTCAAGTATTAGTAGCATTTTCCAGTGATTGACACTGTAAATGAGCAGTAAAAATGTAAAACATTTGTGTTGAGTTCTGGTACTGTTTAAAGTATCACCTATTTAAATGCCTGTCAAAGGCAAAGTATATCAACTTACTGATGGACTCCAGTCCAACATACACTGTACCTATCTGGCTTCACCCATATGTATACACCAGCAAGACACCTACACTCCTCTTCTGACAAACGTAAACTCATTATTACCACTACGAAAACAAAGTCTATGGACAACTTTCTTTTGCATACCAAGGGCCTAGCAAATTGGAACAAATTACCCATTGAAATTAGACACAAAGACACAGTGATTCCTTTCAAACATGCTCTTAAAACACATCTTTTTCAACTGCAAGAACTTAAAAGACCTAATAATGTTTCGTACCTTAAATAATTTTCAGGATTTTTTTTATATTTTTTAATTTCATGGTGGGTTTTGTTTTTTGTTTTTTTTTTGTAGTCTAATCATTATAAATGTTGTAAAGCGCTTAAAGCTTCTAAAAATTAGGTGCTAAACAAAGTCCTCACTATTTTTATATATTGTGTATTAATTGTGCATCAAACGATCTGTCACCAGTTTGGTTTCTGGACACTAACTTGACTTGTTCACCATCAATGGTTACCGAAACATTGTGGATGGTTTGAACTTGGGATAAGGAAGAAACCTATTAATTTCAGGGTTAAAGGTGTCATTAATTGCGACTAAATTAAGAAAAATGGTTTCTGCATAATATATCTAGGCATTTACTATCTACAGCTATGCAATTATTTTGAATTGCTTGCACTTGGAATAAGGAAGATGCCTACAGATTTTAGGCTCAAATTACACTTACCGTAACAAAATACCAGTTTAAAAAAAATAAAAATATCAGTAAATGTCATGAAGGTTGGTAAATGCTGAATTTAAACAAAATGTAATCATTTCATTCATCAGTTTATAATTTCTATGTGAGTGATGCTGGGGGCCTAAGCAGGGGCCCCGAGTGGCCGAGTGGTCTAAAGAGCTGTCCGTTACGGACCACTGCCATCTCATCTATGTCTGCGTGTGTTCGATCGAATCTAAGAGCCGCCAAGTATAGCCTATATTGTGCTGAAAAATGGTGTTAAACCATAAAAAACAAAACTGGGGGCCTAAGCACTGTCAGCTTTTTAGTGCTTCATACTGAACTGAAGTTTCTTTAACAACACAGTTGCCATAATTCATAGGCAAGTCCATATTTTCAATCAACATATATGAAGTTCAGTCTTTGAATATATCAGTAATTCCATCAAGTTTGAAGTTACATCTCTTTGAACATATATATGATAAGGACAAGAATTCTTCCTTTTTATTTGCTAATTTTATAAACTTAGACACTGATAATACTTGATGCAGACGACACAGCTTTTACTGAAATGGAAGAAACCAGAAAAGGACAGTGAGCAGTCTGTTTGTTTATATCATGACCTTTCATATGGTTAGAGCATCCACCTCAGATGCTGGATGTGACAGGTTTGAACCCCACCAAGTCATACCAAAGACATGTACAAATGGTACTAGCATCTGCTTGCTTGGCATTCATCATGAAGAGGTTAGTGTTAGGACTGGTCAGCCTGATGTCAGGATAATGTGACTGGGTGGGTCATGATGCTACATGTCTGCGGCACGATGTCCCAGTGCTAGACATCACTTTAAACTGACATGCTGCAGACACTGTACCGATAAGTCTGCAAAATTGTGAAAAAATGTTTTTAAAAATCCAATACACAATGAACTGACCAGACAACTTCACAACTCTGTTCCACACCAAGCCTTGTTTTTTAAATCTTTTTTGTGCAATATGGCCTTAAACCTCAATCACCTACCACTACATGATTTACCAAACTCAGGAAGACATTCTGAAGAAAGAGTGCCTTGTTCACATGGTCTATGTGCATACAACTGCTGCAGTAACGTTAATTATTGTACCATTTTTGAAAGGGTAGACTTGAGACTATATGAATCTACTGAAATGAGAAGCGGTCAGTGAAGAAACATTTATCATAAATGGTAGCTGAAGAAGAATTCATATCATAAAAAATTAGTGGAAAAAAGTTACCTGAAGAATCGGTTGCCAAAGAAATTCTATCGTAATAGATGGATACATTATTCAATGTAAAAAACTTATCAAATATTTTAATTGAAAGCCTGCAAACAGAACTTAGGCACATTTAGACCACTATTTTAATTTGTACAAAGTTTACAAATGGGCACATACTATCTATCCTTAACTATACCACTTGGATGGGTTGGGAATAACAAACCAATTAGCAAAAGCCATTTATATTGTAAACTATGCTTAGCAGTATCTTAGTAAAAATGTACATTTAAGCAATGTGACTAAAAAAAAAAAAATACATGTAGTCCTTGTACTGTATTTATTCTGATAGAGGCCCTGTAAGGCAGTGCAATTTACAAAGGAAGCAGCAGGAATGCTGTACATCAAAAAGACCTTGCCTGAAATGGTAAATTAAATTTGTTTTGATTGTTCTAACAGTTTTTGGATTGCTCATGTAATGTTTTAATTATCTGGATTTGCCATAATGGTTATATATCTATAAGTCTGTTTGGTTGTTGAAAACACCTATACAATAATAACAAAAATACTAATGGGTGCGGGTCCCGTAGGTTGATTTACATGTTGGTTCCATGGTATGCATGTATTGACAAATACATAATTTCCTTTTATAATCAATGTATTTTTCCGTTACAACCATGAATCTAATGTTCAAATAGCTTTTAAATTGCCCCACCAGAGCAGAAAAGTCAATGTAAACATTATATTCCAACTGTCTGTGGATAATACACACATTAATAACACTCCATAGTCTGCAACAATCAATCTTTGTTGTAAATTTCTAAACCATGCGTTTCAATTTTTAACCACTTAACTAAATCCAGCATTAAAGCCAAATGAGGACAAAGGGATACATGTATCTCTAGGTACCATACTATCATAATACAACAGTTAGCATCTGAAATAGTTGTAAACATTTTAATTGCTCATGGTGAGGATTCTGGAAAAGAGAATATGAAATATTCCTGCAACTTAACTCATTTCAGTGTCATAGTTACTGTATGATAGTATCATAGTACAGGGTTCCTACAGACTAACAAAAACTTTCCATGACATTTTCAAAACTTTTCCGAGCACATTTCACAAAACTCAAGGACCACACTATCTTGCATTGTCAAGTAAATTAGTCATTGTGTTCAAAATAAGTTCTTTTAATTGGTGCTTGGTACTCAATGAAATTAGCCAAAGTCAGTTCTTTAATCTCCATTGTGAGAAACTCCATGACTTTTCAAGGCCCTTGAATTTTTATTTTTTTTAAAATCCAAAACTTATCAAAATCAGACAACCAGTCAAGGCTATCAGTGAGCCGGTTGGACTACCGGTACTACTCAATTGAGAATGTTCCTCATTAAAACAAATTCTAAACTTTTGTGCAGCATGGCCTCAGACCACAGGTTGACCAAAACTTTGGAATATATACCAAAGAAATACTAGTTCAAACTTGGTATGGTCTGTTTACCACTGTCTAATGGGGTAATGTAACCTGTCTTAACTGTGAACTGGAAAAGTTATACTTTATGAAATTGTATACAAAGTTGCATTTGTTTGTTGTTTACTGAAAACAGCTGGATGTAACATGTTCTTGTTTTCTGGATCACACAGACACTTTTGTTTACCTCCTCAACTCTGTTTACATTAGTGATTGATTCACTGATTGTGGATTTTATGGTACACTAGCACTGTAAGGCTATACAGCGCCACAAACAAACTTAAATGAGGAAAAAGAATCCTCAAAACGGTTTATTATAAAAGAAAATAAAAGCACTAAAAAATTATGGCAACGTGATGGAAATATATGTGGGTTCTGAATCAGAGGGGGATGTAATGACATACCTCTTTTTCTGCTACAGTAGGACCTCTCTTGTAAGACCACCTCTTTTGCCAAACCATTATGGTATCTCAAGACAGGTGGTCTCTCATAACAGGACACAATGCTATACAATGAATAAATTTCATCATTGAGCATGTGGTCTCTCAAGACAGATAGTCTCACATATCAGTGGTCTTTCAAGACAGGTTTTACTGTACTGGCATTTCCGCATCAGTCATTTCCATGTCCCATATTTACAATAATTGCCATTTACATGACAATAAATTAAGAAAATCTAATGAAAATAGAAAAGAGAAATTAAATCTTAAGAAGGCAATAAAAAGGGCGTTAAGAAAGATTGAGAAATAAAACAGAAACAGTGAAAACATAAAATGTATACTTAATTAAATGACACACAAAGATTTACAGTTAAAAACATTTAATTTGCAGGTGTTTGCAGTTGGTAACATTATGTACAAAACCGAACTAACCAGGTACATACTATGCTGCAGATAGCTGAAAGCTATATTACTTAACTGAATGAGTTTAATAATCCACATGACCATCTATCAAATGGCCTGCAGCATAATCCCATCTGGCTTAACAGTGACATAATTGTTGCCATCTCAGATAAATGTGAAAATTTATCTGGTACTTACTCCACATAAATGCACTGCCCAAAAATGATCAGTTTGGTATGGTGTTTAACAGTACTGCAAGTAAATTATTTAGTGGCAAGGCAACTGGAATAAAATTAAAGTCCTTTGTGCAAGGACACACCACGGTAGTTGACAGAAACTGTTCTGATAGAAGGATTCAAACCTGCACCTTTTAGTTTGGAGTCTGGTATACTAATGACTGAGCCACCATGGGATTAGCCACAATGTGGAAGTGTGCTGTAATGGTCAGTGGTTAACGTGCTGTACTTGCAACAAGAAGTGTGTGGGTTTGAATATAAACCAGACAAGGATGGATTGTAAACCATGGTGTGTCTCTGGGCATGATTCGCAGCTCCAACTATCTTGGCATCATATAGTCTTTAATGTTGATGTGTAGCTAGAAATAAATCAATCAATTTGACCACAAAAAAAGCAACTAATTCTGAACATTTAATTTTATATTTTCAGTCCAAGCTTAACGTAAAGAGCTATTAAAAAAAACTGACCTAACAAAAATTACACCCTTTGTGTTTGTCTTGGAATGAGAACTATTCCCAAACAAATGCTATATACTTCACACAAGACTATCTCCCTTTCGAAGGATAATGCAACTGCCACAACGCCATAAATTGGTAGCAAAATGCCATCTAGAGAAATTTGTTGTTTTGGGATTAATGCCATTTCTCAGTGCAAGACAGGCAATATATGTTGGCCAGCATAGCCGGATGAGGAAGAACCCAGCTAAGAACCACAGACTCATGGGAAACTACTGGCAACTTTCTCACAAACCTACATTGGCTAGCTCAAGACTCAAGCAACATGGACAGAGATGAAATAGTGGTGATTGATAAAGGTGAGTGCTTTAAACCACTTGGTCACCCAAGGCATTGCCACCAGAAGAAAACTATATGCCTTGATAACGGTCTCAAACACAATTTTGATAGCATCATTTGTAATCTTTTCTCTACAGTGGCTTTAGTGAAGATTGCGAATGGGCAAATATTTAGGAGGAAAAAGTCAGGAAAATTTGGCACATGCAGAGATGGAGCAAAAGGTTGATGATTTTATAAATATACATTAAACAGACATTACTGATAATTTCACAATGATGTATATCATAACCACCTTACATTATAAGCCAGTTTCTTTATACCTCTGTTTTGATAGAGCTTCAATCTGTGATTTTAGACTAATGGACAAAGGTTCAAAACAGCCTTATGATAGTGATATATTCTGAAAGAGTATGAGCTATGAGGAATGAGATTAAACCTTCTGGCAAGCCATCCATTGATTAAAGAATTATTCTTCAAAATTGTTATTTTTGTTATTTATATATTTGCGTCTCAGAGAGTGAAGAATCGAGGCTAAATGACTGAAGATTCAATCAACCGAGAAACAATTAGGAAGTATGCCATAATTAATCTTAAGTGGAAACAACAATTGTACATCTTTGTTATAAAATTACCTTTGTAATAACGAATCATTTGGAAACTATGGCTTATCTGGACCATCAGATGAAGCATGGGAGGTTCAAGTCTAATTACACCGATGGACACACACAATTATCATATTCTGCTCAGGTGGCCTAGTGGTTAAAGCATCTGCCACGGAAGCGAGAGGTTGTGGGTTTGATCCCAAGCCAAGTCATACCAAAGACTAACAAAAATGGTACTAACAGCTGCCTCGCTTGGCACTCTGCATTAAGAGGTTAGTGTTAGGACTGGTTGGTCTGGTGTCAGCATAATGTGAATGGGTGGGACATCATGCTACATGTCTGTGTTGTGATTCCCCAGTGCTAGACATCACTATAAACTGCCTCACTGCAGACATTGTAGTGATATGACTTAAAAATTTTTAAACCAATGTTAAAAATCCCAAATAAACAAACATAAATCAAAATCCAGTTTAAAAGTCAGAACTGGAGAAAACGGTCCATGACATTTTTCATATTTTTAGTAAAACAATGTGTAAATTGAAACTTCTCTTCACCTAAACAATTAATTCCAACAAAATCCTGAAATGTTGTGCTAATGAGGAATTACATTACCCAAAATTCCTGCCTGTGTTACCTCCCTAGGTTTAGCCACACGTAAATACTGTCTTATTATCTGTCATTACTACAGAAGTGCATCAACTGAATTGTCATCTAATGTACATGTAAACAAAAAACATTGATATCATCACAAATCTCTTGAACTATAATTGGTACTTCAAGCAAATCTTTGTTCTCCTCTAACGTCACATTTGTCAATGCCTCTGCCTGCTCAAACTTTGAAGTTAACACTATTCAATGCAAAGGTATGTAATCAAATACAATGCAAAATAATTTTACCAACAACAATCAAGACATGGTTAAATGGAAAGTTTCTTGATTTAACCAATAGCATATTGCTTTCTTTACAATCCCCAAACAATGCCTGATAACCATTGAGAAGAACTCCACTGTACATTTTGTGGACTAATATGATTTTTTTAAAATTTGGACACAAAAAAATTTTCAGTACTAAAATGAAAATGTGTGTGTGTGTGATTCGGATTTTTAATGCTGCTTTAAAAAATATTTAAGTCATATCACTATTATGTTTGCAGTGTGGCAGTTTAAACTGATGTCTAGCACTGGGGCATCAATTTGTAGACATGTAGCATTATGTCACACCCATTCACATTATTCTGACTCCAGGCCGACCATTCCAAATGATAAACGCTTAATGTTAAGCACCATGCAAGGCAGCTATTAGTACTATTTCTGTGTGTATGATTTGGATTTTTAATTTAGCTCTAACAATTTTACAGTCATATCACTACAATGTCTGCAGTGTGGCAGTTTATAGTGATATTAAGCATGGGGCATCATGCCAAAGACATGCAGAATGATGTCCCACCCAGTCACATTATCCTGACAACAAGCTGACCTGTCCTAATGGAAACCTCTTAATGCTGAGCGCGAAGCGAGGCAGCTGTTAGTACCATTTTTGTAACTCTTTGGTATGAATTGGCCAGGGATAGAATTGACCTCCCACATCCAAGGCAGATGCTCCAACCGCTAGGCCACCGGAGCAGTGCATACAAAAATGGTGAGAACATTTTGAAAAATATAACTGTGTACAAAGTCCATAAGAAAGAAACTACAACATAAAGAAAACGAATAGGTCCTTTTGAAAATACAAGGTGCCCTAAGGCAATTAAAAAGGTAAAGTACATGTATCTCATAATAATTGCTTTTGGAACAAAACAAATGCTAAATTCAAGCTGGCAATTGGGGGGGGGGGGGGAGAGTCGAGAGGGTCATTAAAATACGAATTCATTTTAACTGTATCTATTATACTGTATTATTACAAACTGAATCCAAGCCAATCCCACTGAGATCCTTGCCACTGGTCAATAAAGACCCAGTTTTGTTCATACATGGATCAACTTGTATTATATTATACAGTTTTCCCTCATTATAGGATTATTAAGTACAAAATGGTCTCTTTATAAGGTGCCAATGGTCATGATTCCCATTTTATTTTTTGAAGTCTCGTGTATAAAATAAATCATTATACAGTGACCTCACCTATAAAAGACAACATTTGTAATGGCTCTCATGAAGAGCATTAACAATAAGAGGTCACTGTATAATGAACTCTAATGAGAGAGACCACCTGTCATAAAATACCATGTTCTGTTGGCAAAAGGTATGATCTAAAAGGACATGTTTTACTGTACATTGCTTCCTCACCTTTGAATGCTGTTTATTGGAGTCCTAAAAGTGACTTGCATTAGAAATTAAGAAAGCTTTATATTGTGGCATATTCTCATAAGGCTGTCATATAGAATATAAAAACATATAACAAATTTGAAGTTACCGAATTAAATTTAAATCACAATAAAATTGGTTCTTATTAGCCAACGAACTAAATGTGTGTGGCATGTTTGTGTGTTTGATTTGTATTTTTAATGCTTTAAAAAAAAATCAGTCATATCACTACAATGTCTGCTGTGAGGCACTTTATAGTGATGTTTAGCACTGGGGCATCATGCTGCAGACACACCCAGTCACATTATCCTGACACCAGGCCAACCAACCCTAACACTAAATCTTCATGCTGAGCACCTAGCAAGGCAGCTGTTAGTACCAGCAAGTCCAAAGAAATTGTTCTACCACAAACAAAAATAAATAAGATTAAAGCAATGTGATATATTTTAGGAGTCTGTCATCTCTGACTTTTTTTGACAGAAGCCAAACAATGACCAAGATGATCAAGGACAAGTCAAAACAGCTTGTGTTTAACTCATATTTCCCCACATTCATATATATATATATATATATATATATATATATATATATATATATATATATATCAGTGAAAAAGGCAACCCCATTTCACCAACTGATTTTTATGAAGATGATACCACTCATATTTCAAGTAGCTAAAATTAGATCTCAAGGTCTCCCTTCAGACAGCCTTAATTCCTGGTGTAATGAAAATGGCATAAAAACAAACACAGACTAAACTCTTAATGACTCAGCAAAATAAGAAAATAAAGTTGAATGAAAATTTACCCACAAATCCTTGGGGTAATGGTTTTCAACAATTTTCAATACTATGATCATACTCAAGACATAGGACATTAAGTCAATTCATGTCTGTGGTTATTTCACAGGACAATAGATAAAAATCAACTAAACACTGAATAACGTATTACAAAAGCCAAATGCAGACATATCTAGACTAGACTACTGTTATGTTATCAAGAGAAACACATCTATCTAACAATATTTGCATAATATTCTGCTTGCGAAAATATAACTCGTAGACAGAATTATCATAAATAACACTGAAAACATTATCAAATATTATTTATAAAGGCTAGACATTTGCCCAAAGTTTCAAACAATATGGGCCAATTATATCTCAACGAATATGTGTGTGTGTCTGGGGGGGTGTACGTGTATACACAGACACATACACCATGTACCTAGTTGGAGCATTTTATTTTAAAGTTACTGCTGATTATAAATGTGCAGATTATTATCAATGCATTTAAGTTCTTATTATTTTGTGTGCAACTACTGTACATGTAGTCCACATGTAACAATGAAGAGGGGCACAAGGAGCATTAGTTCCATGCAATTCAAACTTAAAATATTTCATAGTTCATTTAAAGCTCTGGCCATTATTAGACAACAAGACTGTACTTAAGTCTCAGATTGAATTTCCTCATGAAACCAATACAAAGTAGTTCACCTAATGGAAAGTTTACAGGAATTCATTTAAAATTAATAGAACAGATGCCCAAATTTCACCCAGCTACTAATCTTGTCGAGGTAAGGTGTAATCCATTCCATAATGATGCCAGTCATACTAGTGAAGCTTGTCTAGTATTAAGAAGGCATCTGACGCCAGTCAGACAAACTAAACTGATTGCTCTATGTGACAATATTGCATAGAGTCATCTTTTTCATCCAAAACTACAGGAAATTTTTCATTATCATCTGAAAATACCTTAATAAGCAAGTTTAAAATTTTCACCCAAAAAAAATGTTGAAGAGAAATTTGGGACCTTCAAGCAGGTCTTAAACTTACAAACAGGAAAAAATTTGACAATATCTATGGAACAGCTTACATAAAGGTTTACTGTCTGCGTGGGTTCGAGTCTAAGATTCAACTACTGTAGTTATGTGAGAATGCTTGCCAGGAGCTTCTCGGGGGTCAGTGGTTCTTGGAAGGGGTTTTTCTGGGTTCTTCCTCCACCAATAATACTGGCCGCCATGTATAGCCTATCGTGTGCTGAAAAATGGCCTTAAACCCTAAAAACAAACAAACAAACATAAAGGTTTCCTATAGCTATATGCAATCTTACAAATACAGATTTATATCCAACAACAAAGATGTATTTCCATCAGCAACGATGTAGTTTAATGACCTACCCATTGGTGCCATCGCAACCAGCCAATCACTGAGTTCTTCTCGTTGCCTAGCAACACGGAGGGCACCATTTATGTTTCCCTTCCAAATTTCTAGCTGGTAATAATACTCCATGTTGTCATTGTTACGGTGATATTCGCCTGGAAAAAAAAAGAAAACAATAATATTAACTGCTCTTTTTTTTTGCAATAAGAAAGCTAAATCAGATCATGTACAGATCATAAATTTATACAAATAGAAAACGACAGTAACCCATCACAACACAATTAACTTCTAAATTTTGATTTATTACAATGATGATAAATGTGCAAAAATCTACTGTCTGGAACATCAATCAAATACGATGCTGTTTTGGACAATAACATTAGCTCTGTTTTCAATGATGTTTATGAATTTTGACTTGTGCCTAAGAAGCATGCAAGTCTCTAGTGGAACAACATGGATTTCAGCATTTGTTTGTTATAGAAACTTAAGACACCATCCAGAAATGTATCATAAATATACAAAAATTCAATATTGAAGTGCAATATAAGAATGTATAGCAAGATTATAAAGTATTCAAACCTTATGAGAGAGAGAGAGAGAGAGAGAGAGAGAGAGAGAGAAACAAAATGAATAATACATGGATTTTCAGTTGACATTAATCAATGGCATTTTTCTAAAGATAGACATTCAAGCTGATCCTTAAATAAAAATTTTTCTCTAAGATCAACGGTAGTTTTAACAAATCAAAACTCAACCTTAATAAGCATACAATTTGACAAAGACCCACCCACCTCTAAACAAAACCTGTCATATCTTCCAGTTTGTATTGTATGTTAATGACTAGATTATCTGGATCTGGCCAAGACTCGGTATTTATGAATATACAAAGGTGCATCAGTAAATGATTTTCAACATTGCAAAGTGACTTTTTGTCACACAGTAGAAGCTGTCTTGAAAACCACCCCTTCTGCTAAAAACTAAATGGTTTCTCAACAGGTGGTCTCCAATCTGTGCAAGGAGAGCCAAGTCTCTCAAGACAGGTGATCTTTCACAGCAGTGGTCTCTACAGATAGGTTTTACATTAGTTTTTATTTTGACAGGTTTACCTTCTATGTTTCTTGATAATGCTCTACAAAGATAAAAAGGAGACCATATGTGTAAATATTTGTCAACATTGAAAAGTGACATATTGCTTATAGTGTATATATTGTATGTTGACTGGCTAATACCTTCTGGTGCCGATTTCAATACAGACAATCTTATATTCTTTGAAAAAATTTACCTATAAACATCATATCACCAAAATCTTTTGCTAACCATAAAAGCCCCAAATCAAATGTATGCAATAAATTGCGGGAATGAGATCCCCATGTCACTAGACCATTTCAATCAAAAGATTTTCAATTACCAGACATCTGTTGAATGCAAACTGTAGTAGAGGCAGTTATATCTCAACAATGTCCCTGAGCTGCTGATTGCAATACTCAGTGCAGATGTTATAAATTGTGCTGACCCTGCAATTCAGCCTTACAGCAGTTAATTTGTACTATTTAACTTCTTTATTTTTTTTTCTACCAAACTAAAATGTCGGTTAATTTAGACAAGACCAAAGTAACTGTATTTAGCTAGGACTCTTGCAATAAGAAATTATGACAGATGGTATTTGAGTCAGTATCTTTTTCTAAAACTAAAGTGATTTTGGTATCACAAAGTTTGAGATCCACTTTAATTTTCTTTGGGATATCAAAGGAAATTTGGATATTTTAATAAATATAGTCACAATAATACTTTTATTGCTTGGATGTCAATTTAAAAACCACCAATTAAGTCCTCTAATATGGACAAAATGGACTGGGTATAATGAAGAAAACATTGACCTGTCTTTTCTGAGTGATATTTTACAAATCTTAGTACATTGGTCCCTCAGCGTAAAATACCTCATTATATCAGTCCTTTTCATATGGTGTGGACAGTCACAGATCCCATTATACAATGTATAATGTACACCAGTATAAGTGAACCTGACTTATTAAAGTACACTCTTAAGGTTCCAGCTGATGAGATAATAAAGACAATTTCTGTCCAACCAATAAAAATGTAACCCCATGAATTAACAGTATGAAGCTGTATAATTTATCTAACTTATTTAAACAGAAAAAATAGGTTTCATGATTATCTCCCTCCACTGAAACACAGTATAGCATAATGCCTTATAATGAAGTAAATGAGACATATAATTCCACTACTAATTGTTGAAATGGTATCCATAACCATACATGTGATTCTACAAGCAGTTGGATATAAATAATGTTTTTAAAGTCCTTCTACCTACCATACATACCTTTTTATATTTGAGATCTACTGCTACCGAAAAATAAAGTTTTTTAAATTTATTTTTAAAGTGACATTTTTACACATTCTAACCCCCCATTTCCAAGACTGGATGGAACTAGTATAATGGGGAGTGGCAATGTTATATCTGTTTGCAGTGACGTATGTGTAAGTGGGCTTACATGTTTGACCAACAAGTTGTTCTCCACAATTTTTTTGTTGATGTAAGGGTGACAGACCATCAGTAATTTCAGAACAAAAGGCAGAGAACAAGTCAATGTACAAAAGAAACTTAAAATTATTCCTCTTACTGTTGAAATCTGGAGAGTTTAAAGCCAAATGCTGAATGTTTTATGAGGTGTTAAAATTAATAAAAGGAAGAAAGGTAATTATTGGTGGCTTTCAAGTCTTTTAAAATAAATACAGACAAACTTTACTGGAGATGAGATAAAAAGGAAAGTCTGACTAAAACTAATTACTAATTAAGTTAATATTTCTTATTTCTGTATTCAAATTATTATTGCTCTGTCCAATAAGTTTCTCAAGGATTATTTCAAAGCGGCTGATATAATGTTTGTTTAATCTAAGTCAAATTTAAGCAGATACAAGTGCTTTCTCCCAATGCTAAAAACCATGAAACTCAGGAATACATCTAAGTCCAAACGATGGGAACTTCCTCTTCAGGGTGAATTTAGCTTGGAGAAATATTGGAGAGCAGTCAGAAGCCTTAAAAAGACAGCCATAAGAAACCTAAGAGCGTGGTTGTTTTGTCTAATGATCATTGAGAGTAAATCATCTGATTCATGTTCAAAACTTTATTAGATTAACAAAAAAAGATCCATTTATTTTTTTAAGTCTTCTTAAAGCTCATACAATTCATGTCAATAAAATATATACTGGTTCTGAAGCCAATCTACTGAATAAAATGTGTCAATGTACTGGCTTGATGTCTTGACTCTGTCACATGTATTCCTCACCTTAAAACAGGAACCATCATTAGATTTGGCCAGACAGACTGGTACACAGAATAACATATTTGGCAACAGAAAGACTATAGTACATGTACACAGAATTGACCCTTGCACAATGCACAAGTTCCAGAATAGCTTAGACCCAGTCTTGTAATCATACAATGCAAAATCTATTCTAAAATTAGAATTTAGTGAAGAAGTCCTCTCTCCATTTGAAGACATGGTGGACATTTACAAGCAGTGTCAGGATTAAATAAAGAAATAAAGGTATGGCTTCCTAATACAATGCATCATTTGTATGTAATCTGCAGGAAATTTTGCACTGATTTTCTAGATGTTAATGTGAATTCTAAGAATCAATATTGCAACACACCAGCAGGTGCCACCCTGATTATTTGAAATCAGCAATAAAACTGTGTATACGCTGATATTCCCGCATACTGTGTAATAGAAGATTGGGTCTGTGCTGATAGCAGCTGTCCATGTGTTATATGTTAACACATTTTCGAAAAGTAAATATCATTAAGAGGGCGGGTCAAAAATGAAGGCTATATTATATTTGCAAGAGAGAGAGGCTCTTTGAATTACCAAATTTTTCTTAAAGCAGTTTCTCACATATATTATGGTGTGAAGTAACTACTTTTTTGAGATACCAGTTTTGTGGATTTTATAGTGCCAGTGCACAACAAATCATAAAGTAAATTACCGAAAAATGATCTTCTGATAAAAATAAAAAAAAACAATACCCATTTCCCAATGCATTTAACTAAAGACAAGAATGCATGTCATTTTTAAAAAAAAAAACACTGATACCCCAAAGATACATGAATTAACAATACTTTATATGAAAGCAAAAAGGAAACAAAAACAGAACCTGCCGACTATCACATGAAAATATTACCGAAGACAGACATCATTCAAAAGAGCTATTATTTTACTTGCAACTGAGATTAAACAGACATATAGATCCCAATCTGCCATTACAGAATGTGCTGAAAGATTTGGGTTTTCTATAATTCTTGTTATTCTCAAAAATATGCCCATATATGCCACCACAGAACTGGGTTTAAGCAACTTGCAGCTGGTCATGACTTGTACGTGAGGATATACGACAGCTATGATTGGTTATGACATCATGTAAAAACAATTAGAAAATTAGATGTGTCTCTTGGGAATCATAATGCATATAATTTGATATTTCACAGAAACCAACCAACACAATTTTGTAATCTGACTGCACAAAATGCAATACAATCTTTGTAGTGATTCATACACAAATATGGACAATACAATATTCTGAAAATATCTCAAGATTTATGAAACCATAATACACTTTGCAGACTTTCAGTCCAACAAAAACAGATGGTTAAATTGAAGGCTGATGTTTCTTGGCAACAAAATATTACACAAAACATCTGTAAGACAAATCTTATTGGAAATGAAACAGTGGATGACCAAATTATTTATTCTTGTAATTAGCATTTGTTTGTTCATCTGAGTATTTCAAGTGGCCCATTACCTCACATATTCAGCAATTGACCGTTTCAACTGTATACAGACAATCAAATCATATTGTCTGAAATTATATAGTTGCCAAAGATAAAATGCAATTTCTGTTCATTTATAAGAAATATGTGTTACAACAGACAAAGAAAATGTTAATGTTTGATGTACTATCAGACTGAGTTTAGAGTTATGTACTATCAGACTGTTTAGAGTATGTACTATCAGACTGAGTTTAGAGTTATGTACTATCAGACTAAGTTTAGAGTATGTACTATCAGACTGAGTTTAGAGTATGTACTATCAGACTGAGTTTAGAGTATGTACTATCAGACTGATTTTAGAGTGTACTATCAGACTAAGTTTACTGTATGTGCTATTAGACTGAGTTTAGAGTATGTACTATCAGACTGAGTTTAGAGTATGTACTATCACTGAGTTTAGAGTATGTACTATCAGACTGAGTTTAGAGTATGTACTATCAGACTGTTTAGAGTATGTACTATCAGACTGAGTTTAGAGTATGTACTATCAGACTGAGTTTAGAGTATGTACTATCAGACTAAGTTTAGAGTATGTACTATCAGACTGTTTAGAGTATGTACTATCAGACTGAGTTTAGAGTATGTACTATCAGACTGAGTTTAGAGTATGTACTATCAGAGTGAGTTTAGAGTATGTACTATCAGACTAAGTTTAGAGTATGTACTATTAGACTGAGTTTAGAGTATGTACTATTAGACTGAGTTTAGAGTATATACTGTTTATTCTTAATAAGAATTTGAATACCCTTATCTACCAACACATTATGTGTCAACAGATCTAGGCCTATATGCTGTTCTCAATAAGGTGGGTCTTGTACACAGGATAATATGGTAACCAGTAACCCTCTTGTTGATTGTGAATACCCTTATCTACCAACACATTATGTGTCAACAGATATAAGCCTATATGCTGTTCTCAGTAAGGTGGGTCTTGTACACAGGCTAATATGGTAACCAGTAACCCTCTTGTTAATTTTGAATACCCTTATCTACCATCACATTATGTGACAACAGCTTTAGGCCTATATGATGTTGTCATATTGTTTTATACGTGTTATAAGCAGTGAAATATGGTAACCTTTTAGCCTACCTATCAGCCAAGCATATTACCTTGAATTAATTGTTGTTGTTTTAAAACCTTTACTGAAGATAGCTATACTTTTATTGTCTCACCTGCCATAATGTTACTTTGACCTTAGTAATGTACTATCAAACAAAAGTTGTGACCTTGACATATTAGCTTTAAACACCATTGCCACAGCTGATTCATAGTCAGTTAACCATTATGTACCAAAATCAGATAACAATCCATGTATGGAAGTTAGATAAAGCTCTTAAGGAATTTCACAACACTCTACCTACCATAACGAGATGAATGACAATTCATGTTACAGCACTGATTCTGGACCATTCAGTCTGTTCTAATCATGATGGGATATATGCTGTATACACCCAAGCCAAGACTTAATCTACTTTAAAAATAAATAAACTTTAAAAAAAACTCTGTAATTGTAATTTTGTCCTTGAATCTATTGACCTCTTTCCAGTGGCTTTGTTTAATATTCCATTATCAATATCATTAATGTGTCTGATGTCAATTCATCAACATCATATTATTTAAATATTTTATTCAATGACCATTTTAACTATTACTCAAGGTGCCCTTGACCTATAACCTTCCTGACCTAAGATGCAAACTGATGTTTCTTTGACCTTCATGCCTTGTGGGCAATGTCTGATGATGATGTGTGCATGAAAACCTGAGATACTCTTTTAAGAAAACATTAACCAATGAATTTACAACAAAACTTATGGACAAAGTTTTCTGACATTTGGTAGATGCAGGATCAATAAAGGAAAATGAATGTGAAATAAATTAAAAGAAAGTTTACATAAATTTTAAATTCCAGGTGTGACAACATGACTTGTGTCCAAACCTCTGGTAAGACTGACTGCTCAGGGTTCAACATAAATTTTTATTAAGATTTCGACATATGCCACTTTAATGCTTACTGAAGAGAGGCATGTTAATGATATCACTGACAAACATCTGAGCATCATGTGATTTTCTGGTGAACTGGCAGCTTGCTGGTGAATCAGTCTAGATGTCTATGACCTGTTCTACTAAACCTACATATCACACTCAAAGTCAAATCATCATAACTTGAACATTTTTCACCCATATGCCATTAAATTGTCCCTATAAATTACCGTCTTTACTCACGTAAAGGACATGTCCAACTGTAAACTAAACAGACCAAGACCTGTTTTTGGAACAATGCACCAGTAGATCCGGGTCTGTTCAGTTTGTCAGGAATAATCATTAAAACAAACAACACAGACCCTGATCTGCATGCTGATTATGCTTCTGCAGATCTGGATCTCTGCTGTTTGCAGTTTGACTCGTCTTTTAAGTGAGTACATAGGGTAAGGTATTTACACTATTTCACATGGAGTATGTATCATCATAAAATACTTTTATTTAAATTATGTACTATGTCCATTAGCAGGGAGTCATTATCTCTCATCTAGTGACCAGTCAGCTAGCTCAAAGATAAAGGAATGGGAAATTTAGCAATCCTATTTTATTTGCCAAGATGATGGACATATATTTTTGCTTGGATTTATTCATTTTATTGACACTTTTATTTAACACATTATTGGCTATATCATGTCTTTAACATTGGAGCCAATTGCCTGTCATAAGGATACACAGAGGCAGCACCTGGGCTGGCCTAGACAGGTTTTGAATCTGGGCTGGCCTAGACAGGTGTTGAACTTGGGCTGACCTAGACAGGTTTTGAACCTCTAGACTCTTGAATTATACACCTCTGATGCTCTACCAGCAGATGCACCTGTATATAATGACTATCTATTCATTACACGTAACCGTTTAGAAAGGTACCATGGACATTGTTTTTGATCATGAGTATTCTAAAACAAGTCCATTTTAGACAATTTGCTTTGATTTTGTGATATCATCAATACTCAAACTTTTGGTGCTGTTTGAATAAAGTTATACTGGATGCCATGGTAGCTCAGTTCCAGTGTCCATCTTGCAATTCAAGTGGGTCTCACTTCAAAACAACAGATACCATTATCTGCCATAGCATCATGTGCAACCAAATCATGGTTTATGTAGTTTTATAAATTTCTCCTGATCACTCCGGTAATCATTTACATGATGAACATTTTGTTGTCAGAATATCTCTACCTGATGATGACATAAAATCTGTCTTCATCAATAAATCTGTCAAATATATCCGAGACATGAATTAGCAAGAGTGATTGATTAAGTATAAATGTTTCGTATTGATACAAATCATATTGAGATCACCCCAAATCATATCCTGATGTAAGACTGCATGCTTTAATTAATTAGATGCAAACCATAAATCACTGTCTCCCATTAATAATGAGACAAAAGCACAAAAACCTCAACATGTCAATCAAAAATGCTTTTGCATAATTCATAATATTTACTTGACTATTATCTCAAAGAGGTAATCTAGGAAATATAAAGAGAAGAAACCAATATGGGTATGTGAGAACTATAAGCTCCAGTGGGTTGGTGTTTATTAAAGGGTTTTCCTGATTCTTCCTCCACCAGTGATATTGACCACCATATATAGCCTATAATGTGCTTCGAAATGGTGTTAAATTCAAAACAACGAAATAAACTGAAATGACCAACAAGTCAATTTAATTGACTTGTTGGTCATTTCAGTTTATTTCGAAAAATCATTCAATTTTATAAAATATAATAAAATGCTTTCATGAAATACTTCACATGTTCTGATTCAGTTACATTTGCATCAGTACTGTATACTTGTATCAATTTCTAAGTTCACTATAATCCATCAATCAAAAACAGAGCTGATAGATTTGAAACTAATAAAATGGGTATTTCAGTCTGGTTTGGAGTAAATTATTTATTAAAAATATGTAATTAGGTATGCTTTTAATATTTAAAACACACTGCACAAAACCAGACTGAATGTTAATTGTTTGTTTTCACAGTGTCAGACTAATTCTGGGTACATTCTACAGTTTTATTGGAATTAGTTTGTTCCTGTGATCAAGTATAATTATTTCAAATGGACATGGAACATGATGAACTTGTCCTTATAGCACAGTTCATAATCATCCCATGCAACATTCTTAAATATAGACTGTCCTTTTGGCTTTCAAAAACTACTTACAACTTTTAACTAAATGCTTACATTAAATTGTTTATCTTCTTTTGAACAAATTTGACATTTTGTTCCTGTATTCTTATAAATTTGTTTGTGCTATAAATAGAAATATATTGTTTACCAAAAGCCATCTCTCAAGTTCACATGTTTGGTCCTCCATCTAACATGGATACAATTGACCTTGTCTAAGTTTACACAATTGGTTCTCCATCTAACACAGCGGTTCTCAACCTCTGGGTCGCGACACCGTCAGGGGTCGAACAATGATTTGCCAGGGGTCGCTTATGACCATCGGAAATATACATTTTTACAGTTATGAACGAAAATAATTGTACGGTTGGGTCGCCACAACATTTGGAATTGCATTAAAAGGGTCGTGGCACTAGAAAGGTTGAGAACCGCTGATCTAACATGTATACAAGAGACCATGTCTCAAGTTTATACATCTGGTTTTCCATCTAACATAGGTACTAGGGACCGTATCTCAAGTTTACATATTTGGTTCTCCATCTAACATGGGTAAAATATACCATATCTCAAGTTTACACATATGGTTCTCCATCTAACATGGGTACAATAGACCATATTTCAAGTTTACATATTTGACTCTCCATCTAACATGGGTACAATAGACCAAATCTTAAGTTTACATATTTGAATCTCAAACACAGGTACAATAGACTAAAGTCTTAAGTTTACGCAATTGGTTCTCCATCTAACATGGATACAATAGGCCTTGTCTCGTGACAACTGCCAAAAATCAAAGTTGATATTTAGTTATTGCATTATCCAATTCAATCTGAAAATGGGGCTTAAGATGTATGCCTCAAGTGTAAGAATGATGATGATAAATTATTACTGCCTAATAAACAACTTGACACTTCAGTTCAATATTAACAATCCTAATTTCAAAGAAAGATTGTATATTAAAATTAAATTTAAATCAAAAAAGGGCTTGATGATAAATACATTCTGATTTTATGCTTTTGATCTCATCCTGAGAGGCCAATGGCTGAAAGTGAGTAAGAGGCTTAATGAAGAAGTTGCAACAATATCATTATTTAAAAAAAAATGATAAAGAAATTGAAAAGGAAAAAGAAAAATGTAACCCAACAAAATTAAATGGATAATCATTTCTCATCATATACATTCAAAAGTATGAAAGCAACATGAAATGTTCATCTGTCTTCTCTGCATGGCACTACCATTTGGCAGTGTTGTTAAATGTTGAAACTTATTCTCAGTATGTTCATTTTATGAAAGACAAACATAAGGATGTTCTGACTGGAGATCTGGAGTAAACTTAGGGTAACTTACCCCCACAAAGTATCTACAGGTACCCACTGAAGAACAAAACCAGTGCATATCCAGTATTCTTATGGTCTATCCTTGACTGCCACAGGTAGACTGATTGACAATTCATGTATCGTCAGTATCTCAGATTAAATGAGGGAGCAATTTATGGCATATATAATCTAATACCAGTCTGATGATAAAGAATCTTTCGTGACTGTGCCGTGTCGTCCCATTTAGATCATCACGTGTGCAGTGCAGTTGAGCTGTGCCAGTACATGGTCATCTTGACCTCAAAAACAATTTGAAATATGCATTAAACTTCTTTACTGATAGTTATACTCATTCAATTTGGAAAACCATTTTAGTTTGTTCAGATACCTAAAGGTATAACTGATGACACTGCACATAAAACAAACACAAGTTTAAAACTCAATGAAACTTATCAGTTGTTGAAAGGATGCTGTATTCAAGCATGTATTTAAGTTTGACGATAAATTTGTTTCCACACAGGATCTTTAAACTAAATGTTTATAAAGGTAAATTATACTTCCAAAATGTGTGTCCAGAAGCATCAGCAAGAAAACAAGGATATGTTAATAAATAAAAACAGAAACAAAAGAAGTCACAGATTTGTTGTTGTTGTTGTTGCTGTTGTTGTTGTTGTTGTTGTTGTAGGGTTTAATGTCATTTTTCAGCACACGATAGGCTAAACATGGCAGCCAGTGTTATTAGTGGAGAAAGAACCAGGGAAAACACCCGGAAAGAACCACTGACCCACGAGAAGCTACTGGCAAGCTTTTTCACATAACTACATGAGCCGAATCTTAGACTCGAACCCACGCAGACAGAGGTGAGATGGCAGAGATCTCTAATGGACAGCGCTTTAGACCACTCGGGGCCCCCACATATTTCTTGTACAAGTTTATCCACAGTTCACAACATTTCCTTCAAAAAAGCACCAATAATGGCAAAAGCACAAATAGTGACAAATGTCAATGTAAGAAATTGGATTACTGTTACTGTTCCGCATCACTCTTGACACCTGACAGCAATACTTGGTAGAAACATTAAATTTCATGTGTCTGCAGATAAGCATATTCACTGATTCAACCCACTCTTAATTATCAGGTGCAATTAACTAACTTAAACAAAATGCAATAATTTAATTATTGAGAACTTTTACTTCAAACCTAATGTCCAGGTAGACCTTAGAGATATTAATAATATCAACTCTAATGTATAAAGAATGCAACTGAAATCAAATATGCTGGCATATTTGTAAGGAAAAGGAAAGATTCTTTTTGGTACATTAAATCCTTTTTTTTATTGATACATTAAAAAGAGCCAGTTTTCTGTCACATTAGCTTGCAAAAGTAACTCAAACCCCATAATTACTGGGAATAGTAGTAAACATTCTCTGCATGTTTGCTGTTCATGTTTATTTAACATGAAGGTGTCAATTTGATAAAATACTCAATATTTCACAGTATCGTTTGGTGCACCGAAATTAATGCACGGTATTGATATCGGAAATCAATACTGTTATCAACTCAGGTTCAAGAAGACTGTATGCTGGACAATACAAGACCAGTCAACAAGTATAGAACTTATTGACAATATAAAATGATTTTCATTTATTAGAAAATGCAACCTAATGTTATCTACATAGTTTTACATGACCTGTAACCTACTAATTTACATACAGTTTTGCTTGAAATGCAACCTAATGTTATCTACATACAATTTTACATGACCTGCAACCTAATAATTTACATACAGTTTTGCTTGAAATGCAACCTAATGTTATCTACATAGTTTTACATGACCTGTAACCTACTAATTTACATACAGTTTTGCTTGAAATGCAACCTAATGTTATCTACATACAATTTTACTTGACCTGCAACCTAATAATTTACATACAGTTTTGCTTGAAATGCAACCTAATGTTATCTATATACAATTTTACTTGACCTGCAACCTAATAATTTACATACAGTTTTGCTTGAAATGCAACCTAATGTTATCTACATACAATTTTACTTGACCTGCAACCTAATAATTTACATACAGTTTTGCTTGAAATGCAACCTAATGTTATCTACATACAATTTTACTTGACCTGCAACCTAATAATTTACATACAGTTTGCTTGAAATGCAACCTAATGTTATCTACATACAATTTTACTTGACCTGCAACCTAATAATTTACATACAGTTTTGCTTGAAATGCAACCTAATAACTTACATAGCTTGCTTGAAATGCAAGCTAAAGTTATCTACATACAGCTTTACTTGACCTGCAACCTAATAATTTAGTTTTACTTGACCTGCAGTATAATATTACACCTAGTTTTGCTTGAAATGCAACCTAATATTACCTACATGTAACAAAATATATATATATATTTAATTCAAGCCAATTAAACCACCAAGACATGAAAATTGATTTCTATTGTCATACAACATTTATGAATTCTGTAAATTGTAAACATACTCCACAAATTTCCAAACGATTAGAAATATCCACAAAATTTTCCAAATCTCTAACACATTTTACAAAATATGTGAAAATTCAGCAATTTGCAATAAATTCTGCACATATAAAAACTCTAAATATAGGCATTTTTTGTTTGTTTTTCTTTCTTAGTGCCAATGCCATTTTCCACCAAATCAAGACTGAAAACCCTACTGAACTTAAAGGATAATAATACCATTTTTATTTACTAATTTGTTAAAATGTTTTTATTGCTATTGGTTCGGTTACTTGTCAACACTACCACATATGTAACTGATAGAGCAGGACTCCTTTGTAGAAGCACACAAATTGCAATTAGCAAATTGTTCTGCTGATAACTAGATATGCTGGATTGATGAGAGGGTTTCACAATTACAGTCTTGATGAAAGTGTAATGCACTTGCATAAATGAATGTCCTCATTCAAAACAATCACAACTTTGGGACATGTCTAATATTCATGAAAGTTTCTGTCAGTATATGCTGAAAATTCATTGGATTTCAAGATTTTCTGCCACAATAAAGACGATCTTTTTTTGTATTGTATTGGTAATGAGTGGGCTGAACTATTTCTGTAGTGGCAATCCATCCACTGTGGATTCATGCTGATTTTCTGATTTTGAGAAACAGATTTACATGCAAGAAAATCCCCAAAAAAACACAATTCATTACTCTTGAATTTCAACCAGATGTACAAGTTGCAAATCGACACAAATAACAGATCCTGGATTTTAAACCATTAAATCTACAAATATTTTTTATGCAGACTGCTTTTAAGCCAATTTACTGGTAGTTCTTTTATCAATATAACTTCTATGTTTCAATGAAATGCTATTAATTCTTTTCATACTGTTGTGACCAGTGTACTATATTTAACCATATGTGTATCCTGTTGTAACAGGCATAATTTATTAAACCATGTATGATAAGTATCCTGTTGTAACAGGCATAATTTATTAAACCATGCATGATAAGTATCCTGTTGTGACACGCGTAATTTATTAGACCATGTATGATGTGTACCATGTTGTGACAGGCATACATTATTTACCCTTGTAAAGTGATCTATGCTGTTTGCATAAAACCATAAGTTAGCAGCAATGCTCTACCAAACTCCCTTAAAAGACTTAACTGCAAATCTGTTTATTTCACCATTTTTCATGGTGTAATAGTTTGTATGCATACTGTGGTTGCCATGCATTTGAAGACCCAATTGCCTGCTCTGGTAGCCTAGCAGTTAGAGCATCGCCTCGGATGCAGGAGGTCTGGGGTTTGATCCCCAGCAGAATCATACAAAAACTTACAAAAATGGTACTAACAGATGCCTTGCATGGTGCTCAGCATTAAGAGATTATCATTAGGTCTAGTTGGTCTGATGTCAGCATAATGTGACTGGGTGGGGCATCATGCTAAATGTCTGTGACATGATGCCCCAGTGCTTGGCATCACTATAAACTGTCACACTGCAGACATTGTAGCGATATGACTAAAAAAGTATTAAAGCTACATTAAAAATCTGAATCTGAATCACACACACACACACACACACACACAAAGATCGTCTCTTTGTGAAACAAAAAGACTCCTTCCAATATGCACAAATTTATGTAATGATGAAAATAAAATGTTTCACAAAATCATGAAAACTGATGTGATGGATGAATGGTTGGATGGCTGGAGAGACCTTTTGGGGAGACAGATTGGGTTCACATTACACGTCGATAGCACATATGCAATGGGCATTAACAGTTCCGATTCTGATCTGCATAAGCAGTAAAAGAACATTGTGATTGGGTACTGTTTGTAGCTGGATGTAATGTACGGGTAAATACAATGTAGATAAAACAGGTGTAGTTATGGACAATAATTTGCAAATCACTTACAAATTTGTTATGAAAAGGAAATATTATATTCAGAATAAATTACTGTGACTATCCTTTATATGAAAATGAAAGACATGAACTTATGTTGAACCCACACAAATCAACTATTTGGGGAAAACTCACCTGAAACATAATCACTTTCCTTACTTTTCTTTAATTCCTATACATAGGAGAGGCCAGCAAATTGGTAGAAACACTGTCAATGACCTGTAATGGTCAAGTCACAAGCTTTGCACCCATTGTCTATCCAATACACATATACCAGGTTTTTGAAGATTATTGTACAATGGAAATGTTACAATAAACTATCTTCACTTAACCTTGGAGTTAACTGACACTTTGTTAACCCTGGTAATAAGGATAAAAGCCAGCAATCACTGCCCAAGCAAGATTGTATATCAGATAATGGTGTATGTATGTGTGTGTGTGTGTATGTATCTATCTATATATATATATATATATATATATATATATGTATATATATACCACTTATGCTAGGTTTACTGACCACTTATACAAGATCAATGACAGTCTTGACTTTGTGAGAACTTAATGGCTTGAAACTGACATGGGTCAAAAAAAAAGTTTTTTTTTTCCCTTGCTAGCACTTCCCTCTCTTGATCAGAATAAGCACCAAGCAAACTGCTAGGAAGTCCACAGGAATGGAAGAATAGCAAAGACTACAAACTACAAAGTAAAAGAATCACCATGAAATAAGGAAGACAAAAATAATGACAAAGAATTAATATTAATAGAAAATGAAATTAAGGAAGTAAGGAGTATACGGAATACAACAAAACGAAGTGAAGCTCATACGTAAAAAAATTCACGATATGCACATGAAAAAATGGCGGCATCAAGGAATACGACAATGGACCTACACAAATACTTTAAAACACGCAGAGTAGAATCAGAAGATGGGGCCTACCTAGAATGTAAATATAAAAAGGGTACACAACTGATTGAATTCCAAGGCCTGAATGATGGAAAAATACCTGGAACAGCAGCAGTTTTGGCAGATTTAAAAATCAAAGATGAAGATATAATTTCCAAAATCTACTCAATCAACTATACAAAGGGAGGATACCAAATCAGATATAGAGGTAACACACCAGCGCTACCATATGGAGAAACACAAATTTGTGGAATTAGAGCCGTAATAAAAAGTCCAGAACCGATTATGAGAAGAATAAGAAAACAAAGAGGAGAAACCCGATTGAGATACCACTGGTTCAAAGAGAAATTTGGCATAAAAGTGGAAAAATCAAAACTTGGAGTGGGTTTAGTATCTTTGATGAAACCAGAATCTTCGAAATTGAGAAATCAAAACTATGCACAATCAAAAGAGCAAACTTTCTACATGGCTTTTTAACAACATGGTACAAGGGGTGCACATACCATAGAAAGTGTAATAGATGCGGCGAAACCGGCCACACGCCCAACAAATGTAATAGAGACGAAACGAAAGACACACCTGTCTCGGAAAAACAAAAAACTATCATTCCGGAAAAACAAATAACTAGCTGAGAACAAAGTTTATTGCAAACTTCGAATAAGACCAAGAGAGAAACTGACCAGCAAAATAAGAAACCCAAAGGAAACAACAAGATTAACATCCAAAGCCAAGAAAATCAGACAATACCAATCAAAACTGGGAATGAGGAAGAACAAATGACAACAGAACAGCAAATTATAAAGAAGAGAGACGAAACGAAAAACACACCAATCCCGAAAAAACGAACATCTATCATCCCAGGAAAACAATCAACATGCAGAGAACAAAGTTTATCGCAAACCGCGAATATGACCAAGCGAACAACTGATCTGCAAACTACGAAACCCAAAGGAAACAACAAGACTAATACCCAAAGCCGAGAAAATCAGACAATACCTAACAGAACTGGGAATGAGGATGGAAAAATAATGCAACAATCCGAACAACAAGTCAATAAAATGACAAACCAACAAGGGAAGATAACACACATCCAAGACGATAATAATACAACAAGGGAAACTAAAAAACCAGAACAACTAATAACAGCAGAACAGCTATTCATAAATATATATTTTTTTTTTTTAAATTTTATCTGAAGCTTCCTTCTTCTTGCTCTGGTTGTTGCAGTAAGAAATTTTAGATTACTTTTGGTCTCAATTATATATATATATATATATATATATATATATATATATATATATATATATATATATATATATATATATATATATATATAAAATATAAAAAAATAATAAACAAAACAAAAATATATACCAAACATATATCATATAAACTCTAACATTCATAGGAGGGCCTTTCCATAATGGTCTGCAAAGATCAGAGGAAAGAGCACCCTCCAAAAAAATAAGAAAAAAAAAAAGAAACTGACATGGGTCAATGCCATGCGAAATTATTTATAAAGTTTGGGTTCTTGAGCATATTCTTGCACTAATTCAAACTGGTTACCGGTATCTATCCAATTAAGGGTATCACAAAAAAAGTATGGGAAAATGCATGTTGTCACCATCTGTCTGTATATTTAAGCTGGATGAGTAGAAACAAAATTCACCAACTAAGCACAGTTAAAGATCATAGACACCACTTACCAAATACATAAATAAATGAGCGTGGTAGTAATTTAGTCATTTCCCAACACAATAATTGAGAATGCATCACAATGAACAGTCTGTGATTATCATCGTTACTCTTATGTGGAATCAAACTGAAAAACAACAAAGATTATCTTCAGCCATAGCATAATGTGCCTGCAGATCTGGGTATAAGCTTTTTTCTCCTACTGATTATTCCTAATAAACTGGCACATAATGCTAATGCAAATCTGGCACATAATGCTATGACAGATCTGGCACATAATGCTATGACAGATCTGGCACATAATGCTACGACAGATCTGGCACATGATGCTATGACAGATCTGGCACATAATCGTATGACAGATCTGGCACATAATGCTATGACAGATCTGGCACATAATGCTATGACAGATCTGGCACATAATGCTATGACAGATCTGGGTTTGTGTAGTTTTCAGTTATCTACTCATTATATAAGCTTAACTTTTGCAGCATATGTCTCAAAGTTGTGAAACTAAATAATAATCATGCAGAATTCAATTTCTAAATCCCTAGTCATATTTCATGTACTTATAGTTCTTGAAATTTTTGTTTGACTTGTAAAAAGATAATCTGATAATATTCCAGTTGCAAACCTCCCTAAGAGCAAAGCTTGGGAAAATGAAACTGTAACAAATCAAGCACACATTCAATTTTTGTCCCAAGACTGCTCTTGGTACCATGAAAATGTGGCCAGAATGTTAATTACTGATCATTTTCCAAGGTCTCCTACTTTGTTTGTAGGAAATGTGGCATTTCAGTTGGTAGACCATTAGGTTTATAATGCAAGGGTCACAGGTTTGATCCCCACCCAGAGACAGTGCTCCCATTTCCTTGGTATAACATAGCCTATACTGTGCTAAAATTACTGCTGATCAACCAACTTTATAATATGACTGACATTTTCTTTCACAGGAATCACTTCTATAGGTCACAGCACTATGATACACTAAAGTATCAAGTGATATTAATGTACTAATCATTGTTCTTTGAAGCTGCAGTCAGTACAACATTGATATTTCAAAATGTTATCACCCTCAAGATTAACTAACTGTTTAAAAGCCAGCAACTATGAAAAGAGATATAGGCATGCAGGTATCAACTGCTCCTTGGAAGTAAATATACAACTTTCTGATCATGCAAAGAAGAATTAAGAGAAAAAGATTATACTGGGTCATAAAAATAGGTGCAAGAATTGATTACTGGACACCAGCTGCGGAATGTAATCCAATCAAGATAGCATAGTGATATTTTATTCAGGTTTAGTTTCTATTTTAGTACTTCATCCTTTGATTGTTTTCCATTATCTATCTCAGCAGTCAATATAGTTTGTTTTAAGCTTGTTTCCAGTTTTGATTTGAGATGCTCTGGATTTATGGAAGATTTATTGCCATTAGATGTGCCTGAGTGATACAAGGTTCTAGCCTTTAGATGTCACTGACATTTCACCTATGATGATGATGATGATGATGATGATGATGATGATGATGATGATGATGATGATGATACAACAATGGGAAGATGCAATTTTTCCTTTCTTTTTTTTGGAGCAATTTGGCAACAACTGTAAAAAAATGAAATAAAGAGATTCTCAAGATGGCAGCTGACTGCTTACTATATTTGATGTCTCAGGGTACTGTTATACAAATATCATTCTGGTCTAATGACACCTTTTAATATGTCTTCAAGTGAAAAGATGATGAAAATATAACTTTCCATGCAATCACAAGATTTTCATGACCTCTGTGTAAGTGATCATTATATCTGTCAGACAGGCACTATTTTCATTTAGAACCAAGTAAATATCATGAAAGGTCTTAGTGAAAACCAATGTTGACATGAACATCAATTCATGATGAGTAGCTAAACAAAATTATCATGATGGCTACTGTGGTGGCCTCCAGGATAATGTAGTGGAGCTATTTTCATTGTAGACCAACTATACATAATACATAAAATATTCTGCTGAATTTTTCATGTTGATTTGACTTTTTGTTCAAGAGTAGTGATAACAAGATTCTTCAAGATGGCTGCCATTGCAGCCCTATTGGACATAAATACCATTTTCATTTAGGACCAAATGCACATTAAAAGTATTTCAGTGACAACCCCATTTTGATGTGATCACCCATTGAGTGGTCACTCAAACGTCTTTCTACTTTATGAAATGCCCCTGATAAATGATGGTACATATTGTGAAATATGTAAAAAGTTTAAAGAACAAAGAGTGACCAATAGTAAAGGTATAAAGTGTTTGTAGATATTTTGTCACAGCACACTTTGTCATGGTCAGTGTGACATGCAACCATTAGGAATGACTTATGGGCTAGACTAGCAGTAAATTGGTAGCCTTTGATGGTTAAGTTCTCTTGTTTCAGGACCTGCATGAATTTAGTCCATTCGGCTAACAGCGAGACAGATAGGGGAGAGTGATGTATAACATAAGGTCATGTAGTGGAAATTGGCAAAGATGAGACAAGCCAGAAACAATCTTGGGCCACTGGAAAAGGGTGTTATAAAATGAAATTGTCCATGAATAAGTTATTAATAAAGGCAGATTAATAGAAATTATTCAGAATTTGATAAATGAAAAAGTTTTAGCTCTTAGAGGAAGTTAATCCTGACTGGCTACACTAAACAAGGGTGAGTGATTCTCAGATGAAATTTAGTTTTAAGAAAGTTCCCTTGTGAAATCAGTATAAGTTTATGTGGGAAGGAAGGAAGGAAGGATGGCAATGATGACCTGTCACCAACAGTGACTTGGAAGGACCAGAAGCAACCAGATGATGCTGACATACTGGCAATCTGTATTCAATCATTCACTCAACTCAATGATTACATTTGGTTGATCATTATAACATTTTGCATGAATTTTGATTGTTTTTGTTTTTTTATGGTTTAACGCCATTTTTCAGCACAATATATAGGCTATACATGGCGGCCAGTATTAGTGGTGGAGGAAGAAACCGGAAAAACCCCGGAAAGAACCACCGACCCACGAGAAGCTACTGGCAAGCTTTCTCACTTAACTACATTAGCCGAATCTTAGACTCGAACCCACGCAGACAGAGGTGAGATGGCAGTGGTCCGTAACGGACAGCGCTTTAGACCACTCGGCCACTCGGGGCCCCCATGAATTTTGAAGTTCTATTTCTAAGAGAAAGATCATCATTCAAATGTCATGTTCAGTTTCATTGTATTGATTTAACTGATTAAAATGTTATATTTCCATATGGGGACTCATGCTGTTTTATTCATTATCTTTGCTAAGATCTCTGTTCCATCCATAAATTTCATATTTTATTTTCTTGCATGCTCATCTGGGCAAAAACACTATGGCCAATCATCTCCAAGATAATGATAACCAAATGCCACAACAGGTAAGAATCATATCATAACACAGTTGCACTCTTCTGGTTAAAAGCAGTGGTCATTAAATATTTTAAGAAAAGGACATTTCAAGTTCCCACTGATTTTAAAAATACATGTCTGGTTTTGTGGTCATATTTTCCACACCAAATGTGGTCATGATTGGTCATGGGACAAAAATCTGACAAGCTGTTCAACTGCAAACGATGACAGCACACTGTGGATGGAATACTGATGACCTGACAACAAAAATGAGATAAATCATGGCTGAAGGGAAGCAAAGATAAGCGTAGCAGAGCAAAATCTCAATTTGGTTATATGACTTACAATTAAGCTTGCCTTGAACACTGCCTGTATTAAATAACGGCCAGTTTTAAGTGACTTCTAGATACAATGTACTATTTTTGTAATTAGCCGCTGCTTAGCAGCCACATGTCTTTAGGGGAAATTTTTCTCTTTCCAGTGGTGTCTACTTAATATATATTTCAGACGCAAAAGATCATCTTTTTGTTAAACCTATCTTTTTTTTATGAGGAAAGGACACACTTGATTGTAACAAGTTCAAGAAAGAAAATCGAAATTGCAATGAAAATGGTATGTGTATGTAGGGCAAGGCGACAGTACTTTGTGTTGAAATGAACAACTCATCAATGCAATCTGCCAAAAGCCAAGTGTTCCAAGTTCATGCCACGTTAAAAATCGCACACAAATGCCCCCTCCCACACTGCCATCATTACAAGTCTTATCACATTTCTGCAATGACAGCCCAGGAGATAAGAAAATTGTTAAAAAGTTGGAAGTCAAGTCAGGGATTAGAGCTTGTTTTAAACAGCAAATGGGATTAACATTAGGTAGGTGATTACTTTAGGAAAATTATACATATATAAGGTACAATTTTGTCTGCCAAGTTCATTGACACTCTGAACAAACAGTTCTTATCAGTGCTGCTTTTAATCTCAGCAATACCCTACCTGTTGATATTGTGTATTATTAGCTCTCATCATTATTCCAGTCCTCTCCATTATAAATTGTTACAAATTCTGCTCAACAGCAGTTGTTCCCGACCCCCAGGTCATGACCAATACCAGGGTTGTGATGACGTTCTCGAGGGTTGCCAGGATGTTCTTTAAAGGTGGCAAAACTTATTAAAATGTAAAAATGGGGTCATGCGGCTATGAAATTTTTGTTTTCAAGAATCTGATAGCCAAAAAAGAATGGAACCACTGAAGAACAGAAAACTGCTTCTTGCTTCAAGCCATTTTTCTTGAATTGGGCATTTTTAACCATATTCAACAAATGCTTTTGCTTCTAATTAAGTGTATTCCTGACCAGAACTAGCTCTTTTGAAAGTCTTTCACATTTCAGGTTAAAGATTTTTTAATGACTTGTGTTTTTAAATCCCTCCAACAAGGTGCTATTGTGACTTTTATTTGTAACTTGAATTATTTAGTTCATTTTTCATTTGCTCTTTGCAAAGACATTTCATCTCCCTAACCTTTCTGGAATAGTTTGCTGCCTGGTTTTCATTACTTTTATAGAATAAATCATTGGAACGGATAATCCATTGATACTGATTTATGCCGAGTTCTAATTGATGGAAGTGGGTCTCACTCACCTTTATATTTAAACATGTGTTCATTGGTAACACAGACATTTCTGTCATTTCTTTTAGGCCCAGTATTAAAACTATGTTGTTGGCTTGTTTATTTAATTCTTTATCACCCGTACTAAGAATTTATTATTCAACATTCAGATATCTTCTTTGTCTCCTGTACTCAAAATTTAGTATTTCTTACATCTTTGTATCCAGTAGTCAGAATTTAGTATTTTTGACATCTTAAAATTTTTTTATCCAATACTCAAAATTTAGTATTTCTGATGTCTTTGTATCCAGTACTCAGAATTTAGTATTTCTGACATCTTTGTATCCAGTAGTCAGAATTTAGTATTTTTGACATCTTAAAATTTTTTTATCCAATACTCAAAATTTAGTATTTCTGATGTCTTTGTATCCAGTACTCAGAATTTAGTATTTCTGACATCTTTGTATCAGTAGTCAGAATTTAGTATTTTTGACATCTTTGTATCCAGTAGTCAGAATTTAGTGTTTTTGAAATCTTAAATTTTTTTTATCCAATACTCAAAATTTAGTATTTCTGATGTCTTTGTATCCAGTACTCAGAATTTAGTATTTCTGACATCTTCGTATCAGTAGTCAGAATTTAGTATTTTTGACATCTTAAAATTTTTTTATCCAATACTCAAAATTTAGTATTTCTGATGTCTTTGTATCCAGTACTCAGAATTTAGTATTTCTGACATCTTTGTATCCAGTAGTCAGAATTTAGTATTTCTGACATCTTTGTATCAGTAGTCAGAATTTAGTATTTTTGACATCTTTGTATCCAGTAGTCAGAATTTAGTATTTCTGACATCTTTGTATCCAGTACTCAAAATTTTGTATTTCTGACAATTCTTTGTCTCTAGTATTTAGAATTTAGTGCTGTTGATATTACTGCAGTTAAAACATCAGATTTGTTCAATAAGAAATGTATTGCTGTTTGTAACAACTTCTAGTTCTCATATTTAAATCCTTTGCACAAAATTATAAATCTTGTTATATTCTAGCTTTTCATTACAACAATTTCTAAGGGGTATGTGAGAAGGTGTGGGCACAGGAAGCCCATTTTGGCACCTTGCCCATCTATCTCGCATGTATTAAATATTAAAACAAAATGGACGCTGTTAATGTTGTCTCCAATGTAGGAGGAAGAATATGTCCTCTTCTTCATCTGTATTTTCATTAGTTTATATTGCCAAATCTCTTGGATCTCAGAGAAGAATTCTTAGCTGTCTATAACAGAAGGGCTATCCAAGGTCCCAGGAGAATATGGCATCAATCTCATTGGAAACAAATAAGGCCCATGGACTTGTGACTGTTCCATCTCAGTCTGAGCTTCCGTCTCTGTCTGGGCCTGCATGTAATTAGATCCAGGGCTTATCCCAGGAAGGAAAATATGAACAGAAAACAAGTCATACCCCATCCCCAATGTGAAAAATAAATACCCTTTACAGCCCCACAGGTTGGTGATGGCTGATACTGAACCATGCCCAAATAAAAGGGCAGAGCAAGAAAAGCACATAACCCAAAGCCTGTTCATGGCAACAGGTTCTCGGGCCAGCAGGCTGGATAGCATTTTGATCCAAGTCTATAAAATCAGAGGAAAGTTTTTCCTATGGATCACTGTCTCTTGACCAGAAATTGACTGGTTACCATGCAATGGCAGCACCAGTTACATGCCTGTTAGTAGCAGTCATTCTTAGCCTCCCTGATATGGAGATAGGGATCAGGTACCCACCCAATCCTGTAGCCCCATAACCTGGTTTCAATTATATCCCACTCGGGACTCAGTTGCCTTCAGGTGCTAAACTAATGAAGAGGACTGGACTAGCATTCCCCCTCTCCTATAATCTACTAAATGCCTATGCAATGTTGGGTCATCCACCGCAAGGCCTATGTCCACCATCGGAAAATTATAGATATTTATGTATTAGGTACAATTTTGTCTGGAAGTTCATTGACATGCTGTGCAAACAGTGAAGTTGCTATCAGCGCTGTTTCAATAACGTATTAGAGATATTTAATTGATTAAATATTTGATTCTAGAAATAAATCAAGAGCATGCGAAGTCTGTCTGGGTGATGAATGTTTGTTCAAGTCTGAAGTATTGAGTATGTTCAGTGTTTGTTCTGTGCCACTTCATATAAATGGTGTGTTTAAACATGATGGGTTTAACAGCAGTAAAAGAAAAATCATAATTTTATCAAAAAATTATACATCTATATTACTGAATTTTATAAGGATGGTTATTTAAATATTTCATCATTTAAAGCACCACCACTACTTGTTACTTCTGACAAAAAAAACAGTAATTATCTCTATAGGCAACATTATGTTTAGCACTTGTGCCCATCACCTACAAATCTGAACTGAATGTGAAAGTTAAATGGAGGTCTTGCTTACAAAGTATTCCTGTCTGAGTCATAATCTTAATAAAATATCTTACAAGAGTATCTATGAATACATTTTATTGAGGTTAATATATCATCAGCATGATGAATTCCTGGGCACATAATGCATTCTAAGTTTTGATATACAAAAATACTATGTCCCAAAATCATAGCTAGAAAGCTGTAAAAAAAAAATCACAAGCTCCAGGTACTTTTTAATATAAGCTGTAATTTTTGGTCAACTTTAACATAATTTCACCTGGAACAGGATGCATCACAGGGCAATAAGGTTGCCTCCATTAACTGGATGCATCACAGGGCAAAAAAGGTGCCTCAATTGACTAGATGCATCACAGGGCAATAAGGTTGCCTCCATTAACTGGATGCATCACAGGGCAATAAAGTTGTCTCCATTAACTGGATGCATCACAGGGCAATAAAACTGCTTGCATTGACTGGATGCATCACAGAGCAATAAGCTTGCCTCCATTAACTAGATGCATTACATGGCAATAAAATTTTCTCCATTAAATGGATTGCTTCACATGGCAATGTTTGTGCCTATTAGTCATCTCTAACGACACGATGGTTCGTGTATCTGGCACATCCTAGATTTCCAACTCTGCATGTGGTGGGTGGTTTAGTAGAAAGACATGGTGGGGCAAGGAGAAACTCAGTAGTAGTACAGTGTTCCCTCATTATAATGCAGTTTATGGTAAACATAGAAGTGGATTGCCTTATGGATCAGCTTACTTTATACCAGCGGTTCTCAACCTTTCTAGTGCCGCGACCCTTTTAATGCAATTCCAAATGCTGTGGCGACCCAACTGTAAAATTATTTTCGTTCATAACTGTAATTTTGCTACTGTTACGAGTCGTAAGCGACCCCTGGCAAATCGTTGTTCAACCCTTGACGGGGTCGCGACCCACAGGTTGAGAACCGCTGCTTTACACAGAGGTAATTTATGCATAATAATACTATTAAATAATGGAATAAGATCCATGACCATGCCAGTCTTGTAAAACAGACTTAGACTGAGGCACATTGCAGTGAGGTAGTACAACACTAGTTGTAGCAATGAGGTAGTACAACACTAGTTGTAGCAGTGAGGTAGTACAACACTAGTTGTAGCAGTGAGGTAGTACAACACTAGTTGTAGCAGTGAGGTAGTACAACACTAGTTGTAGCAGTGAGGTAGTACAACACTAGTTGTAGCAGTACTAGTACCATTATTATTAATTAGTATGGAATGACATTTGATACATGAAGCAGTTTAATGTCACTCCTATGGCAGGTTACATATATCTAGATAAGATCCTGATGCATACTGCCTAACACCAGTCAGTCGGCTAGAAACGGGGAAAACCTGGTGGCATTTCTTGTAATCCAAATACTGGGAATTTTAGTGAACCAGACAAAACCATGTGCAATATTGCTAGAAAATGAGCATCTACAGCTGTGTAAAATGTTTCAAACTTTAGTGAGTGAAAAAATTAATGAAATGAAGTATTATATAGATTGTGTTGTGTAGAGTTTGAAGCCTCATTAGCACAGTCCTAGTTATCTAGTTAAAGACACATTAACACAGTCCTAGTTATATAGTTAAAGACACATTAACACAGTCCTAGTTATATAGTTAAAGACACATTAACACAGTCCTAGTTATATAGTTTGAAGGGACATTAGCACAGTCCCAGTTATATAGTTAAAGACACATTAACACAGTCCTAGTTATACAGTCTGAAGGAACTTTAACACAGTCCTAGTTATATAGTTAAAGACACATTAACACAGTCCTAGTTATATAGTTAAAGACACATTAACACAGTCCTAGTTATATAGTTAAAGACACATTAACACAGTCCTAGTTATATAGTTAAAGACACATTAACACAGTCCTAGTTATAAAGTTAAAGACACATTAACAGTCCTAGTTATATAGTTAAAGACACATTAACACAGTCCTAGTTATATAGTTAAAGACAAATTAACACAGTCCTAGTTATATAGTTAAAGACACATTAACACAGTCCTAGTTATATAGTTAAAGACACATTAACACAGTCCTAGTTATATAGTTAATGACACATTAACAGTCCTAGTTATATAGTTTGAAGGGACATTAACACAGTCCTAGTTATATAGTTAAAAGACATATTAGCAAAGTCCCAGTTATATAGTTAAAGACACATTAACACAGTCCTAGTTATATAGTTCAAGACACATTAACACAGTCCTAGTTATATAGTTTGAAGGGACATTAGCACAGTCCTAGTTATATAGTTAAAGACACATTAACACAGTCCTAGTTATATAGTTTGAAGGGACATTAGCACAGTCCTAGTTATATAGTTAAAGACACATTAACACAGTCCTAGTTATATAGTTAAAGACACATTAACACAGTCCTAGTTATATAGTTTGAAGGGACATTAACACAGTCCTGTTATACAGTTTGAAGGGACATTAGCACAGTCCTAGTTATATAGTTAAAGACATATTAACACAGTCCTAGTTATATAGTTAAAGACACAATAACACAGTCCTAGTTATATAGTTAAAGACACATTAACACAGTCCTAGTTATATAGTTTGAAGGGACATTAACACAGTCCTGTTATACAGTTTGAAGGGACATTAGCACAGTCCTAGTTATATAGTTAAAGACACATTAACACAGTCCTAGTTATATAGTTTGATGGGACATTAGCACAGTCCTAGTTATATAGTTAAAAGACATATTAGCACAGTCCCAGTTATATAGTTAAAGACACATTAACACAGTCCTAGTTATATAGTTAAAGACACATTAACACAGTCCTAGTTATATAGTTAAAGACACATTAACACAGTCCTAGTTATATAGTTAAAGACACATTAACACAGTCCTAGTTATATAGTTCGAAGGGACATTAGCACAGTCCTAGTTATATAGTTAAAGACACATTAACACAGTCCTAGTTATATAGTTAAAGACACATTAACACAGTCCTAGTTATATAGTTAAAGACACTTTAACACAGTCCTAGTTATATAGTTAAAGACACATTAACACAGTCCTAGTTATTTAGTTAAAGACACATTAACACAGTCCTAGTTATAAAGTTTGAAGAGACATTAGCACAGTCCTAGTTATATAGTTAAAAGACATATTAGCACAGTCCCAGTTATATAGTTAAAGACACATTAACACAGTCCTAGTTATATAGTTAAAGACACATTAACACAGTCCTAGTTATATAGTTTGAAGGGACATTAACACAGTCCTGTTATACAGTTTGAAGGGACATTAGCATAGTCCTAGTTATATAGTTAAAGACACATTAACACAGTCCTAGTTATATAGTTTGAAGGGACATTAGGACAGTCCTAGTTATATAGTTAAAAGACATATTAGCACAGTCCCAGTTATATAGTTAAAGACACATTAACACAGTCCTAGTTATATAGTTAAAGACACATTAACACAGTCCTAGTTATATAGTTAAAGACACATTAACACAGTCCTAGTTATATAGTTTGAAGGGACATTAGCACAGTCCTAGTTATATAGTTAAAGACAAATTAACACAGTCCTAGTTATATAGTTAAAGACACATTAACACAGTCCTAGTTATATAGTTAAAGACACATTAACACAGTCCTAGTTATATAGTTAAAGAAACATTAACACAGTCCTAGTTATATAGTTAAAGACACATTAACACAGTCCTAGTTATATAGTTAAAGACACATTAGCACAGTCCTAGTTATATAGTTAAAGACATATTAGCACAGTCCTAGTTATATAGTTAAAAGACATATTAGCACAGTCCTAGTTATATAGTTAAAGACATATTAGCACAGTCCTAGTTATATAGTTAAACGACATATTAGCACAGTCCCAGTTATATAGTTAAAGACACATTAACACAGTCCTAGTTATATAGTTAAAGACACATTAACACAGTCCTAGTAATATAGTTTGAAGGGACATTAACACAGTCCTGTTATACAGTTTGAAGGGACATTAGCACAGTCCTAGTTATATAGTTAAAGACACATTATTACAGTCCTAGTTATACAGTTAAAGACACATTAACACAGTCCTAGTTATATAGTTAAAGACACATTAACACAGTCCTAGCTATATAGTTTGAAGGCACATTAGCAAAAGTCCTAGTTATATAGCTTGAAGGGACATTAGCACAGTCCTAGTTATATAGCTAAAAGACATATTAGCACAGTCCCAGTTATATAGTTAAAGACACATTAACACAGTCCTAGTTATATAGTTTGAAGGGACATTAGCACAGTCCCAGTTATATAGTTAAAAGAGATATTAGCACAGTCCCAGTTATATAGTTAAAGACACATTAACACAGTCCTAGTTATATAGTTTGAAGGGACATTAGCACAGTCCCAGTTATATAGTTAAAGACACATTAACACAGTCCTAGTTATATAGTTAAAGACACATTAACACAGTCCTAGTTATATAGTTCAAGACACATTAACACAGTCCTAGCTATATAGTTTGAAGGCACATTAGCAAAAGTCCTAGTTATATAGTTAAAGACACATTAACACTTTCCTAGTTATACAGTTTGAAGGGACATTAGCACAGTCCTAGTTATATAGTTAAAGACACATTAACACAGTCCTAGTTATATAGTTAAAGACACATTAACACAGTCCTAGTTATATAGTTTGAAGGCACATTAGCAAAAGTCCTAGTTATATAGTTAAAGACACATTAACACAGTCCTAGTTATACAGTTTGAAGGGACATTAGCACAGTCCTAGTTATATAGTTAAAAGACATTAGCACAGTCCCAGTTATATAGTTAAAGACACATTTACACAGTCCTAGTTTTATAGTTAAAGACACATTAACACAGTCCTAGCTATATAGTTTGAAGGCACATTAGCACAGTCCTAGTTATATAAAGACACATTAACACAGTCCTAGTTATATAGTTTGAAGGGACATTAGCACAGTCCCAGTTATATAGTTTAAAGGAACCCTATCACGGTCCTAGTTATATAGCTTGAAAGCACATTAGCAGAAGTCCTAGTTATATAGTTTAATGGCACATTAGCAAAGTCCTAAATATATAGTTTAAAGATACATTAGCACAGTTCTAATTATATAGCTTGAAAGCACATTAGCAAAGTCCTAGTTATATAGCTTGAAAGCACATTTGCAGAAGTCCTAGTTATATAGTTTAATGGCATATTAGCAAAGTCCTAATTATATAGTTAAAAGACACATTAGTACAGTCCTAGTTATTTAGTTAAAAGACACATTAGCACAGTCCTAGTTATATAGTTTGTAGGCATATCAGCACAGTCCTAGTTATATAGTTTGTAGGCATATCAGCACACAGTCCTAGTTATATAGTTTAAAGGCATATCAGCACAGTCCTAGATATATAGTTTAAAGGCATATCAGCACAGTCCTAGTTATATAGTTTGAAGGCACATTAATAAAGTTCTAGTTATATAGTTTCCAAGTTATATAGTTTGAAGGCATATTAGCACAGTCCTAATTATATAGTTTGAAGGCATATCAGTACATGCAGTCCTAGTTATATAGTTTGAAGGCATATTAGCACAGTCCTAATTATAAATTAAATGACACACTTGCACAGTCCTAGCTATATAGTGCCAATTACAAATTCTAATTATATAAAATCAAAACTTGCAATGAAAATGCACATTAAGATTAAGGATTAAGATTACAACCATCACATAAAAGAAAAGCTAAACAATGCTTGTGTACAATTTTCAGTCGGATCTTACCTATTCCTTAAATTGTACAATCAGTGCAAACATTAGTCTGTCTGCAATGCATCGGTGTACCATTTAGACACTTGCCCTTAATTCCTGTCGCTCAAACATTACAGTTGGTTGAAAGAATTTTAATTGCAAATTGTACAAAATATTTTCAACTCAAATCCTATGCATGACAGCTTGCAAATCCATGTAAAATAACACAAACCCACCTCCTGTAACTATTCTGAATTTGATCTCTACAGACTGGCTGTTCCATCAGATCCAGTAACTAATTGGATACAACTTTCACTCATTTGCTACTTTGAAAATTTCATCAAGTGACTTGACATGAGAAATATTATTTGTCATTATTTTGTGTCTGTTCTTTTGTCTGATCTTATGCTAAATGAACTGAACAAGAACTCAATTAATATGGGCGATTTTAAATATTCTTAAATGTTATATATATTATATAGGTGCTTGGTTCCTAATTTACATCTTCCAGTCACATGACAAATACATGGATACTCAAGTCAAATCACATGAATAAAGCAGCAAAAGCTATCAAATAAGCGATTGACCAGAAGACTGAAAGGCTGTTGGATATAATGGAACAACTGGATGTAACCATGTAATTCAAAATGGTGACATCAAGTGAGCTTGTGTTATTCTACATGAATTCTGCTGTTAAAATATTCTGTAGATATTGCTGAAAGAACCCTAAAACTGACTGTAATGCAAGTGCTGCAAAAAAATCACAAATATCAAGAATGTACACTGATGTGTTGCAAACAGACCTGACTGCATTAATTGCTCAGATCGATGAGAACTGACCAAAACCATTCATCAGTAGTAGTACAGATTTTTGGAGAAGGATGGATCAGACTTAAAGTTCTGGAGGAGACCACAATATGATTAATTTACTACACTGCCACCTAATTTTAAACCACATCAAGATATTTAAAACTGTTTCTAATTAAGCTGACATTATGCTAAACATAGTACAAAAATAATTTGTTTTTTCTAATTTATGCAAATTAATAACATAAACAGGAAAAGACCAAAAAGAATGCAATATTTTATTATGATAGTGATATTTAAAATGTACTAATAGGGTTTTAATTAACCTCACCCACAACATCTGGCAATAGTATTATTATTGTATAGAACCAACTCTAAGGTCATGTTTCCTGTAGTTAAATAACATTTGACACCAATAAACACAACACAATGTGGCATCTCACAGCTGTAAATAATTGTTTCTTGGAGATTTGCTGACATTAATGGTAGTCTTACCCTTGCAATATATTAGCTAGAAAGTGATTGTCAGTAAAAGGAACAGGAAAGTTACTACAAACACTATATATCTCCAACATCTAGATTGTTTTCTAGGTTTTCTTTTTCATACATTTCTTATGTATAATCATTTGTAGAGTTTAACTGCTAACAACACTGACTCGGATCTGCCATTGCATAATGAGCTGGCAGATAATAATAATAATAATAATAATAATAATAATAATAATAATAATAATAATAATAATAATATATAATTAAATAATTGTAAAATATTGTTATTAATAATAATAATACATGTAATAATAATAAATGTAAAAAATAATAATGATGATGATAATAATGATAATAAATGTAACAATAATAATAATAATAATAAGGGACCCCGAGTGGCCGAGTGGTCTAAAGCGCTGTCCATTACGGATCACTGCCATCTCACCTCTGTCTGTGTGGGTTCGAGTCTCAGATTCAGCTAACATAATTATGTGAGAAAGCTTGCCAGTAAGTGTCAGTGGTTCTTTCCGGGAGTTTTCCGGGTTCTTCCTCCACCATTAATAGGGCCGCCATGTATAGCCTATATTGTGCTTAAAAATGGCGTTAAACCATAAAAAACAAAAATAAAACAATAATAATAATAATAATAATAATAATAATAATAATAATAATAATGTAAAACAATAATACTAATAATACTAATAATACTAATAATAATATTATTAAAAAAAGAATAATATTTTACAGTAACAATGACTTTATCTGCAGAAGCTCAGTTACAAGAACTAATCTACTATGAGGACTTCTGTTACGTACAATATATACAGCACAATGTGACAACATATTTGGCACAATTGAGCACATAAAAATAAATATCATATTGTATTGAAAAATTAATATGTAAAAAAGATGTAAAAGCAGAAATATGCAGGAGTGTCTTTAACATTGTCTCCATTTAAGACACCAATTATGAAAAGACGAATTTTTTTAGGAGCCTGCATACTATGTCACTGTTAAAAACTATTCCACAGTTCCTTACCATTGCAACAGCATAATGAAAAAACTTAAACAATTCTACTGATATCATGTAATTGTTACTTCTACAAGACCTTACTGTATACATTTTGGACCATCCGCACATCTTTATTGAAAGACATTGCAAAGTAGAAAGGAATGACTTTTCTGAACACTTTATATTCAAATCTAGCCTTTCTAAAGAATATCATATATTGTTCTACTTAGTGCTCCAAACTTCTTAGATCCCTATGGGTCTGGGCAATATGCAGTTGGACTTGACTTATTATGGAGAATTATTAGAGTAAAAATATTGTGTTTACATAGATTATAAAAGCTGTATTTTTGAGTTAGCTTGATTATCTTGTAGTGATGTAACACTTTCAATCATTTACATTCCTTCTTTTATGCACAAATAAGTAATTGATGAAAAGGTGACAAAACCAATTGCTCTCAAAGCTGCTTTACCACCCTTTGACTAAAATGTGGCTTGGCTGTGTACAGTTACATGTGCCATGGTGATCTTGCTGACACTTTGCTGACATCATCATATATGTGTGCACCTAACAAGAAAATGGCTGAATCATCTGCAAAATGTGTATGGCCCCCACTCCTCAGATTACCCACTTTTCGACTAGATTCTAAAGTATCATTAACATATATTTTCGCGATTTGTTGTGACAGCCACAAAATCAGACATTAATCTCTCAATCTTCAATTTTTACCTGATCAAAGTAGAAAATAGCTTAATTAGAATATAAAATGTACATTTTTTTTTATCTTGACATCTGCAACTGATGCGTTTCTTCAAAGACCAATGATTGAAGAAAAGCTCAAACCCTTTTGAATACAATTATGGCAGATACTTATTAAGAATATCTTTGATAATAAGTCTGCCTCCGAGGTATTCATGCATTTATCTGAATGATCCTCAAGGTCTTATCATTATAGAATTGCTGTAATCTTAATACTCAGGGATAACGAAATATATTTTTCATATTATCTGAGTCTGAAATTTGTTTTAACAGTTGAGCAACATTTGCAAGATTACTTGTGCATGGACCAGTAAATTGTGACTTGTAACTTAAAAGGGTAAGTTTAAGTTCCTGTTTGTCTGAAACAAGTTTACACAAGTGCTATTCATTTTAACAACAGTGAGGACTTGCTGCATGGTATATTTAGGCAGTGTATGCTGAAATTTATGGATCAGGACAGAAACCAGCTGCATCTTCTACAGATACAACCGGTGAAAGCAGACAGTACTGGTTTAGGTGATATCTTCTGATGATTACATTAGAAAAATTTTCATTGGCTGGAGGAAAATACATTACCCAAGGAATCTGCTGTTATGAACCAATCACTTGACTTGTTGAAACTATTACATGCATGCATTACAACAAATAATTTTCCAGGAAATGCATATGGATGGATCATTTTCTTATAAAGTTTTGGCTAAATCATGAAATCGGGCTAAAACTCAAGTTGACTATCAGGGAATACAATTTTTAAGAAAACAGGAGTTCAAATCTTCTCAGCTGCAAGAGTTTCTTTGGTTTTAGGTCAATGAAGATTGAACAGTTACATTTTGTCATATGTGTAACAGATACCCTTCCACCGCAGACAAAACCAATGGATTGTTAGCAGGTCAGGATATCAAAGGGAAAAATGCTGTTAACCAACCAAATGAGTGTAAACCACAAAAAATTCAATTAAGATTCGATAATGAAATTAGCGAAATCAGAGAAAAAAAAGTTGCAGGTTATTTAGACAGAGTGATCAGTAAATATGATGCAAGCCAAATTGAGCATTATATTAGGACCGGTTTAATGCTGCACATGCTGTAACAAAGCAACAAAATCAGAATTTTATCATAGAAATATTTAATCAGCATCAACTGAACTTTATCATAGAAATATTTAATCAGCATCAACTGAACTTTATCATAGAAATATTTAATCAGCATCAACTGAACTTTATCATAGAAATATTTAATCAGCATCAACTGAACTTTATCATAGAAATATTTAATCAGCATCAACTGAACTTTATCATAGAAATATTTAATCAGCATCAACTGAACTTTATCATAGAAATATTTAATCAGCATCAACAGAACTTTATCATAGAAATATTTAATCAGCATCAACTGAACTTTATCATAGAAATATTTAATCAGCATCAACAGAACTTTATCATAGAAATATTTAATCAGCATCAACTGAACTTTATCATAGAAATATTTAATCAGCATCAACAGAACTTTATCATAGAAATATTTAATCAGCATCAACTGAACTTTATCATAGAAATATTTAATCAGCATCAACAGAACTTTATCATAGAAATATTTAATCAGCATCAACAGAACTTTATCATAGAAATATTTAATCAGCATCAACTGAACTCTATCATAGAAATGTCAAATCAGCCGTATATAATGAAGTCCTACTGAATATCCAAAGCTGATTCATTCATATTCAACCTGTCAGATGCTGGTACTAATTCAGCAGATACACACCACAAAAGCACTTGTTAGATTTGTAATCATTATCAAAAAATTAAGTCCAAAAATAAGACAAACTGAAAAATGTCACATGTGTAAGTAAACGGTTCAGCTTAATAAAAGTAAACATTTTATCAGTTCTTTCTTTAGGTCTTTATATGTGCAGGTAACCTTTTTAATTTACTTGTCTGTGGACAACTTAATTTAAAAAAAACTTTCTACACCCCTGAATATGTCTTCTGCTTGATCATGTGACAGAAAGCTGCATGATAGTCATTGTTGCTATTAGTTCTCACGTACTAAACTTCAATCAGTCAACCAATGTTAAAAACAAAACAAACAAAAAAGAAGGAAATAAAAGAATGAGATATATTTACTGTACAAGACGAAACAGGAAGAACACAGTGACAATTACACAAAACTTGCTGTAATCATTTGCAGTAAACATGTTTTCATAATCAATCAATGTTAAAAAAAACACCTGATTCGTAAATGTAATGATTTCTCTTGTTTTCATATTTATTAATAATGAATTTTACTTTAACTTGAGCTATTGTCTTTTTTCTAGATAACTATCCTGCAAATTTTACCAGTGTACACACCTACCAATTTGGCTGTATATGTAATTTTTCATTCTCTCAAGTGCATAGACTGTACACTAACATAAATAAAATTTCATTTCCGATGTTTTAAGAAATGAGACCCTGTCAATTATTTCTTCATTTACTGTATCAGTTGCTTCCAACACCGCTTCAATCATAAATATTTTATTATATTTCTGTAACCTTAGAAAGTCCAAATTAACACATAAAGTGTCCAGAAAAAACCATTCCATTCTACTTAAATTACATAAAAATTTTCTAGCATTAGCCATGCTGATGGTTCTTCACATTTAAGACCTGCTGGAAGAAAAATTACATCCAACCTGATTAAAATCTCCAATGTGCTAAGTGAAGATTTTATAGGGACAACTGAAATGTCATGTTATGGTAACACAAGTCATTACCTTAAATTCAGTCAATTACATGAAGTCTTAATCAAAGTAAACCTTAATTCCTACAAAATTTATTACACTGTGCTGTATATATATATATATATATATATATATATATATATATATATATATATATATATAAAGATACATCTTGTATAGTGTATCCAACAGAAAGCTTTAAGATTAAATCAAGCCCCTGTAATTAAATTACCTTTTCTAAGTGAAGTCATTGTTGTTATTGTTGTTATTATTACAATAATGTTATTGATGCATACTATTATTTATCTTTAGTCTTAAATGAATGTCCTCATGTTCAAATTTAGATATGTATACAGATAGTAATTTAAATAACAAAGTGCTTTATATACATAACGCCATCATGGGTTGCCTCTTTCAAACTGTTGCACAATGCAAAGAAATAAAAGCCTTTTATATTTTAGGCATTTTTGACACAACCATTTTTGTTTGAGATTATTTTATTTTATTATGCATTCTTTATGCCTGAATGGTGGAGCAATCACTCCTGATACTGTAACAGTTGCAGAATTGTAGCTAGCCATGGCTATAAATCTGTTTCATTCCACAACAATAAAAATGTATACAAGGTATAATCTGCTCTAGTTCACTATGGATGCAACTAAAAGAAAATGACCCAATCAGAGGTCACACTTTGATTAACTTGGAAAATTGCTGGAAATAATCAATGTGGCCTATGCCACATAACTCTTTCTACAAACTAAACCATTCAGACACATGTTTTGGGCCAACGAAGACAAAGAAGCCTAGGCAATGCCCCAATTTCATCATCATTAATTTTAGTTCAGTCCTTTTCTAAAATACACCAACAATACACAATAATTGCATTTATATCAGACCTAAAGTTGATATCACCTTCAGCATGAAATATATTTTGTAAAAATCAAAATTTACAATTCATTTAATGCGATAACTGTTTAAATGAAGTAATCCTGATCAATAAGAAATTTGCTGCTAATTTTAGCATTATAATCAAGCTCTTCAAAAGCATACTATCTAACACATAGAGCATAAGCTTGCAAACGATACTGACAATCACTTTTGTGCCTTCAAATCTGACTGCAAAATGGTAAATGGTAACAAGAAAACAAATGAAAACACAAAACTGGGTTTACATTTGATATGTTGTTCATTGAATTTGTTTCCTTTATACAACTTTGATAAAGAATGAGCTGAAAATTTGCTATAACTTTACCTAACGATATTTAAACACAAAATAATAAAATAAACCACAGCCAAATCAACATCAACAGCCATTTTGGGAAAGTAAAAAAATGTGGCCTTTAAAGACTGAAGTTTGCTTAGAACATAGGGTAATTTCTTAAATATTCTGCCTATAAGAACTTGAAGAATATCAGGCTGTTTAATAGGGCTCCCTGCTTAATACAGGTGACAATCATGGCTGAAATTAATGAAAAAGTCTTATCAAATATTATAGATAAAAATGTACAATTCCCACAGTATAGAAACATAATGTGCCTTTCTAAAAAAATGTATTAGTATTGTTTTCTTTAAAATTTCTTTAGTCATGAATATGTATGTGTGTGTATGTATGTATGTATGTATGTATGTATGTATGTATGTATGTATGTATGTATGTTATTAAGTACTTAAGGCTAGTAAGGCTAACCTCTTGAAAAAAATCAATGAAAAGTCATGTACCTCACACTAAGGTCTTGATTTGGTTCATACAGCAACCCAAATACCTTATCTTGTGCCAGGCAATTGGAGTAAAGTGCTGAAGGACAAAACCTAGAATGCCTGAGGATATCAAAAGTACAGTATATACTGACATAAGAAACACAAATACCTTCAAATTACAAACCCAGTTTTGCTAATGCAGACTGTATCAGATGATCCAGATCTATGTTTAACATATGCAATGAAAAAGCAAGATCTAGATCTAATTTATGACCTGGATGTTCGAACTATATAAGAAGTTAAGAGCTCTGTGTGTGTGTGTGTGCGTGTGTGTGTGTGTGTGCTTTCCTGAGCACAATCAGATATTGTGACAAAATTCATTGACACACCAGAATCAACTTTTAGTAATATATATATATATATATATATATATATATATATATATATATATATATATATATATATATATATATATATATATTAATCAGGGGTGGTGGGGAGACTTTATTTAATCATGTAATAATTACCTTGCTCTCTACAGGATAAGAACCATTTGATGAAAATTTATCCTTCCAATCCTGCCATATTGTAACTTCCAGAATATCTGAAAACAGCCATATATCACTAAGCTCATAGGAACTGGTCTTTTTCAAAGGCATATGAGGTAAAGATTACAGCATTAAAACTTAGTTTTAACTATTCACATTTTAATATCAGCAATTCATTCTGTTGCCAATGGTTAGCTGAATTTGCCTTGGATGAGAGGATGATGACCCCAAAACTGGTATGGAGAAACAAAGAAATATCCTTAGTGCAGAAGTGTCCATGATTTCCTCTTGGGTCCCACTTTGTGCCATAATTATTGTTCCTAAAGAAACTATGCCTTCATTCTAAAGAAGATAATGTGAGACTGCCAAAAGACACATTTACAACATTCTCCAAAGAAAATTTAGTTAGATCAGCCAATGAGGTAGTAATGGTTCAATTAATCCTCGTGGGTATTAATCTGCATGATTGAAAGGTCCCTGTTGACAAGTGACTCTTTTCATAGTTAAATCAACCTCAAAGCAGTGAAAGTCAAACTATCAGCCGCACCATTTAGAGGAAGGAAAAGATGCTTCCTATCCTTTCTTCTTTCTTCAGAGGCTTCAAAACAAAATCATAATGTCTATAAATCCATGCCATGAATGTTGATCATCTCAAGCAGAGATGAGATTAGACTGGGGACATCTCCAAAGAGAGGAGCTACTGAATGAAACTTGCATATTGTTAAGAAACCTGTCTGCTTAATGAAGAGAGGCTGACTTGTATTTGCCATTGAAATGGAGACAGACTTGTTCCAAAGACAGGGCATGAAGCTCACGACTTTGTGGACACTAAAGAAAGTAAGAAAACAGTCTTGATGATAAGGTTTTCAAAAAAAGGTTCACCAACTGGTTTATGGGGGCTTTTAGTTAAAGATCACAGGACAAAAACAGGTTCCATCTACTTATTAAAGCCAGACAAATGGCTCTTCAACTCGTTATGTGACAAGGTCTGCAGCATGAAATGTTTTCAAAATTTGAGTGTGTTTGGCAAGGTTGCCCTAGAATCTTTGATAGTACACATGAAACATTCTCTTTCTTTCCAATGGAGAAAATTAGACAATGGGAAAGAGGAAATCAAAGCAGGTACTAAATATATAAACTGATACATAATAGCAATATGGCTGAAATACATTTAAACAAATTTTGAAATAGATATCAAGCAAACGAATTTAGCTCATTCAACAAGAAGTGCTTCAATTTCAAAAGCCTGTAACCCAGGTCTGACCTTAAAAACAATAATGGATGATGACAAGTGATCTTCTGCTAAGTCATTTCAGAAATTGTATTTCAAAAGTACATAGCAAGCTTTAAAAGTCCATGGAGAACCTTTCTAAGAAGATAGTCATTCTAACAACTGGTTGGTGTTACTCCACAGGACTCAAAGATCCAATTTATTTGTCTAGTTTATCTGTATATTATTTTCATAACTTAATTTGACAAATAATTGAAACACCAATTGTCTACAATCATTTTTTATGACTACCATTTTCTGTGCCTTAAAATATGCCAACTGAATCCTCAGGGAACAGCTTTGCTGGCATGGGAAAAAATGGACCCCTTCTTTGAATACCATACAAAGCTGGAAGGGTTCAATTCTCACCCACTGTTGATATACTTGTGCACAGTCTAAGTTACTACCCAGCCCAAATTTTTGTCAACAAAACATATTTCTTTGAGTAGAGGACATGGCACAAGTAACAGTGTTTATAGTGATAAAAACAAACGGCAGGTCAACAGTTACTAATTCTTTCATATTCTTTGATGTAGCACACGCAGACAGTGTCTAAACTGAACCCTTCTGGCTTTGTTGGGTATTCAACTTCTGACTCTCATCCATCACGTCTACACGAGATGTACATAATCCTATACAATGCATGTTTATCATCCTTGAGCCATACCATAAGGCTTTGTCTATGTTTTAGAATAGATGTAGACCAATTACATAGTTTAATATCTTTGCCATCAAAAGAAAACTTGAAAAAACTGTACATCATACATATATAAATGTAGAAGGCATCTGATGGAAGATTGGTTAGTTGACGAAATGAGCTTCATAAGTAATAATAATAATAATAATAATAATAATAATAATAGTATTTCTTCTTCTTCTTCTTCTTCTTCTTCTTCTTATTATTATTATTATTATTATAGTGTCCTTGATTGGTACCCAAGCTAGTCAAGATTACTAAAACATTTCTCTGAACCAATGAAACTTGTGTCTTATGCTTCTGTTGCAAGAAACACACACTATTCAACAAAAAAACTTTGCGTACATTGACTTCTGTCAGTCTATAATCAACTATAGCAATATTTCATCTTTACATTCCAGAGATATATTATATGCCAAATGGGTTCCACAGCAGCCATTTGTTTGTGCTATGGACAAAATAAACATCAATGGCACTGCAGTCTTAGTTTAATAAACACTGTCCTGAATCCAGACAACATAATTGTTTTAGAGAAATGTATTTCAATGTTTCAATGTATTTCATATGTTCTTTAGGTCGTTTAACCCGTGTCATAGATGGTATACTAATAGAAGAGAATTTGGTGAGAATACTTCTTTTTTTAGCAGGATATGTTTATTGGCACAACCTAGAATGAACACTGGCGCCATATTCTGTTATATGGCTCCCTTGAACTAAGCAAACCTTAACTTTCATTTCCAGAATAGATTTCAAGATGCATGTAACATGAAAAGATAAATCCTGGTTACCTTCATAGAAATTTTTAGCCTTTTTTCAAACAGTTTTTGGCCGTAGTTTAGGTTCTGACTGTTTGAGTCTGGATATGTCACGTGAACATAGTTTTCTGTATCACCTTATAGCTATGATAATGTAGAGAATGAGGTGGTTTAGGACCAAACATGCTTATTTCTTGGTCAAAAGAGATGGTGGAGTGTAGGGCCAGGGGTTTTGTTGAGAAACACAAAATGTCAAACTTGAAAACAATTATTCTTGCTCTGATTTTTAATAAGAAATACGCCTACTTTATCTTCTATATTAATTTGAAACGAGATTTAGCTTACAGCAAACCCAATATACAGGTTAAAAGAAAGCCCCATGCCCCAACCCACCCTGCACCATAATCACATGGTTGGTCCTTAATATGTCAAGGTTAAGTGGCAGATAAAGTCTGATAAAAACATACTTTACCTAGCTAAACTGGCCTTTTCTACAAAGTATAGCAAGGGGTTACTGGACCATTTGCACATAATTTATCATACCTGTCCTACACACCTGTATAATTAATGTTCATGTTATGTCACCTTCCTTTTTGAACCATTTACAACATTAAATTACACATAAGTATACATTCCCAAGTCAAGCATGTAAACTGGCTAATATTTTTTGATATTGGTTTCAACAGGCTGTCTGCTTTTGAGTGTACTTCCCTCCCATTTGCTATGCATTACAGCCAATAATGTAACATATGCTGTTAAAATCCAATCAACATTGTACATTAACATTCACTTTTGTAAGAAGGTTATTAACACTTAGTAAAAAATTTCAAACAGTTACAGATCATCCTGAATAATGAATACTTTTACTATCATATATAACAGTGTACATGTAAGCTGAGTCCAAAAAACAAAGACCCTGATTTACTGTAGCATACTGCATCATACAATCTGAGTCTGTACATTTCATCTACTGATTGATAAAAACAAACTGCAAAGACACAAAACTACTGGTCCATTATATGATGGCAGATCTTTTTCTGTGTTGTCGGTAAAGTTCGACTCGCTTATAAGTGAGAAAAAAAAACCAGTAAATAGACTCTAAGAATTATATTCCTTTAACATAAAAATTTACAAAATGCTCTAACTACTACCGAGTTCATGATAAGAATTTTGTAAATTGGCTATTTCACTCCATGTTTAGGAACTGGGGGGAGGGGGAAATTAGATGAGTTATGTGACCGAGTCTTAATCATCAAGATGTTAATCATTCCATTCTGAATCTGCCAAACAGCTTTGTAACCGAGAGTAATTTTGGGTACAAATGATAATATGGCTCTTTTTAAGTGACTACTTAGTCAAGCCATTCATTCTGAACATGCAGGAACATTAGGAACTAGAACTGATTTGCAATGTTTATGTTGAATGGAACATGCCATCATACAACCTGGGCTGAGCTTAATGGCCGGAATATTAAGGTGGCAATTTTGTAACAAATGTTTTAATAAAAGAATATAGATTTTTGCAAATTTGCAGACATTTAAAAATTCTTTATGGCTTTTCAATGTAATAAATACAATTTGCCACTTAACAAAGAGCAATATTATCATTCTGTTTTAGGAATGACATATGTATTACACATCTCAAAACATCTGCTGATTTTTTTTTTCTTCTTTCATTTCCATTCATACTCTGCTTACTTAAGACATTTTAAATAACCTAACAGAGACAAAAGATAATATGATCAGGCCATATTACGAGAGCTTGGGTGTTTATGCACACAAATAGGCTATATCAAGCTGGACAGGCACGCATAAGCTCATAAAACAAAATTAACATACACCACTCCCTCGATAACTCGCGCACATTGGGGTCCAAAAAACATCGACCGCACTATAAGTGAAGCGCGAGTTATTGAGGGACCTATAATAACAAAAGGATCAATACAAAGGAAAAGACGTGGGTGGGTGGCAGATTTTTTAGTTTTTAATACTCACTTTATAAACATGATGTGATTAACTGTGAATAAATATCTCTTCATAATGGTGTAGTTTATTTTTTCTTCATAGAGTAACATTAATTTCAGGATAAATTACCGTATATTGAGAAGTTAATTGAAAACATTAGTCCATGTGGTTTCCGTTCGATCACAGGAGTCTGACGTTTTATCAATAAAGTACGGCGAAATCTTTGACAACATGAATTTTCTTATCGGTAATATATATAAAAAAAATATTACCAATAAGGGGAATTCATGTTGTTAGAGAATTTGCCGTATTTTATTGATAAAACGTCAGACTCCTGTGATTCGATTAACACGTGTACCGATTCACACAATGTGTATTACGTCACTAATTTTTGTGCTGAATTGGATATATTCTTGTTTTATTGTTTGATCCAATTGGACGTATTTGTTTAATACAAAAGATCGACTCTCTTTTTGAGAAACAATGTCAATCAATTGATTCATATACATTGTATATATTTGATTGTGGCAGAAGTAAAATGAAAAATTCGAAACAATGTAAATTATAACACGATAATACAAATGCCGGTTGTGATACGCTGGAAAAATGACTAGACGTTTTGAAAAAAATCAGTTAATTTTGTGCATTACTCCCTGATTTCGCTGCCGTTGAGCAAAATCGTCACTTGCTTAATTCCATGCACAAGACATAAGTGATAAAACAACACAAGTCTCTTTTAATGGATTATTTTAGTGTAACAAACACTTCGCCAAGTTTGCTGATCAATAACAAAGCCAGCAGGTAATTAGGTTCTCACAGAAGCACTCATGGGTTTCGATGTGATGGATGATTGACTCTTTTCACGTTTTCATAGAAAAGAATATGTTGCAATTATATAGTTTACACTGAAACGGAAATAAAGGATTATAATGTGGTTTTCACATAGCAAGATATTTAACTGCTGTTTATTTCATTATCTGTTGCCACCTGTTAGTATTTACCGAACGTTTTCATTGATCACTATTTCTCCAGACTGTTTATTTACGGCGTGTTGATGATGGTTTATCAACAAATGAACCCGAACATAATATGTGATATCTTATTTAGAATATGCAAATTTCATTATATGGAATCGATCTTTATGGGCATTATATAATCACCTTTTTTATGATAAAACAAGAAATGTATAAAGGTTTAATTTACTAATTCTTATCGTAATTTTTTATGTTCAGCATATTTTGAAAGATTTTTAAAATATATTTTATCTTTGGGGAAAAATCCAGATCCACACCAGACACCGCGTTATAAGCAGGTTTGCAAGTTATCAGAGCACGAGTTATCGAGGGAGCGGTGTATATGGAACATGATTTACTTGTCACATTTCTAATGTTCCTATAGACAACTTGAATTTTTGGGCTGAAACTACTTTTCTTCTTTCCATCACAATGATCTTGCCCTTTGACCTAAAGACCCCAAATCAATAAATTGATAATATAGTTATTATAGGGTTTAACGCCATTTTTCAGCACATGATAGGCTGTACAATGCAGTCAGTATTAATGGTGGAGGAAGAACTCGGGGAAATCCCCCGGAAGGAACCATTGACATATGAGAAGCTACTGGCAAGCTTTCTCACATACCCACATTGGCCAAATCTGAGACTTGAACCCACACACATTGAGATGGCAGTGATCCGTAATGGAGAGCGCTTCAGATCACCCATCCACTCCAGTCCACCCCCCACCCCATTGTGGCATTTTGCCCCTGTGCTAGGCATCACTACCAACTGCCTCAGTGCAGACATTGTAGAGATATGACTGAATTTTTTTTAAAAACTACATTAAAAATCCTAATCACACACATAATCGCACACACAAAAACTAATCTACATATTCATTACCCCAAGTGTAACGACATCACTATAAACTGCCTCATTGCAGACATCGTAGCAATATGACTGAAAAATTGTTAAAGCTACATTAAAAATCCTAATCAAACAAAACCTCTGAATCTCTAAAGCGCATGCTTACTGGGTAAACATTGGTAACTGTAAATGGTGGAGAAGAAACTGAGCAATTGAGCAGAAACATACTTGTATTCTTTCAGTTATAGTGACCTTAACATTTGACATTTTGACCCTGAAATACAAATGGTATAGAACTCCTGCCATTGTATAAAAGCCATTATTTTTCTACAGACAATGTCCTAGACCATTTGATACTAAAACTGATATGGTAAAAATCCTCTTTACACACTGGTGCAAGCCATGACCATACAATGTAGATGGTGATACATGTATATGTACATTGCAACATCATACACTTCATCTTTTGGTATTGTACCTGCTTACGAGTCCAACTGCAAACTGCATAGGCCCAGATCTGCCATCACATATTGCGCCAGCACATCTGGGTCTGTTCAGTTTGTTAGGAGTAATCAGTAGAACAAAGATCATAGACCCTGATCTGCCGGCACATTTTGATACTGCAGATCAGGAACTTTGTTCTTCGCAGTTTGACTTTACTTGTGAGTAAATATGGTATTTGGGAACAAAATCTAGTGACAATCATTGCACCTGGAGTATATCTGAATAGAACAATTAAGATGAAGACATTTATGTGGCAGAATATCAGAATAGTTCATTTGAAATTCAGAAACAGTGGCATAAGGTGACAGCATATCATGCTTACAAGTATTATAGTCACCCACCATATTTTTTATTTAAATTCATGAATAGGTCTCAGGTTCAGTGGGAAGGAATTTACAGTGGTTCCTAACTATAAATCACTCAGTGTAACACTTTTCCTTGTGTATCACAGGTATAGTCATGAATTCCATTATGCTAAATGAATTCTAAATTTTTATATATTACCTCATTATAACACAATCCCTCAAATAACCCAGGTATGGTCATGAATTCCATTATGCTGGATGAAATTCTAGTTTTATACTTTAGTTAAAGATAACCTGACCTACATCGCTCTATACTTGCATGATCCTCATAAACCTCTTTTACTTAGCACTGTACTGTTATTTTTGTTTAATAGGTGAATCAACATACCTAACCCAGTTTTGCTAAATTTCTCTTGAAACTGATATTTTACATTTTCTTGCATATGATAATTTAGAAGGTATCAATATATTTACAGAAGTATTTATCAGAAGAAGAGACTGTAGAAATGATGTAAATTAACTTCTTACTTTTAAAACTGATCACATGGGAACCTATTTTGTTCTTGAAGAAGAAAAAAGATTTTACGAATCCATCAAATTTGAATAAATCAAAATTCACCACAGATTAAGCAAGACTTTTATGAGGACTGTAGGATATTATCAATGTATTTTAATCTCTGTTGCCTGCTGAATGATTATGAAAAACAATTTCTTAATTGATATCAATTAGGCAATAAGATACTCAAATCTTTCAATCTAATTAAGAGAGAGATTTAGAAAGCCTTAGCTCAGTCAGGTAAGTATATATTATATACATCCCAAAAATTTGAAGATTGAAAGATAATAAATTACACTATATCAACAGTGTATCTTTGACCATAACTATACATTAATTGTTGTTGTTGTTGTTGTATTAGACTTTAACACCATTTTTCAGCATAAGATAGGCTTAGAATACATGCTGACCAGTATTAATGGTAGAGGAAGAACCCAGGAAAACCCCGGAAATAACCACCACCCCACAAGAAGCTACTGGCAAGCTTTTTCACATACCCATATTGGCTGAATCAGAGACTCGAACCCACATAGACAGAAGTGAGAGGGCGGTGATACATAACGGAGAGCACTTTAGACCACTCCAGGCCCCCCCCTTAGTGTATAATGTGAACCATTTTCCATCCTTTGATTAAATGTGTCCCACTGACAAATTCTCCTGAAGACCCCTCTTATCAGCTTACAGTGATTGAGGTCACTAGGTTCCTACTTTCACCTTACAAAAATATTTCATTTTTCTTGGCACTGAATTATTTGTTTTTTTAATGAAATACAAAAAGCAATGTTCTAGAGTGGCCATTGTCTTTCTAACAAAGTCCCACACTACTTCCTTTTCAGGCATGTGAATTGGAAATAAGAGCAATGCAGTGATATCAGTACTTGATCTTGATTTCAATAGGTAAAAAAATGACTGGGTGTAAAATTTCCATGGAACAATGTCACAGTTATGAAAAATTTGAATATCTCACATATCATACGAAAAAACTAGATCATCTCACAAATCAAAATTGTTGCTATACTTGAGTTAGCAAATAATGGGACACTACTATCTCACTATTCTGGTGATGATGGTAACATCAGTTAGTATGATTTAACCTTAAGTTCTGGTGTGATTTATAGCACTACCACTCATAGACCAGAAGAGATTATTGGATGGCCTGTTATTTGTTGTCTGCCCCTGTATATTAGTCATCTGTCCCTGTATATTAGTTGTCTGCCCCTCTATATAAGTTGTCTGTCCCTGTATATTAGTTGTCTGTTCCTGTAAAGTGGCAGACAGGCTTATTATTTGACATGATTTTTTCCTACCTAAACAACTGCTAAGTTTTGCAAAAGTGGGGTAAGGGTTGCCATTTTATCAAGCATGGGCATATCATGGACGAAATGCAGAAAATGAAAAAAACAATTTAAAATACTAAATTGTTGAAGAACAGCTTATAATTGGACTAGATATTAAAAATAAAAATGTGCTAAAATATTTTAATTATTCCTAAAGATATGGATTGTTATGAACAAATCAAAATTCCTCATTCCTCAAGCATGAAAACAGATCCAAATGCATGCAAGTTTGATGAGTCTAGGTGATATAGGGCCATGCAATTGGAATCCATGCCTGAAAACTTGTACTGATAGTTAGACTGAATGAGATTGAAATGTGAAGGAGGAGTTGTGTGAGTTGTTGCCCCCTGAAGATCCTTCCTGTGAGGCTGAGACCTGGGTTCTAAGGGCTGTACCATTACTAACTTTTTACCTCCAAGTACAAGCCAGAGGTATTGCCTATGAAATGTTGAACTTAACTTTCATTGCATTGAACTGAACTTCATTTATGAATGTGAAACATTGATACAACACATCTATGTATTCAAGCAGCATCAGAAATAAACACAGCAACATAAAAATTCATTCTTTTTTCAGTTGGGGTGGGGGATCTTAATTTTTTTAAATAGGTTTGAAAAAACCCACTATATTTCCCAACTTTGTATGAACCTGAATTGAGGTTGGTTGGTGACATGCACTTCTGAACTGAATACAGGTCCTGCATGCAAAGCCCACAATGAAAGCTTTACTGAATTTTTTTTATATACCCAAGCCATAACAAATTGTTGATGATAATACTGCTACTGGAAATGTAACTGCATAATCTCACTTACGACTAATTTTTGCTTGGCACAAATATACCCATCCTCAAGTCCTGATGAGATATGTCAGTACAACTGATACAGTGAACTTAATTTAAACAGATCTTTTTGCCTGCACAAATCACAATTTTATTTAAGTCTGTAACAGAAACGTTAATAAAGCAGCTGTTTCAACCCAACCTTCCCAGAACATCCTCATTGGTTGTTTACTTTCAAAGGTGTGTGTGTGTGTGTGTGTGTGTGTGTGTGTGCGATTTTGATTTTTAACATAGCTTTAACAATATTTCAGTGATAACACTATGATGTCTGCAATGTGGCAGTGTATAGTGACGTCAAGCACTGGGGCATCATGCCATAGACATGTAGCATCATGTCACACCCAGTCACATTCTCCTGACACCATGCTAACCAGTCTTAGCACCAACCTCTTAAAGCTGAGCACCGAACGAGGCAACTGTTAGTACCATTTTTATAAGTCTTTCATATGATTTGGCATGAGCTCGAACCCACAGCCTCACACATCCGAGGCAGACACTAGGCCACTAGAACATACTGGTAATTTCATGGAGATATTTCATTATGAAATTTGATTAATTCCTTGTATTTGTTTATCTAAGCCATGTAACCAAACACAAACTGACTTGTATAAAATAGACATTTTGAAGGAGTCTGAAGTTACAACTACAATCATATCCAAACTGTGAAACATATGTTAACATAACAACTGCTGTCATAAAAATTTGGAAAAATGTGGCATTCATTTTAGCCGGATTAGCATATAACACAGATCAGAAACTCCTGGGAGATTGGTTTAGATTCATTGCTGGTAACAGAATTTTCAACTCTGTGTAAAATAGTCATGTTTGCATAAACAAACCATAATTTGGGATGCTGAACAATGCACACATCCTTTTATTTAATTAATTTGTTGAAAAAAATATAGACATATAGTGCCATATTTATGATATACACTGTCGTGCCATTTACTGACGACATACAATCTGGTGCCATAGATTTATGACATGTATTGTCGTGCCATATATATTCGACATACACTGCCATGTGATATATTTATGACATACTCATGCCATATATTGATGCTGTATAGCGCCTAATCTTTAGAAGCTCTTAAGCGCTTTACAACATCTATAATGATATGACTACATAAACAAACAACAACAAAAATCCACCATGAATTAGAAAACATAAAAATAAAATAAATGCTGAAAATATTTAAGATAGGAAACATGTTTTTAAGATTGTTCTTGCAGTTGAAAAAGGTGAATTTTGAGAGCACTCTTGAAAGGATCACTGTTTAATTAAAATGGGCAATTCATTCCACGTTGCTGGGTCTTGGTATGCAAAAGAATGTAATCTATATGACTTCGCTTTCATAATTGGAATAATGGCTATACGTTTGTCAGAAGAGGAGCGTAAGTATCTTCATGGTGTGTACACATGGGTGAGGCCAGTTAGGTGTTGGACTGGAGACTGTCAGTGAAACATAGCACAGAGAATTAATGTTGTGCTTGATTCTGGATTGAATGGATAGCCATTCCAGGACCATACAGAGCAGTGGGGATGTGTGCTCTGATCATGGTACTCTAAAGATGATCAGAGCAGCTGTGTTTTGAACTTTTTGAAGTTCATGGAGTAGATTGAGACGAACCAGACAGAACTGAGTTACAATAGTCCAGTCTTGAAAATATTAATGAACACACAAGTGTTCTAGTGGCATCAATTGAAAGCTATTTGTAAATGAAGCTGATGCGTCTCAGCTGAAGATATGGCAGCAAGTGGCAGTGAGCCTTGCATGCGTTCATGACATGTTGGTGCAAAGTCCTGAGATTACTGTCCAGAGTAGAATCTAGGTTCATATTGACTGTGTGAATTTAATGTTGGTGTTGCTAATATTTATTGTTTGAGGTAAAGGATACTCATACTGTGATGTCATGTAATCTGATATACACTGTCATGCCATATATTCATGATAAACTGTCATCCCATTTCTGTATGACAGTGTCATGCCAGACATTTATGATAACTTGTCATGCCAGATATTTATGATAAACTGTCATGCCATATATTTATGATAAACTGTCATCCCATTTCTTTATGACAGTGTCATGCCAGATATTTATGAGTGTAATGGCAGATATCTATGATAAACTGTCATGCCATATATTTTTGATAAACTGTCAAACCATTTCTTTATGACATTGTCATGCCAGATATTTATGATAACCTGTCATGATAGATATTTATGATACACTGTCATGCCATATATGTATGATAAACTGTTATGCCAATTATTTATGACAGTGATGCCATATATTTATGATAAACTGTCATGCCAGTTATTTATGACAGTGATGCCATATATTTATGATAAACTGTCATGACATATATTTAAGATAAACAGTCGTGCCATATATGTATAACAGTATGATGCCATATATTTTAGTACTTTAACCCTTTGAACCCTAATCTCCCCCATATTTCGGCACATTAACCCGATCCTCCCTGGCAATTTTTGACAATTTTATAAAAAGTAAAATTTTGCAACATAAAAGTAATATTATGCCTTAGAATGATAATCCACTATGATATAACAGCAAATATCAAATTGTCTCTTTTCAATCATGCTTATAAAATGCTTTTTATTAATATGACTATGTAACAAACTGTCTCGAAATTTAGTTCATGTTGTACCATTCATGCAAGATCTATATTTCACTGACCATCTAGCGAATAACATAACACAGGCTGGGATACCGGCCTGTCGGGTTATGACGGTAGATAGCTAGGCCGGTATACCAGCCTTTCGGGTATATACAACCGGCCGGTAAACCTGCCTGTCGGGTTCAAAGGGTTAAACACTATATCCCATGTTGCAGTCCTAGAATTATTATAAACAACTGACAAAGTATTCAAACCATATGACATTATGCAAGCCCAGAATTACTACAAACAACTGACAAAGTATCCACACCATATGACATTATTCAAGCCTAGAATTACCACAAACAACTGAAAAAGTATCCACATCATATGACATTATGCAAGCCTAGAATTACCACAAACAACTGACAAAGTATCCACATCATATGACATTATGACAGCCTAGCATTACCACAAACAACTGACAAAGTATCCACATCATATGTCATTATGACAGCCTAGCATTACCACAAACAACTGACCAAGTATCTACATCATATGACATTATACAAGACTCAGAATGACCACAAACAAATGAATTAATACAATAAGAAAATAAACTAGAGACAAACAGTCATACAAATAATTATATTGCTATAAAGGATGTACAATAAATATATCAATTAAAATTATTGCATTGGCATTAAGTCCATTAGGATACAAAGTATCTAACTTACGAATCCAGTAAGTTTATTTCATGAATCTATTCATATCACCATGTACAATATCTATTAGCATGAAAGAAAAATAGAGTAAAGAGTTATTATTGGTGACAAAATGTGTTGAAATATTAGAGGTAAACTGAGGATCTCTATAATTTTTATATCAAAGCGATGACTATTCATTCTTTTAGAAACTTGTTGAAGTGTTTGTACAACGTATTGCATGCTACATTTTTTACAGGTTATTAAATAAATCACATCAGTTGATATGAAGTTAGTGTGAACACGTAGAGAAAATGCCTCTTTCGTATTAGCACTACTGAAAGAAATACTTTTTCTTATGTTTGCACATTGAGAGCACCGGTGTCTATTATACTTCGATGATGAAAAGTGTATTTTTTTATTAGTTTTTTTCTGTCCGTTTAGTTCTAATTAACAAATCTTGCAAATTCTTGGGTCTTCTATAAGCGAAAATTGGTTTAATTTTGTAATGTGATTTAACGCTGGTTTTATTTGATAAATTTAGAAGACTAAAATATTTATTAATTATACGACTTATATTAGGTAATGAAGGATTATATTGTATTGTGATAGGAATTAAATCTCTATTTTACATTCTGCTATTTTAAAAGCCTCATCTTGAGTAAGATTTCGGGCTTTGTTCAGCGCATAATCAATTATAAATGTAGGATCACTTCTATTTTGGAAAAAAGTTCGACATTTATTCAAAGAATTTTGTAACTGACAAGCATCTGGAATAATGCGTCTGTATCTTTTGGCCTGGCAATATGATATACTGCTTTTACAAGACATGGGATGACATGAAGAATAGTCCACATATTGGTGGCTATCAGTTTCCTTGATATGAATATTTGTAGAAATAGTGTTATCAATATTTTTTATTACATTTACATCTAAAAATGAAATCTGCATACCAGATGCAGTATAAGTAAATTTTTAATCTACAGGTGAAAATGATTTAGGCAATCAATACATTTTTTTAATTCATTTGAATGGTTCCAGATCATAAATATGTCATTTAAAAATCTGAACCAAACAGATGGATTAAACTTATTGTTTTGAAGAAAATCTTTTTTTTAATTTATCCGTGAAAAGGAAAGTGTATGAAGGAGCCATAGGACTATCCATCGATGTACCCATTATTTGTAAGTAATTCGTGTTATTAAATTGAAAATAATTGTTTTCCAGGATAAGTTTTATTACTGTACAAATATCTCCACTAGATTGTGTGCTAATATTATGATTGTTATCAATAAAATATTTACACACTTCAATACTATCTGCATGCGGAATGGAATGTTGGTATATACCTAGATGGTTACTCAGGCTGTTAAGACACCTGAGCAGTTATACTTACGTCCAAAAACATATGTAAAATCCTTTTAAAAGGATTTAATTTAATGTATAAACCAAATTCCCACAAAAGAGTCCAATGTGTTAGAGTGATGGAAAGAAGGATACGCATAAGAAGGATAAGTGGGCCAAATGTAGTGCTACATGTTACGCTGACCATTTCTACATTATAAAATGTGAACAAACCATTTTTATTAATATCTGTCATAGGATAGCAAGAGAGAATCAATACTTCAATAATACCAGAACACACACACACAGTTCAGAAATCTTTTTCATATCTTCACTGCATTTAACATATCAAACACTCGTATTCACTTAATTGTTAGAAATTGATATGGTCTTTAAAAATCACCCTAATAGACACGAGATAAATCTTTTATAAAATTTACATTTGTACTGTGAAAGAATGAGTATGGAGGGAAGTAAATCTATTTCACACCCTCACATTAGCAAGAATTTGAAGATCACCCCTTTCTCATTAACTCTTCTTACATGATGACATTTTAAGTTTATCTCACTCTATATTACTTGACCTGAGGTCTAAGTTACATAAATAACTTATGTACCAGTAAAATTATGTAAATGAAAAAAATTACCTTCAGTTTATTCTGTGTACATTCTATTTATTCAGTATCTCCACTGGTCTGCAAAGCAGTTATTTGTGTCACATATTCACATGTGACAACTTCAAATGTATGGAATTATTCCCATCTGTAAGTGTAGCTTGCATTACCACATACTCTCATTTCTTCATGAATAGTACAATTTACACAAAATCAATGTGGAGCCACTTGAAACTTATTAGATGGCTATCACTGGTGACCACTTCCCTAGAGAATATTATCCCTTTTATCCTGCTGTGTTATCTGTGGTATGAACTGCTGTTTGTTGTACAACTACCTATAATGTAACAGCTAGCTACTTTGTAAAGTACCTGGCACTATATATTGAACAGAGCCTACCATTGGTAAAACTAACAATACCAATATAAGCCTAAGAGTTTTGTAAAACACAAGCTTCACAGGTCAGTGGTAATTACTGACCCAATTCAGGAGTAGGTAGATAAATTTGGCATTTAATTATTTGAAATGAACAGTATATTTATATACATACCAATCATTACAAAATACTATCCATGTGTTCATTCAGAATATAAACATACTTCTAATTTAACTGACTGCATGTACAGACATAAACCTCGAATTGAGCTGGATGGATAGAAAAATGGACAAATATAGCATTAGGCTCCTCCCACATTTACTGATGGACAGAAACAAATATTCTTTATAAATTATTGTCATATCATCCAGACTTCTTATGAACATACTGTCAGTTCACATTTGCTTTATACCTGGCATTTTAAAGAATGGACCTACAAAGTGTAAGGGGCTTGAAAAGTCACTTTATCTAAACGAAAAGAGCATTTAAAAAAAAAAAAGGTTTGAATTTTAGTGTTTTAAATTTTGTATCAATGCCAAAATCAGCTTATGTTCTTTAGCCACAGTATATATTCACTTACAATTTGAGTTTAACTGCAAACAAGATAGACCCTGATCTGCCACTGCATAATGTACTTGTATATCAGGGTCCATGAAGTTTTGTTTTATAGATTACTCTTAACAAAGACACATATATGCTGGTACATTATGTGACAACAGATCTGGGTCTGTGTAGTCTTGCAGATGGACTCAACTTATAAAAAAAGTATTAATGGCTTAAGTAAAAAATCAAGACACCACTTAATTTCCTTTCCTTTCTACATTTATCCCCTTACATGTTGCTGTAACATGATTTTGTTTCTAGCAATTAAATTACATTAAATTAAACCTAATTTTTAATTATCTTGGCCATTTAAAATAAGTGCTATAAATTAAGTTTCACACCCTGCTTCAGGGCATGGTTTGCAATGATTAAAAAGACAACATAAATAAATGTTTAACAAGTTAAGACTAGTCTGCTTTGAAAGCTACTGAGTTTTCTTTAGGTGACAATTTTATTAAGGTACTTAATTGTAATACTGAGAGATAATCAATTGTTCATGTACAAAAGTGATGTCTGACCCTCACCATTTGTTATAAAGTACCTCAATGTAATGAGGTCCCTTTTCCAAGGCTTGTTTGTTTGTTTAGGATTTTTAACGTAGCTTTAACAATTTTTCAGTCATATCGCTACGATGTCTGCAGTGAGGCAGTTTATAGTGATGTCTACCACTGGGGCATCATGCCGCAGACATGTAGCATGATGTCCCGCCCAGTCACATTATCCTGACACCAGGCCGACCAGTCCTAACACTAACCTCTTAATGCTGAACGTCAAGCGAGGCAGCTGTTAGTACCATTTTTGTAAGTCTTTGGTATGACTCGGCTGGGGATCGAACCCACGACCTCCCACTTCCAAGGCGGACGCTCTAACCACTAGGCCACTGGAGCGGTTCCCTTTTCCAAAGTAGGTTAATTGGTCACTGATCTCACTTGATTTTTTAATAGCAATCTGATGCATACAACACCTAAGTGTAATGTAACCTCAACATTAAGGTGGTCCACTTCCATTGCATCCATTAAGAGCATAATAGTGAGGGTGTACTGTACATCAATAAAGTATTATTTACAAATAATATACTGCATTTTCTATATAATAATAATAATAACAACAACAACAACAACAATAATAATAATAATAATAATAATAATGATAATAATAATAATAATAACAATAATAATAATAATAAAAATAATAATAATAATAATAATAATAATAATAATAATAATAATAATAATGAGGACTTTGTCAAGCGCCTAATCATTAGAAGCTATAAGTGCTTTACAAAATTAGACATCACTTAAAAAAACAATTATAATGATATGATTACCACAAAAAAAACATCCTGAAATTAGAAAAAAGAAAATATGCTGAAAATATTTAAGGTATGGAAACACTTTTAGATCTTTAAGTTGGTTTCAGCAATCGCAATAGGTGTGTCTTAAGAGGGCTCTAGAATGAGATTACTGTCTTTGTGTCCGAGTCCAGTGGGCATTTCGTTTGACGTTTCTTGGCCCTGGTATGCAAAAGAACGTTATCCATATAACTTCATTTTCAAAATGCGAATAATGAGAATATGAGTGTCACAAGAAGAATGTAAGTATCTTGTTGGTATGTACACATGGATGAGTTAAGAAAGGTGTGTTGGACTGGAGTCTGTTAGTGAAACATTATCACAGAGAACAAATTTTGTGTTTTATTCTGGATCAAATGGATAGCCAGTGCAAGGAACAGAGCAGGGTGTGTGTGTGTGTGCTCTGATCATGGTACAAAAAGGATGATCTGAGCAGCTGTATTTTGAACGTTTTGAGGTTTATGGAGTAGATATTGAGAAAAACCAGACAGAATTGAGTTACAATAGTCCAGTCTTGATAGTAGTAAGGAACACACAAGTATTTTAGATTCATCAACTGAAAGATAATTGAAAGAGTTGATATCCTCATAAGTAACTGTCATATACTGCACATATTGAAAAATACCAATCTGACAATAGGGGCTAACCATTTTCAGGGGGGTGGAGGGTGAGCTGGGATTTTGTGGACAGGGATTTTATTTCAAACCAACATGTTTTTAACTCAATATAACTTTTTTTCAACTACTGTAGTGATTGCAATAGGTTACTTTTTCAATCAGTCTGTGCAAGGATACTAACTTCATGCTATTTCATTTTAAAAGATCCCCCAACCCACTCTCAAATGTCTATGGTGCCTTAAAAAAAAAAGTAATTCTGGTATGTAAATGAACATGAACATAATAACATAGCCTAGCATTGGGACAATGTAAAAATGCAGTGCTTAGTCCTAAAGTAACATGTTTAATCATTCAAACTATTGTGGCCATTTGATGTTCAAACTCGGAATGTGTGGCAACTGTATGTTCGAACATTCAAATCAGTGTGGCAACTGCATGTTCAAAAATTCAAACTTGTGTGGCAACTGCATGTTCAAACATTTAAATTAGTGTGGCAACTGCATGTTCAAACATTCAAATTAGTGTGGCAACTGCATGTTCAAACATTCAAACCAGTATCAGCCAGCTTGTCTCGGACACTATCTTAGCGTAATTTCTTTCAAATGGGAATTTACCATCATTTGTATATAGGCTTATATTTTTATATAATTTTAATTTTTCTCAAATGTATGCTTCCACATTTATTTAGTATGTACATTTGATGTGTAGACATAAGTGAAAATACCTCATTTGTTTCAAGTCTGGGCATGCAATACAAAAATATACTGAGTGTTTGCACTAATAATGAAATCAACCATGTAACAATATATGGGTATTGACAGATGATTTTGATGGATGCATGCCAATTAAGCATTGTACAGTAATTTTGGATGCATGCCAATTAAGCATTGTACAGTCATTTGCTTTAAATCAGCTTCTTAAAGAATGAGGGTAGGTACAACATGCCTGATAAGTGTATCTAAAATGTAGTATTATCTCTTCCAATGTTTGCAATTGAGCCAGTCAATGAGATAACAGATACAAAAGAAAGAACTATTTGTTCTTCTTCTTGAAAGAACAAAATTAATTGTAAAAAATATTCAATGTAGCTGGTTAACATGTGTAATTAAATATAATGTGATGATGCTAGCATCTGATAATGGAATAGGCTCTGATTATTATGTTATGCTAGCCTAACTTTATTATGCTCTAAGCAAATGGTAGATGTGCGTGCAGTTCTTGCTGCACTGCGCAAGCATTACGGAGACGAGCAAAATTTAACGTTGGATTGAGCAAAATTTGACAATTCAGCTGTGCGGGGATGCCTGAGCAGCTGCAGACATGTAAAGGCACACAGCTGAGAGGGAACATTGATGCTAGCATATGGTAATATAAACATTGATGATGTTATGCTAGAAGGCTGTAATAAAAACACTCTAATGATGACAACTTTTGGTAATATAAGCAATCTGATGATGTTAACATATGGTAATAGAAACATACTCTGAAGATATGTTAACATATGGTAATAGAAACTTACTCTGAAGATATATTAACATATGGTAATAGAAACATACTCTGAAGATATATTAACATGTGGTAATAGAAACATACTCTGAAGATATGTTAACATATGGTAATAGAAACATACTCTGAAGATATATTAACATATGGTAATAGAAACATACTCTGAAGATATGTTAACATATGGTAATAGAAACATACTCTGAAGATATGTTAACATATGGTAATAGAAACATACTCTGAAGATATGTTAACATATGGTAATAGAAACATACTCTGAAGATATGTTAACATATGGTAATAGAAACATACTCTGAAGATATGTTAACATATGGTAATAGAAACATACTCTGAAGATATGTTAACATATGGTAATAGAAACCTACTCTTAAGATATGTTAACATATGGTAATAGAAACATACTCTGAAGATATGTTAACATATGGTATAAAACATACTCTGAAGATATGTTAGCATATGGTATAAAACATACTCTGAAGATATGTTAGCATATGGTATAAAACATACTCTGATGATGTTATGTTAGCATATGGTAATATAAATATACTCTGATAATGTTAACATATGGTAATTAAACATACTATGATGAAGTTATGCTGTTAAAGGGTTTAACGCCATCTTTCAGCACATGATATGCTATACATGGTGGCCAGTATTATTGGTGGAGGAAGAACCCGGGAAATTTACCCCCCGAAAGAACCACCAACCCATGAAAAGATACTGGCAAGCTTTCTTGCACACAACTACATTAGCCGAATCTTAGACTCAAACCCACAGAGACAGAGGCGAGATGGTAGTGATCCGTAACAGAAAACGCTTTAGACCATTCGGCCATTCAGGGTCACATGAAGTTATGTTAGAATATGGTAATGCATGTAACAACATACTCTGATAATGTTAACATATGGTTATATAAACGTGTCAACATGATATTTAAATATATTATGATAATGCTAGGTTCAAATTGATTTCCATGAGTGCAATTAAGCAAGTCAGTGTTTTGACAATATACATAAATAATAATTTTCTCTTTCTTTTCTCTCTCAAGAGCAAGTTGGCAAAAAAATATTTAATGTAGATGGTCGGCAATGCTGGTCTTTTTTTAATACTAAAGTGTTGGTACATGTATTTATATCTCAACTGTACATAAAAAAAGACAAATAAGGTGACACCACAACTGACATTTCCTTTCTGTGGCATTTATCCAGAGCTATCACGGTCAGCAACCTTAAAGACATGGCGTGAATAGCATGCCTGACCTCTTTTTTTTCTTCAATAGCTTGCATCGTTTTGCATAAGACGATGCCCGAAGTTCCCAGGATTACCAGGGGATTATGGGCATTTAAAGTATTATCAGAAATGCCTATTTTTTAGACAAACAAACCACTGACCATTTTAGTAGGAACACGATTAAAAACTGATTTCAAATCATTATGAACACAAAGCTATATTAATGTGTTAAATACCTGTAGATTTCAGATTACTTGTTGGTAATTTGGGGCAATATCCTAAAACATGCCATCAATTTCTCTAAAACAAATTGCCAACATTTGCATCTAAAAGGGCAAATCTTTATATGTATGCTATGCAGGGTTGTGACCTAGGGTGTGTGTTCTGACATGCAGGTGTAAATTCTATTCATGTATATACTGGTGTACAAAAGTTGGATACATCTGCAAACAGCATAAAAACAGACCTGCCATCACAAGATGCACTGGCTCTATGCAATTTTCAAAGACTAATCAATAGAACAAATAACAAAGACTCTCATCTGCTGGCCTATTATGTGAGAGCAGATTAGAGTCTATGCTGTCTGCAGTTGGACTAAAGTAGTACACGTGTATATACAGCAGTAATTTTGCAAAACACTGTCTAACATTCTAATTATTATATGATTAATCAGAATTGCATAATGTTTGTATTTATCTCTGTAATGTACAAAGTATATGGATTAGTTTGGTTTGGTACTTTATCGCATTGCAACACAAGTAGGTTATTTGAATTGCTGAGGTAACTGGATTAAAGTACTTTGTCCAAGGAAACAACATGGTAGCAAAACCTTGGTTGGTACGATGGAAGGAGTCGAACCTGCACATATTCGGATGCGATTCTGGCATACCAACTTAGAACTGAACAAATGCAGCTCCTTAAGAAAATGGAGATTGAGTTAAACATTTAAACATGCATTGCATGACATAAGATAGTGCTTAACGATCTCATTACTGTAAAGGAAATGGAGGACAAGATCATTAAAGACTCTCATGACCTGAATGATTTATTATTGCTCTTTTCGGTAAAAGTCACATCATGTTCTTGCTTGTCAAATGAATCTGTCTCTGACATGACAAAATGACATTAAAACTTTTAAAAGTTTTATCAATATTAGCATTAGCAGTCATGTTATACAGTTTGTATATATATGTGTGTGTGTGTGTGTGTTTTATCATGCTGTTTTCTGATTCAAATCCAAACTGCTTGGCTGAAATTCATATTTATCTTACTAATGTAAATGTTATTTTCCTTAAAGTTTCATATTATTTCAAACCTAAAATCTGACCAGTATAACAGCCAACTTTCAAATTAAAATCAAATTTCAAAAATCATCCACAACTTTAGGCTCATGAGTTCTCACACGTTGCTGGCATTTATTCCAGAAAACATTCCCATAAAAAAATGGTCTCTCATGAAAAGATTTGAAAAAGTTTATACATGTCAACATAAATCCACTTGCATTTAATCCAGGAAAAACATTCCCATAAAAAAATGGTCTCTCATGAAAAGATTTGAAAAGGTTTGTACATGTCATCATAAATCCACTTGACATTAGAAACACAGTTAGAATAACCAACAATGTGCAGACTGTTATTAAGACTTGATCGCAGAAGCAATAAAGTTCCTTACATAGAAACACCATGACCCAGTCTGATCTGGACCGGTTTTTAATCCATTCTCCATTAGTTGTGAGTTAAAACTAAGAACTAAGCCAGTATGGAGGCAGCAGGGGACCCCAAATGGCAGTGGTCAAAAGCACTCTCCGTTATGGATCACTGCAAACTCACCTCTGTCTGCAAAGGTTCAAGTCTCAGATTCGGCTAATGTGGATATGTGAGAAAGCCTGCCAGTAGCTTCTTGTGGGTCGGTGGTTCTTTTGGGGGTTTTCTGGGTTCTTCCTCCACCATTAATACTGGCCGCCATGTATAGCCAGGTATATTGTGCTGAAAAATGGCATTAAACCCTATGTCAACATCAACATGGAGGCAGTAAATACTACGGTACTACAATGTAATTCTCACTTCAAAATGAAAAAAAGTGCCAAATTTAATTATTGCAGAGACAAAACAAAATTTGATTAGTGTAGTTGTAAAAGTGTGAATAATACTGATGCAATTTTTCAAAAACTGCTAATAATGAAAAAGTTACACAAGCATGAAAATTAGGTAAAATTGACCTAGTTTTCACATCGATGAATTTACTCTCCTGGTAAGATGCAGAAAAGTAGTCATTTTTTATGTGTAGATGAAATAAGGTTAAACATCTTGTGGTTTTAATAAACAACTGAAAAAATAAAAGCCACTAAATCATGAAATAAGATCAACGTGAGGCTGAGTGACCTAGTTTTGGTGATGTTGAGTTACTTAACATTTACAAATACATGTTGATGAAATAGGGTCCGAGATATCGCAGGTGTACAAAAGCAGCTACAATTAAGAAAACTGAGTCACAATGATCAAGTTTTGGCAGGAGTGAAATACTTTCGTCATGTACATCAAGTCACAATAAACTAGTTTTGATGTTACTGAGTTACTTTCTTTACATGTATCCACATACCTGTTTTATGTATTGGTGAAATGGTTAAAATGAAAGATTTGTTCCTGCAACTAACAGAGGGTACTTTAGTTCATGAACAGAAGGTTTAATTCCATGCGTCACTGCATTATTGTTAGGAGTCTGTGTCTTTATTAACTTAAACTTCCTTTTACTAATACAAACAGTTTCTTTGAATTAAAGTCAGCAGTGTCCACGTGGGTGGCACTGTTGGCAAGTTTGGAACAGATTGTTGAGATTTAAAAATGTTAAAGATTAATCTGGTTGGCAGGACTATAATCTTCTCAAGAATCACATGTAGATATTTCCTTCCCCACCGGATATTTAGTCTCTGCAGGTCTGCACATTAGCATATTAATTACAGCTGATACAGTATGTACCATTAATTCCAAACTGCAAACTGCACAGCCTCAGATCTCCTGTCACAAAATGCAATGGCAGATCTGGTTCTGTGCAGATTATTTGCAGTAATCTGAAGAACAAACAACACAGACCCTGATCCACAGGCGCATTATGCTACAGCAATCCGGTTCTTTATTGTTTGTAATTTTGACTAGACTTACAAGTAAGTATACATGGTACACGTTATTGGAGTGCAAACAAATCAAGCCACATCTAGGTTTATGGCTGAAATAGAAGACACATTATTTCCTATGAGTCTTCAATAGAAGGAAATTTAGCATGAACTTGACTGATTGCATTTTACATGTGTTACCATGTAGAATGCAATTCAAATAGTACCGCACAGTAATTCAAACTTTCTTCTTTTAATGCTTAAGAATTTCACATTTACATACTTTTATATACAGCTTTTAACAAAATTATCACCAATGCAATTAAAATTGTACCATACAGTAATTCAAACTTTCTTCTTTTAATGCTTAACTTTTACATACTTTTATATACAGTTTTTAACAAAATTACCACCAATGCAATTCAAATAGTACCATACAGTAATTCAAGCTTTCTTCTTTTCATACTTAAGAATTTAACTTTTACATAGTTTTATCTATAGTTGGTAACAAAATTACCACCAATGGTATAGCAGGCACTAAGCTTAGTGTGACTGTCTGCATGGACAGCACTGAATGGAAGATCAGAGTGACTTTGACATGAATGACCTTTAAAACATACAAACAGCAAGTTCAAAAAGGCAATATATTTTATTAATTTTGTTGAAAGACTGTAGAATACAAATTTTCATGTAGAAAACAATTGTCATTATAAGAGTCATTGAGAATCTGAATTTTAGGCTAATCAAACTAATTTAAAAAATTTTACAGAAAAACTGCCACCTTTGTTCGTATAACTTATACCTTGAAATTTTTCTTCTTACCCAAGGATAACAAATTTTATTTAATGTAAACCCAAAGTTGGTTAAAGTATGTGGGCCAGAATTAAAATTATTTTGTGGAAACATTTTTTCTTTGACTAGTCATTGCCTCCACCTTTTGACATACAAATTAATATAGTAATTGTAATTCTATAAGTCATTTGCAAGGCTGTATAAAGAAACTAAATATAGGAGTTAAATTTTTTAGCTGAAACCATTTCTGTTAGTCAAGGTAACTTTAATATTTGACAACAAAAGCCATTTCTTTCTAACAATGCGAAAGATCAATAAGGTCAAGGTATGTAGGCTATGGCTACAACCATCCTGACTTTTATTCTTTGATTTAAAGTGAACATGACTTTTGATATTTTCATACAAAATGAAAAAGGCTTCCTCCCATCTCAAATGCAGCCTTCCACAAAGTAGGGTGAAGATTGTTCTTCTCTGATTTAAAGTAACCTTGACCTTATATATATGCATAGACATTAATATATTCATATTCTATGAAGTGTCAAATTTTAAATAAGCATTGAACCTTAAAGCTGAATATATTGAGCATTAAGATTTTATCACATTTAAACCAGAGAAGTCTTTGTGAAGGGTCACTTTAACCTTTCTTCGTCATCTTTCCCCATGTCAATGTTAAATTTCAAAGATCCAGCATTCTGACTCAATGAAATTGACCGGGTATCTTAAGGGGAAGTCCGACATAATGTAGTTCAGAGATTCTAGACTGCTTTTGTTGTAGTAGGGTTTAACAACATTTTTCAGCACATGATAGGCAATAAATGACGGCCAGTATTACTGGTGGAGGAATAACTGGGGGAAAACCCCTGGAAATAGCCACCAACCCGCGAGAAGCTACTGGCAAGTGATTCTAGGCTGACACAAGAAATGATTATCTTAGGAAAATGTTAAGAACTGCTGAAAATGATTGTTCAAAGTAAAATTAAGGCAGACACTTTGGAAGTAATGTGAATTTAAATTGACAACCTTGGTTGAAATTCTTTAGTCCGAAACTCAGAGAGAGAAGTTTTGCTCCACAGAAGCCTATAAAAGAATAGTACTCTTCTTGTTATACAAGAAAAGGGACCGTTGTCAAAAAGCCAAGATGGTTTTAAAACTGCATGACTTTGTAACAGCAACAATGGTACACAGAGCAAAATTTTGAAAAAATGCCATCACAATGTAAATGCCTAGTTGTGTTAAAAACATTGTTTTTCATTGGTTACAGTATTTTGCTCATGCATCAGAACAGAAGGGAAAAGTTGGGTGTTCATTTTTCTTTTTCTTTTCTTTTTTTTTTTTTAACAGACACATCATTTTCAAATGGAGACCATTCTTTATTAAAAATGCCCACCATATCCTACGTTCACCTGTCTGTGTGCATTTAAAATCGATCTGAGGCCAAAAAGTCTAAGATCTGGACACAAAATCGGTGAGAAAAAAAAACTGGTCCAAAAAATTAGTATTTTTTCTTCTGCTGTATTTTGTAGTGCAGCTAAAATGTCAAGAATAATTGGTATCATTGTAGAGCTAAATCTGTCATCCTTTCTATAATACCACCCACTTTACTGTATCATACATGACCTTAATGCTACAGAGATTGGCAGTAGGCTACTATCTCCTGCCCCATAAATGTGGCGCCAGAGGTTAATGTGTTAAAACAAAAATACTGAAATAAAACTTACATTTATGGAGCTATGTGTCATAGTAAAAATAATGTGTGTGTGTGTGTGTGTGTGTGTGTGTCTGTGTCTGTAAGTATAAACTGCAAAATTGGGACATAAGTTTGCATTCACAACTCATACATTCAGACACACCCTATTTTCAGCATTCCAACAATGCATTATTTCCAATAGCTTCATTTAAAACAATATTATTTGACACCAAGCATTCCAAAAATATTCATTTTAATGAAATCGCAAAAAAATAATTTGCTATTAAACAAGAATGCATGTATAAATTGGACTTGGCCACACTACCATGTCCTGAACTCATGGTCATGTGCATCAATGTAGATGTGTTATGCCAAATTGTTCCATATGCTTTATGTGATCTTTCCAGCATCATACAGTAAATACAAATACCCTTGGGTTCTGATGCTGCCAATTGAATACAGGCAGATTTCCTTTGCCTGTAAACATGTCTGACTGATTATGAAAGAAAATATCTACACTGTGCTTTATATTCAGAGACCTATATTATATTGGGGCTAAATTTAGTTATTCAGGTGCTAGGGTATACATATAAGTTTTAGAAGGGAAATATATTTGTGTATAAATTTTCTAAATTCTCTCCATAAATTTAATAATAATATATCTATAATACAGAAGTACTTCTTTAGTCACTGTTCAATTTAGTGGCAGGGATTTTGGGTAAATGTGGTATTATCAGCAGCTACTTAAATGCAATACAGTCCTAGCTGAGAAATTGAACCAAAGAAGTCAGTATGACAGTTGAATTATGTGTTTGTAATGCTAATTAAAATCAATTACAGCAAGTTTACCTTAATACTTAAACATTCAAATTAGTGACCAGTTGTAGGGAAATTTGAATCTCTTTTAGTAGGTATAAAGTGCTTAAAATAGAGTTAGGTAGTTATTGTTTAATTTTAAATTAATTTGCTCATAAGGATAAAGTTTACAAGTAATTTCCTACTTAATATTTTGGAAATTTAAACATACAGTATCAGTGGGAAAATAGTGTGAATGAAGAGTAGATATATGACTTTATTTTAATTCATAATTTAGATTTTATGAATTTTCATATGAAAATTAGAGTTAGATAAAGGGTCTGCACCTAACACAATCAGACCATAAGTTTAGAAATAGGTCTTCAGGGAGTGCTCTCTTTGAAGTCCTCTAGGATTTTTTATAAGCCAGGTCAAGCATAGTGCAGGGGGTATAAATAGAATCAGAACAGGCAAAACACTTCTTAACAATAGCTTCAAGAAAAATACTAACAAAGAGGCATCAACTGATAAATGTCCTGCATCTGAAACCTTGAAACATGTCTTCAACAACTGCCACAAATGTCGTGGACATTTTCACCTCCAAACCGAACAGAAGGAACTTGGATCACCTACAACATACCCCCAATTTCTAGATATGGTATGCACCAAGAACCTAGACAGTGTCACAGAATTAGGAAACAAAAATAACTTTTGTTATGCCTGAGAAATTTTTTACTATTTTTCGTTGTGCATGCGTACAACGTTAACTAGGGTGAGCATGTGCTTTTCCAGACAAGCAACGGAACCAACATATGTCTTGCTGGAAATTACTTGCGGCGAGGGACATTATAATCATGATATGCATGGGTATTTTACCCTGAATATTACTCACTTTCCTATGAATTTAAGCAAGATTAATGTATAATGAACACACTGGTCACTTTGGATCTGGTCGAGGAAAGCACATTTCATGTGGTATTCTATAGCCAGAGGGGTGAGTGTTCAATTTATATTTCATGTGATATGCAAAGTTTATTGACTTTGTATTGTCACATCGTGTAATAATTAATTTATTACAACAGAGATTTAAAACATTGTGAACTGTGAATTAAAAGTTGCTATTAAGAGTTTAATGTATTAGGATATTCCAGAACTCATTATTATTACCAGTTTGGTTTTATTGTAGCTAACGAGTTAAGGAGCTAACAAGTGTAACGAGTCTGACGAGTGTAATGAGTCTAACGAGTATGAAGAGTTTAGCTGACGAGCTTTGTGAAGCATATAGCTGTCTATATGTATGTACGTATATGTATGTACGTATGTATGGCTGTACATGTGGAGCCACGACTGTAGACATAGCTAATACAAGGGTGCTGTATGCTGTCTGTATGTGTGTATCAGTATGACTGAATGTGCATATGGTGGATCCATGAAGGGTGCGAGTGGCTGATACAAGTGTGAGCCAACCCAAGGGACATGGTAAAACTGTGCAATTTATCGGTGAATGAATCGTGCGACTGTACAAGGGTCAAGAAGCATATGTTTGTGTTCCAATTGTTGTTTCAATTGGTACATATGTATTTAGATGAGATTATTTTGAATCTTAGTTGAATTCCAGATCTGTGAATCTTACTTACAGTGCAGAACATTAGAAACGTATTTGAAAACTTGAGATCTCAATCCTAGTCTATACGCGAAATTGTGAATATCTTTCAGTGTGTACTATTATTTGAAACTGAGGTTTCTTGAATCTGTATAACAGATAGATATAATATTGTTTTTTTTTCAATGTGTGAATGTTAGTATAGAGTGATTGGATCTATTGTATGTTGAGAATCATTGTCTTTATACTTCATATATTTTTCTTTACTAATTAAGTTAATACAGTCTCATCTTTCACACATCTTTCACACATTGTGTCTGAGTTATTCATTTAATCCAAAATTCAATCAGTTTCATTTCTACAACAGACAGCACATATAGAAACATCAACTGCCTAAAGCTATTCGGAAAATATTAAAACATATAATAACAAAAGTACCTCAATTAAACAACATTTATAATAGAAAGTAAGACTGCCAGCTTAGGAAGTTGATATTTTTATTTAATCGAGATGTATGAGACAATAACAAGGTAAGACATAATAGGTAGCCATTTATATGCATGCATTGCATAAAACTGACGACTTTATTAATACCATTATCTATGGGGCAGGGTAGGGAGGGTAAGGGAACAGCTTTTTAAAAGTCCAAATTCATTGTATTTTATGGGAATGCTTGTGTTCCATGTGCAAGTCTAGTAAAGTGAATGACTTACATTTCATTTATATGTGAAGTGAACTTCACTTACAAGTGAACTGCCTAATTCACCTATGGGTCACTTATAAGTGGTCTATAAGTATAGTCAGTGAATGGCTCACATTTCACTTATAAGCATGATTCTTTAAAAAATGATTCTTTAAAAAGGAAAAGTCTAATATATATATATATATATATATATATATATATATATATATATATATATATATATATATATATATATATATATACACACACACACACACACATACATACATACATACATATATATGAAGTACTTAATTGCCTATAAAATCCTAAGTTTTCATTTATAGGCAACTTATATTAGTGACCTATACAACTAAAACGAATAGTCATTTATAAAAGCAATGAATATTATGACTTGCAGCCATTGATAGTATATTATGTTTACTGGACAATCACTTGGTTAAACTAGAAACCATAACATTTATGCCAATTATGATGTTAGTCCAGATGCCAGCATTAGGATGACAACCTAAGGAAAGGTGACAAAAATTATGGTCTAATCTGATAAACTACAGATTGACATTTTGTCAGAGTTAACAGGTCTGATGTCGTCATTGGTAATTACATTTACAGGTGATTTTCTATCCAGGATGCATTCATACCAAAAGAGAACTTTAAATAGAAGTATTATTAGCTTAGTGAAGAATCAAACTAAATAGAAACAGTTCAAAAAGAAGATTTTTTTAATAAAAAATATAACACAGAATTAATAGAACCACTTATGATATATATTTGTTTATAAAGTCTATGTCAAACCCACTTTGAATTAAAAAAAGGGTGTCGTTAGGTGTATTACAGGGTCAATGTGTGTGGTCTTTGAGTAAGCAAAGATTACATACATACAGCATGACTGCCAGTTTATCTCAAAAATAAAAAATAAAAAACCAAAGACATAGGCTGTTACAAAATACATCATTACAACCATTGATAAAATACGGTACCACCCTCACTGAACTTCAAGTGCATGCTGCTTTCTTTTCTTTAGTTTTTGCATTCTCTTCAAGCTCTTTCATTACCAGTAAAATACATTTCATTCAAACCAATCTTCCATGCAATATTTCCCCATCTTTGATTTTCAAAGTCTGAATTTTGAGAGCTACAAGTGTTGCAGACAAAAAAAAACTATTCACTTCTTTTTTCAAGGTTGCTGGAAGTTAGAGACCACTCTGTTTCAAGACCAATTTACAAATCATTCAAGCGATGTTAAGTATGTGTACGAGTAGAAAAGTCTATTTCTTACAAAAATAAAATTGTTATTATGCATCTATGCTGTACTCAAAATTTGGCAGCTCGAGAAAAGATCCAGAATTTCTTTAAAGAAGGTTAAACATTTATAAAGGGGTGTGGTTTGTTTAGTTTTGTTTACATATCACAATATTTCATTATTTTGATCACTAAATAGAAAACCTTTAAATGTGAAAGTGGGGTAAGTGTGTCAGTTAACCCACTATTCACCCAAACCTCTTTTGAATTTGACCCAACATCTGACCACAAATTTAGTATTCCTACTGACTTTTAAAATAAAGGATGCAAGGGCTGTGGGAAAAAAAGAACAAATCATCCGACATGGGAGTATAAGATATTGGCAGTAAATCCGTGCTAAGCTCCTGAAAATGCTGCTGTAATGCAATGTGAACACATATATGTGTGAAATGATTTTTGTGTAGATTTCATTATATTATTCTGAGAACAAATTTGTTTTTGTCTAATCCACTGAACTGCAACAAAATCAAACAATTTTTGACAGGAAAAAAGAGAGATGTAAATTAACATACTACATCAGATAATAAAATATTGTGAATGATTCTAGAATACAAATTTTTATGCCATTAGATGTGCTAATATGAACTGGCAGCAGAGGATGCATGTACATGCCAATGTTGTCAGATGTTATCCTACAGTTATCTGTTGTACAAGGCACATATCATCATCTGCCGAACTTCACTTGTCCAATTTACAATACTGAAAAATGATTACATGTGCATTACTCCCACTGCAAAATTTAAGGCTCTCCACGTAAGTCACAAATGTGGCCTATCTTACATCCAAGGGTGACCCATGTTACATCAAAATTCAAGTTCAAGTAAAGCAAATTATAGCAAGGTTTCCCAATAGTTGTTGTTGTTGTTGGAGGGTTTAACGCCATTTTTCAGCACACGATAGGCTATACATGGCGATTAGTATTATTGGTAGAGGAAGAACCCGGGATACCCCCTGGAAAGAACCACCAACCCACGAGAAGCTACTGGCAAGTTTTTTCACATAACTACATTAGTTGAATGCTAGACTCGAACCCAGAACCCATGCAGACTGAGGTGAGATGGCAGTGATCCGTAACAGAAAGCGCTTTTGACCACCCTGCCACTCGGGAGCCCCTGGTTTCCAGGTAAATGTTCAAGTTGCAAGACTAGATCCGATAGTGAATCTGCTGGGTAGCACTAATCAATCGATACTAAAAGACATGCCTATATAGTATACATGACTGAAATATAATAGGTACTAAAAAGTAACCTGTGTTATATCCAAAATTTATGTTACAATGAAACTGTGAAACTAGATCCTAAACCATACCTATAGGGCAATCCCCATTGTTAAATGATAATGAACTTGCAAAATTTACAAGACTGAAATATAGCAGAACATTTCATTGGTATCTAGTAAAACAACTGACAAATCCCCCCATGCAAGAATTGTATTACTTATGACGTATGGTATATAAAATAATAACCAAACATTAATGCATTAATATTTTTTATAAAAATTGAACTTGGCTTGCAATTCAAATAATAATTTTAAAAAACATCAAGATATTCATGCTTCTCTGTGATCTTTGAACCTGGCAATAATTATAAAAAATAATTCACAAAACCAGGTCCACGTCGTACGTACCTGAAAAATTCTGTTAAAATAGAACTCAAACTGAGAATTCCAGTACGGCCAGATATGTATGTGATGTTAAAGTAACGAAAAAATTATAAAATTATAGGAACATTACCGGTATATACAGCAAATTTAAGTTGCACAAACAACATAACATGGAGTAAATAACATGTTTTTTTAACTATGTCAATTATACTTACACTAATGTAATCAACTAATGATCTCTGATGCAAATTTTGACTTCATCCAGCCAACTTAAAAATCAAACACTCGGAAATCCATCCCGGAGATGCAACTTTTGACAAATTTCCAGCTATGTGTTTGTCTCTATTTATAATATTAAGTATGGTTCTGGAATTCAGATTCATAAGGATTCAGGTTTGACTTCTTTGATATTTTTCACCACTCCAGTACAAGAAGGTTATTATAGTGCCCATGCCATTGGAGTGAAGTGTTTTGTCCAAGAACACACCATGACTGACGACCTGAACTGATCTAATGCTGGTTCAGTGGGTTAATCATGCCCAACTTGTGACCCATTCAGTGATATCATTCAACTTAAACACCCTCATGGTCATCAGTTTAAAGACAGGCTATAATAACCATGGACCCACCCTGGGTCCTTAATTCCCCTCGTTTCTCAAACCTTACAGGAGGGTACACCTGTACTGCGTACCTAAGCAGGGCGTACTTGTACAAGGAAACAGATGGTAACCATGCACAATAACAAATCCATGTCTCCACTTCTTGTATAACTATTATATGCAAATTAATTCTGCCTGATTGCAATTCTTTGGAGGGGACAATTTCCTTGTAATTATACCAGTCCAAAATTTACAGTTCACTGGCTTTCATCTGAGCTGAAAATCAACTTACAAGCCTATGATTATGCACTAAATTTGGTTTTAAAAAAAAACTTTTATGTTTCTTAATTATTTCAGCTGAATGTTTGCTCTGAATTAATGTCCTGAGAATTGATGCTTCTGAGTTTTTAAGGTAAACTGGACATGAACTAAGCATTTCACTGACAATATTATTAAATCAAATGAGACCTGAATAGAGATAATTTTGCATTTTATTCTTTTTTTATGAATATACAGATTATTTTACATTTATCAGAAATAATGAGACCCCCACACACACACACACAAAAAAAGTTTCCGCTAGATTATAAACTTGAACTTGTTGAACCAAAACCTAAAATTTAGGAATGGAAAATAATTGTGCAACTAATGTGCCAGGAGTTAATTTTAGTATTTTTAAAATTTTACATTTTATTATGTTTTGTTTTCTTATATTTATACTACTCATAATATTAATATTAATATTTTTATTTATTTTTATTTTTATATTTTTATTTATTATTGGTTTGAGTTGGTTTAGTGGGTTTTTAGAACACAGCCACTCGTAATCGGGGTCAAGTTCCTTGCCCAATGATATGCCATGGTAACTGCCATTCAGGCTGATCTGAAAGGATTAAACCCAGGCCACTTCAGTTGCTAGTCAAGCAGGCTACTACGATAAGCCACCACTGCTCCTTTCGGGTTTAGTTTTATGTTTTCATTCTTATCGCATAAATTTCTACATACCACTTTTCCCCATTATAAGCCTGTTAAGTCCAGCTGCAAATATACAGATTTTGATCCTCCAATGTATCATGCACTGTAAACTCAGGGTCTATGTTGTTTGTTCTACTCGTTACACTTAATAAAGTGCATAGAACCAGATCTATTTGCACAATACCTGATAGCAGAGCTCAATCTTTGCAGTATGCAGTTGGATGCAAGTACTGATACTGAACCTCTTTCTCCCTGACAGGTATTAATGTCAACGATCTGATTTCCTTAATATCCAACAGTTATGACATTAGTTTAACACATCTTGTTTGACCTTCAAGGCTTTACTTAATATCTGGTACTTATGACATTAATTTGATAAATGTTATATGGCCTTCAAGGCTTTACTTAATATCTGGTACTTATGACATTAATTTGATAAATGTTATACGGCCTTCAAAGGCTTTACTTAATTTCTGGTAGTTGTGACAATAATTTGATAAATGTTATATGGCCCTCAAGGCTTTTAACTTAATATTTGGTACTAGTGACATTAATTCGATAGATGCTTATAATATGGCTGGCCCTCAGGTTTTTCTGAACTTAATATCAGGTAGTTGTGACATTAATATAAAAAATGTATTAACTTCAAAGCTTTTTGAGAACCAAATTTATGAAATAAAGAAATTCAGAAGGTGCCAAATTTAAAACATCTCAGTATCAGAGATCAAAGTTGTTTTTTATACCACAATTTTGCTAACATTAATTTACAGATTTGAACAATTTGAAATCATTGCAGGATTTCCTATGCAATTTGTAGAGCTGTTATTGAGATAAGAAAAATTTACATCTAATTAGAGATACCAGATCATTCTCTTCATCCAATGTGTTTGTATATTGTTATGTTTTGCATTGTTTTTATTTCCTGAAGTGAATGAGTACTTTCTTATTGGATTCTTTCTCAGATTCGAATCATGGAAGACAGATAAGCTATATAATCACAAGATGGTGTACCAGGCACATGCATTGTAATTTTATGGAATAGTGTGCCTGGCATAATTTGGACTGTGCTTTACACATGGATGCAAGGCAAGGTTATACTACAATAACACAGTACAGTACCCATATCCCATCTGTGGTGCTCACTGAATGTGGGTCTGTGGGTTTCCAGCAATTATTTGTCCCAATTGTCTGCCAAATCTTAACCCTGTGCAGATTTTGTCATAAAAAAATATCCCTACCACTTTTGATTAGTAGATTATCCATTTCTATGTTGGTGCCACCACAATGGCCAAAGTTACACAAGGTGGAAAAATCTGTTAGATGGCAATGAACATGTATTTTAAGATAATAGTCTGGCAATTAAATGTTTCAAGGTTTTTGTTACTTTGCCAAGCTACAGCAAAGAGTGTTTGATGGCCATTAAAGTACTATTTATCCAGGTTAAAGTCAACCCAACAGGAAAATTTATTTTGAGATTGAAAAAATTACAAAAGAGAATACAATTCATGCACAAACACAATTTGTCATTTAATTAATGATTTATTACTTTCAAAAGAGTAATAATTCACAAATATTGGAGTTTATTATCATAAATACTGGAAGAAAAAGAGCATGAACTAAAATTAAATAAGTGCATGATCTGGAATGTAAACGTACATGGTGCAGCTCATTTCAGGTGAACCAGATATTCAAACCTGTTAATGTTTTCATTAGTTATGCAAATGACAAACTTTAATTCCAATAATATAACTGTCTAATAAGAATATGTTATTACAATGCAGACCACAAAGTTAATGTGGCAAAACTGTTGTCATGCTACTGCAAACTGCCTAAACAGGGCAAGACAATTTAATGCTAATCTCAGTGAATGATCATATGATTTTCAAGATGGATGCCACAATGACAATACTGAATTGCAGATCAACATCATTTTCAATTAAGAGTAACCAGACACCATAAGAAGTCTTCTGGTGAAAATGCCATGTTGATATGATTTCCAGTTAGAGAGATGCCATAACAAGATTTTCAAGATGGCTGCCATAGTGGCCATATTGAATATCAGACTGGTACACTTTTTATTCAGAACCAGCTTGACATCTTAAGAAAGTCTTCTGGTGAAAACTTTTCCATATGACTTTCCATTTTGGAGAAGCAAAGTAACAAGATTTTCAAGATGGCTGCTATATTGGCCTCATTGGATAACAGTTCATCACCATTTCATTAAGTACCAAAGCATACATATTTTTGCATAAATTATATTTACCAAATTCTTATATCTGATTTAGTTTTGTCCTCATTTTGGCATCCTGTACTGACCTCTCAGGTTATTTCATAGTTTCCTATATGTTTGATAACAGCTAATAACAGAATATATATATATATATATATATATATATATATATATATATATATATATATAATTTCTTCTTTAAAAAAAAGCCTACCTGTAAGAGACAATTTTTTTTCACGCCTGCACTAGCAGATTGGGGTCTACTATGTTGTTTGTTCAAATTATTAAACCTTGCAAATTGCATAGCACTACGAGTATATATGGTAAATTATATTACCAAAAATAATAAGATTCCTAATTTTCATACATAAACTGTATTACAATATACTTAAAAAGTCCAAAATTTTCTATGATGGTAAATCATCAGACATTTTCTCGACTGAGTTCAACATAAAAAAAATCTTCAGTGTCACAAATTGCAAATGGTAAAAGTCAATACACACAACAAGGACATGTTATATTAGCATGATACTGGTAAACACTCTAATCAAAGTTTTATTGTAAATATAAATGTACTTTTAAGCACTGTAAATTATTACAAAAAAAATACTTTAAATAAATTTCCTGATAATGTAATATGTACTATTGAAATAAAGCTCAGCCGATATTTTCACAGAACCGTTTCCCATAAATCTCTAAGCATCAATACATCTTTGTTACCTATAAATAATGGCAAGAGCATATAACCAGATTTGCCACTACATACTATGCCACTGAATCAGAATCCACACTGTTTACCAATCATTATATCAATTAGCCTAGCTATGTCTCCTCACACCTGGAAGAATGAGTATCTTTGATTTGCTCCCAAAGGATGATCTTAAAAATCAGAAACAACTTTCTTATTTAAAAACTGATCACTAGAAAAAATTGTTTCACTGTTGTTAATTAAATTTTTTAAAAATTCCAATGAACTTTGAAAAAACTGATATAATGATAATTTGATACTTTTGAAATTAAATTTAAACTCTTGAAACACAGTTACTACATTGTTTGTCTGTTGCAAAGAATTCCTATTTTTATTGAATATTTGGTGTATGATATATGGGTTAGCATTCAAACATCCAATCAGATCAATTGTTTACTATGTAAAGGATATGCAACACAGACAATAAGTTAGAATAACAAATACTCTTATTTACTGGCATATTATTAGGTATCTGATTGGGGTCTATCCTACATACATTTATGGTCAGTTTAAACAATTTAAGTTAGCCAATACAATTAATGACCTGCTCATAACCCCAAAACGATAAGCTGGATAGGTCAGATAATTCCAGTCAAGTGAGAATTGGGAATCTAATTTTATGTGGTAAGTACATAAATCACCGACACATTCAGCCATTAAACTGACATGCATCCATCATCTGGATACATCAAAGTGTTTATTACAACCAAACCTTAAGACATGCATCTAATAAGGCCCTGCTATAATATACTGTGTCCGACTGGCCCTGATGTGTAATAGTTGATGTGGATAATTATGGTACATGTAACTGTAAAGGTATATGCTATCTATACTTGCTTATAAGCCGAGTTCAATTTCAAACTTCACAGACCATGATCTGCCATTGAAAAATGCACTGGCAGATCTTGTTCTGTGCAGTTTGTTAAGAGTGGTCAATAGAACAAGATGAACCCTGATATGCAGGTGCTTGATGCTAAGGCAGATCAGGATCATTGTTATATGCAATTTGCATCAACTTTCAAGCAAGTCCAGACAGTATGCACAATTTTTTTAAATCATAGAATTAAAAAATATAAAAAATTGCCAAACTAATTTTTTTTTAATCAAAGACTTGAAGAAATATACAAAAAATGCCACACTACAGACATTTTAGCAATATGACTAAAAAATTGTTAAAGCTACCTTAAAAATTTAAATCACACAAACACTCTTAACATTGTACATACGGTCATGTATCATAACAAACTATTCAAATTAGTTTCTATTCTTGACCTGTATATTTTTGTCCTTGGGGCACCTGGGGATAATGTTTTATATCATCTTTTGGTGCTAGATTTCTGGCTCACATAGACCCTTCTCAAATTAGTAATTGGAGGTGCAGAATAACACCAGCACAATAACTGTTAATTAACTAAGTCAACTTCTAGAATTTGTAACAGCATCATTCTTTGACAACAAAACTGAAAGGACATCAGAGAGTGATGAAGAAAGAAATTGGGCAAAAATAACAATAAAAGGTAAAGATTACAAATTAAAATTTGTTTTTCCACTGACAAAAGATGAATTTCACTCCTCTGCCTTGTTGATGCTTTGGAACGGAAAAAAAAAACATAAATGATTTTTAAATAAGATCCAAGAACACAATAGGTTTTGTCGAGGCATAAGCAAGCAGGAAACATGTCTCTGTAGGAGCTCAAAGTACAATGGCCATTGCATGATCTAAGAGATATGATCATGTCAGTATAAACGGTGGAGGAAGAACCCAGGAAAACCAGGAAAGAACCACCAACCTACAAGATGCTACTGACAAGCTTTCTCACATAACCACATTAGCCAATTCGAAGAATTGAACCCACGTAGACAGGTGAGATGACAGTGATTTGCAACGGTGAACACTCTGGACCACTTAAGGCCACTTGGAGTCCATCAGGTGCAAAAGCACTGTGCAGAGATCACCTTAAATGTCAAAAAGTATGCATCCTGTTGTCATGGCAATGGCCTCAAACAATCTCTGTAACACAGCTGGAGATAGTGATTCCTTCATAAAAAAAATATCAGCAAGGTATTTAAGCAGATTATTCCACTTTTTATAGTCAGCAGGTTTCCTTTAGGGATAGATGCCTTGCCACAGAAGTGAACAAGATATAGGTAATAGGTGCTGCTACCCATGGAGCAAGTTAAATTCCAGCTCTGCATCAAATACATACTGCATTATATTGGCATTAATCTATATACATTTCTCTGTGTAACATAACTAGGTCTCTGAAGTACAATGATATAATGTGGCTTCCTGAAATCTGGGGTTCCTTCTCTTTAATATATAGGTAATTTCATGCATATATCTTGCATTTATAAATGGAAATTCAGTGGACGTATCCAAATAACTAAGGCTTAAGTTCTATTTGTCTAGCGAGTAAGCTTTCATGCACCTGAAATCGTAACTTTACCTTCAATTTTGTCACTTCATTTCTAGGACAAGCTTAAGACCATATGGATAACAATATATTTTGCCACAATTGAGAACTATGATGTTCTATTACTCATATTTTTTTATTCCTCATTTTAAACAAATAATAACTCTGTAACCTGCTTAAATGTGTATACACACATACACACACACACACACACACACACACACACACACATAAAGCTCCCAAACATTATATGGCAATATGAATACTGGAGACCACAACCGTTAAATGCATTATACAATAAACAGCTATGCAATGAGAAGAGCACTATATAGCAAATCACTTCATTGCAAGAACCACAGTATAGAAGAGAAGATAATGTTTTAGAAATGCAATGAAAAGAGAAAAGTTATATAACATAGTTTAGAGATTCTGACTGACAATACAAATAACTGTCTTAGGAATTTTATTTTAGAAACCACTGCTTATGATTGGCTGAGTGAAATTAAGGTGTACATCTTGGACGTAATTGGAATTTAAAGTGACAACCTTGGTCAAAATTCTTTAGTCTGACATTTTTTTGTGAGAAGGTTAGCTCTGAGGAAAGCCTAAGAAAAGAATAGTGCTTTCCTCGTTTGACAAGAGAGGAGCCAGGTGTCTGTCTTGCCAGAAAGACATGGTTTAGTGCTGGATGCACAAGTTCTAACGTTACCAGGATTAAGGAAACAGTTTTCCGAGGGAGAGGGGACTCAACAGTCTGATGAAAAATATATGTAACAAGTGAAGTCTGGAAAGAGAGAAGTGATGAGTGAAGTCCAAAAGAGGGAAGTGATGAGTACAGAGTAAAATCTAGGAAGTCCAAGAAGGATGAGGCTGTTAGATAGGGAAAATTTTGAAGAAATAGGAAACATTGGAACACAGTCAAGAGGAACGTGATGCAACGAGTCATGGATATTGCTCTCTTTTCACCACTTGTTAATAAATTCAAAATTAGACACTGCTATTAAATCATTTTAATATCATTTAAGTTGAATTGAAACTACCACTATTAATTTGTTTGATTAAAATTATTTTTCTTGTCAAAGGGGGCTCATATTACATTTTTTCTTCCCAATAATCTTGTCCAGTTCTCTGTTGATATTCTATCTTTCACTCACACTGGGTCATAACATTGAGGGAGGTCATTCCTAGATAAGGTAGCTAAATCTAACTACCTCCTCTTACTAAGAGGGAGAAATTACAATCAATCAATCAATAAATCAATCAATACACACACACACACACATACATAATATAACAAATTTAGTTTTAATTCAACCCAACACTTTTGATAGACCACTTCAAGCATAATATGTCAACAATATATACAGTTACACAGTTATTCCAATTAGTATTGCTTCTTTTGTAGTACAAATATGGGATAGTCTTCATTCTTCTATAATTACCAAGTTGTACACCTTTTTTCTATGCATATGTTAAGCTCAGCATTCACAGCAATAGTGTATTTGACTAACCCTTGTCTAATATCCCAACCTTAGCATAGCAATTAAAACAGAAACATGTTTGTACATTGCACAAAGTTTACAGATGAAAGCTTCGCATTGTGCAGGCTATTGAACATGTATATTTATAACTGCTTACAAGTCCAATTGCATACTGCACAGACCCAGATCTGTCAGTGCAAAATATGCCAGCAGATCTGGGTCTGTGCAGTTTGTTTGGCATAATCAGAAGACTATAGGAAATAGACCCAGATCTGCAGGTACATTATGCTAAGACAGATCATTTTTTTTGTTGTTGGTATAGTTTGACCCAACTAATACAAGCAAGTACTTTTTGTAACAGCTTTTATCCAACACTATCTTCTGCAGGCAAAAGGTGATATTACTGAATTGTATGCATGTCAGGATATAAATAACATTACACCATAAAAAAACATGGCAACTCCAGATTGAATCACTCAGAGAGTCATGGTATTCATTCAGCCCTTAAACTAAACCTACTGAAACTTTAATTTTCTAAGTTCTTATGACCAAATCTACATTTGTCAGCAAAGACATATCCTTGGTGCAAGATTCTGTACAGAGAAAACCATATGAGAAGTGGCATTTCTTTTATACTATCATTCATGTGTTTGAAACATGTTTTCAATTTGCACCTAAGAATCAGGTACTATAATCAGTAATGAGTTTTCCAAACTTGACATCTGTAAAAGGACTGAAATTCCACTAAGAAAACATTTTCTCTTAATTTTTTTTTTCTCATTTGACGTTAAGATAAGCTCTCAAGAGATTAATTTCTTTACTAAAATCGAACTTTTACTTATCAACCAACCCTGCCCTGAGCCAAACCCATGTATACTCACTCGTTTTATGTTTACTCATTTCTTGCAGGTTCCCATTCTTCCAAATTAACTTTACCTTGAGTCCTTAAAACATTTCAGGTACATATGTGATTTTGGTTCATTTGTCTGACATACATGTAAAATTGACATAAGATCCATTTTAATATCCTCATATGTACATTGAACTGTTCCATCCCTGGTTTTGTTTATGTTTTACAGTACAGTAGCACAAGTGTTACAGTACCAAGGCAACTGTAAAGTGCTTTGTGCAAGGGCACAAAACGAATGCCAATCTATGTTTATCTATCCCATATATTTAGAATCTCGAGTCCAGCATGCTAACAATGCCTGTGCAATGCTTGTCTCAGTCAACTTTTATGAGATTCAGGAGGGTAGAATGCTCTATGTTGATGCTCATGAGTGTTTCGAGTTGGTACATAAATAAAATGCTTTTAAATTTAGCCAAATTTTATTAAAAAAATGTTTACAAAATATGATACATGAAATATATATGACAAAGGTATAAAAGAACATTGCCCTTTTAAGAGCTTTTCAGTAAGGAAAAGAAATGTACTGAAAAATTTTGGTTTTACCTTTACTGGCATTCAGGTCACCTCGCCGTACACAGGTTTTTCTACTGCTGTGCAATGCTTTGCTTCAAATGAGGGTTAGATGTTAAAGATTTTGGAACCTTTGTTTTCCTTGAAATCTATGTTATATTCTTTGATGGAAATTATGTGCTCCCATACATCTTCAAATAACTGACTTTTAATCAGATATGAGCTTATTCAATACATGATAAAATTGAAAAGTTAAACAATCAAACACATCAGCAGTTTAAATGGTTGAATACTGCAAACTTTAATACTTTCATAGCATATTGTGAAACCCCCTTTCTTTCACCACCACTCCCAATACTCCATGACCCCCACCCACAGCTGGTAGCCTGAGGGCTCATGATGCAAAAACTACCATGTGTTTATACCGTATGATTCTTCCAGCTACTACCCGATCATATAGGAAGCTTGGCAGAAAATATTTAACAATGTCATTGTAACCATACATTTTATGTCTGACCCTGGGGCCAGAAAGGTGGGATCTTAGTGTGACTGTAGTCCACTTTCACAAATGGTTACAACAGTATAAGATGAGTCACATCTTCATGGATTTCCACCCATAAAATGAGTAAAATATGATAACAGCCAGACCTTATGAATGTGCGGTTTGATATACAGATACAGTACAGCCTGTCTTGAAAGACAACCCTTTCTGCCATAAAATTATGGTCTCTCAAGACAGGTGGTCTCTCATAACAGGTCACAATGCCATATAATCATTAAATGTGTGCATTGAGAATATGGTCTCTCAAGACAGGTGGTCTCACATAGCAATGGTCTTTCAAGACAGGTGTCACTGTAGTATCACAATATCTCCGATCCATTCTTAAAATGCAAAATACAATATTTACTGTATAAATCTACATTTAACACCAAAGTTTACAATTAAAAATTGTTTTCCAATACGTGTATTATTTAATCTTACAATATCAGATATACATGTCATTTTCTTACATGTATTATTGTTTCAATTTCTTCTGTTGTATATATTCTATTATATGCTTGTGAATGAATATTATGTTTTGTTGTCTTTGTAAAGTTACTGTCAAGTACTTAGTACAATGTCTCCTTTGTCCAAAATCGTGCTTGTACATCAATCACTAAGTGCATCCATTATTGGACTCCTGTTAAAGTTCAATAGTAATCAATAAAAATAAACTTTTAGACAGGCATGATCACTGCAGTTCATTGTATTACTGTAAAAATTTTCCTTTTATCTGATAACAATCTAACTATTAAAGGTAATCCATTTTATTGAAGGTAATCCATTTTCCATTGTTTACAAGCTTATTTTGATTGACACAAGAGAGTTTACAGTGACCATCATACTACAGGTAGAGTGTGGGACTTCATAACCTAATGGTGTCAGGTTTGACACCGACCATGACCAGTACAGGTATGGGACTTAATTAAGTGATTCCTTTAGAAGAAGCCAATTGCTCCATGCATTTCAAGAGCATGACATAGCCAACAATGTGATAAAAGTTCCATTCAAACCAACAAAACAAAAAACAAACTCACTACCATCCTTCCAACTTCTGAACTGTTACACGTAACAGGTACACTCACCTAAGAGCATTATAATGAACAAATATCCTCATCTGCCATAGCATAATGCACCTGCAAATCAGGGTACATGTTGTTTCCTCTACTGGTTGCTTCTAACAAACTGAACAAACCCAGATCTGCCCTCACATTTTGGGACACCAGATTTGAGTCTGTGCTGTTTGCAGTTGGGCATCTTTTAAACAAGTAAAGTCAGTATCTAATAAACATGAAGGTCTGGGTTGTACTCAAATGATAACTTACAACAAAAGCCCTAATAATACGATATTGTCAATGATGATGTAAGAAATGTGATCACTACTTCACTCATCTTACTGCTGCAGGCTTGATGAACAAATTTTGTTTAATGTTACTTCAGACGTTTTTCATTTATTTTCAGACTAAAATAATCCAAATCTGTCCTTCTGACGAGTGACAGTCTCTTTGAATAATCTTTAAGAACTGTCAAAGAACTGTAGAAAGAATGTGTATCTCAAAGAGAAAAAAATTTGAAGGTATTTTAATGACCTCTTTCAAAGCGACATAAAGTTCCCTATGTGAGTTTGCCTTTGGTGTTGAACTTCAAATTACTCAAACTACCCATTAAATGACATCATTTCTTTTTTGCCCCATGAATGAATCAGTCTTTTAATCAATCAAAATGCTCACCTGTCAAAATACAGTCCAAGTAATGTTTTTAGCTATTTCAAATCACTGTGTCCAGTGAGAAAATAATTAGAAAAAAAATACCTGATTTATATTTATACCATTGAATCTTCACTGCACAAAAATAAATGTTCTAAAAACTATTCCTCCTTGAATGAAAAGCATACAAAACTGAAGAGGTGAGGTGATACTAAATGACAAAAGGTACAGGTGAAAACTATGTTGACATGTAAATATCAAAATACCTTCTCTCCTAAAGTAAAGTATTTTTCCTGCGGCAATATCATTAGTGAATGTATAAATCAATGCTTCAAGGCATGACAGCTTAGAAAAAAGTTATGCCCAAACTAGCTTTGCTAAACAACTTCTATACCCAAAACATAACCACAACCAATGACATTAATACTGACATGTCATCTACACTCCTACTCCATCCTCATGATGACCATGAATGAAGAATAACCAAAAAAAAGATTGATGACATGCGACACTGTGGCAGACAGCAGACACAAAATATCAACACCAGTCACTAGTACTGAATGCTATCATGCTATGTGCTGTGTCCTTAGGCAAAAAGTTCTGTATTCTCATTGCCCAACAAAAATTAACCCAAACAAGGTAAACTATATGCAAAGACCATGCCAAACATAAATCTTGTTTCTGATGCACATAAATCAATCAGTCACTAGTAGACTCCCTCAACACAATTTAAATTTATATACAGTAGAACCCATCTTGAAAGACCACCAAAAAAATAATGGTCTCTCAAGACAGGTGGTCTTTCATAGCAGGTCATAACACTATAATTAATCAATCTGTGCATTGAGATTCTGGTCTCCCAAAACAGGAGGTCTCTTAAGACAGGTTTAACTGTATTCCAATCCTGTGATTGAACACAACTTTAAGTTCAAATTTTATTTCATCTGACTGGATACAATTGTAAGTTTATATTCCATTCACATGTTGTTGATGGTGTTGCTGTTGTTGGTATCAATTTCCATTTTTCAGCACACAACAGGCTATACAGTGTAACTGGTGAAGGAAGAACCTTGGGAAGTGTGGTAAGAACCACTGAACTATGGAAGCTACTATCAAGCTTTCTCACATACCCACAATTTGGCTGAGCCCAAGGCTCAACACATTTGGACAGAGGTGAGATGGCTGTGATTGGTAAAGGTCAGCGCTTTTAAACAGACCACTTAGCCACCCAGGGTGCCTTCATTCACATGCTTGAATACAATAAATCTAACTTCTGTCTGAAATATCGATTTTTAAGTTCTAGACCGATAGACTTGGGAGTATAAAATAAACTGATGAATATATATTTATAGTTTTTATTTCAATAAATTAAAAAAACCGAAATATGTAAACAATGATTTACCTGATTGGATGACTATGAATTAAGAAGTGATATGATTGGTTTAATATATGCACAAGATTTCAGCAGCTAAGAATATTTTCAATATCATTTTCTTAAGAAGTGCAGAGTAGCAATAATGAAGAATATGAAGGAAATGATTTGGTGAGAGCAAATTTAGGCAGAAAAGCATACCCAGCCAGGATCATCAAAATTACGGTATCTTTTTCTTGGTCATTCGTGATTATTTCAGTGGAAGAAACATAATTTATTGATTTGTATATGTCATCATATATGTTTTAACCAAACTAATGGTACATGATTTTGTTCAGACCTAATTTAAATCACAGCTGCTCGATCCAAGTTTGATGTCAAGAAGAAAACAACAAAAAATAATCTTAAGGAAAAAAATTAAACAAAAATACCTTAGATTATCCCTTTGACCCATTCTCAGATACAGCTAAGACCCTCTCTTATAATCATATAGATAATATACATCATACTCTCTTATATGGTATGATAGAAAGGGTCCTATGTCAGAACGGATCATGAGGTAATCTAAGGTATTTTTGTCACTATGTATTGACTAAAACATCTGACTCCTGCGACTACCTATGGCTCGTCAGCTTCAGTTAAAATACAACTAGTGACAAAAGTAGTGTATTACATGTTAGGGTGTATTAGGTGTGTATTAAGTGTTAGGGTGTATTTAGTGTTAGGGTGTATTAAGTGGTAAGGTGTATTTAGTGTTAGGGTGTATTTAGTGTTAGGGTGAATTAAGTGGTAAGGTGTATTAAGTATTAGGGTGTATTTAGTGTTAGGGTGTATTAAGTGTTAGGGTGTATTAAGTGTTAAGGTGTATTTAGTGTTAGGGTGTATTTAGTGTTAGGGTGTATTAAGTGGTAAGGTGTATTAAATATTAGGGTGTATTTAGTGTTAGGGTGTATTAAGTGTTATAGTGTACTAAGTGGTAAGGTGTATTAAGTATTAGGGTGTATTTAGTGTTAGGGTGTATTAAGTGGTAAGGTGTATTTAGTGTTAGGGTGTATTTAGTGTTAGGGTGTATTAAGTGGTAAGGTGTATTAAATATTAGGGTGTATTTAGTGTTAGGGTGTATTAAGTGGTAAGGTGTATTTAGTGTTAGGGTGTATTTATTGATAGGGTGTATTAAGTGGTAAGGTGTATTAAGTATTAGGGTGTATTTAGTGTTAGGGTGTATTAAGTGGTAAGGTGTATTTAGTGTTAGGGTGTATTTAGTGTTAGGGTATATTAAGTGTTAGGGCGTATTAAGTGTTATAGTGTACTAAGTGGTAAGGTGTATTAGGTATTAGGGTGTATTTAGTGTTAGGGTGTATTAAGTGGTAAGGTGTATTTAGTGTTAGGGTGTATTTAGTGTTAGGGTGTATTAAGTGGTAAGGTGTATTTAGTGTTAGGGTGTATTTAGTGTTAGGGTATATTAAGTGTTAGGGCGTATTAAGTGTTATAGTGTACTAAGTGGTAAGGTGTATTAAGTATTAGGGTGTATTTAGTGTTAGGGTGTATTAAGTGGTAAGGTGTATTTAGTGTTAGGGTGTATTTAGTGTTAGGGTGTATTAAGTGGTAAGGTGTATTAAGTATTAGGGTGTATTTAGTGTTAGGGTGTATTAAGTGGTAAGGTGTATTTAGTGTTAGGGTGTATTTAGTGTTAGGGTGTATTTAGTGTTAAGGTGTATAAAGTGGTAAGGTGTATTAAGTATTAGGGTGTATTTAGTGTTAGGGTGTATTAAGTGGTAAGGTGTATTTAGTGTTAGGGTGTATTTAGTGTTAGGGTGTATTAAGTGGTAAGGTGTATTTAGTGTTTGGGTCTATTATGTGTTTGGGGATTAAAAACAACTTCAGTAGGATCATAATTATTCCAGCAAATAAAGTGGGGTAAAAAATAAATGTGCTAAGAACTGAAGACAATGTTGATCAGAGGTTATCTGTAATTAACTAATTTTATCTTTCTTTCAGATCAGACAGCAGAAAAGAAAACTTAAAAGAGATTGAAGTTTGTAGATTGAGAAGGAAGATTTAAAAACTGGTGGATCCTTTGACCAAGATAGAAGAGACATTAAATAGGGACTGCTGCAGCAATGTTAAAGATAAAACAGTAATTAGATAGAACATCTTAAATTGCAGATGGAGACATTTAGTAGTGACAATGAGCGTGATTGGATTAAATTATAGGCCCTGAACATATCTACACAAAAGAGTTATCTGACAGGTCTGTCTATGGGAAAAAGATTGATCAAGTCAAATATCTAACATATAACAAAGAACATGTAAACTGACAAGTGATATTCCTGTATTTAAAATCTTAGCAACACTTTTTGTATGTTTTGTAATTTTGTAAATCTGATCAAAACTGGATGAAATAATGTCTCAGCTCAGCCAATCAAATACAAGATCATATCATTAATATGCTGGACTTGTAATTATGATAGAACTTGAAAAAACTATGAAGCCCATTTACCAAGCTGTAGCAAACTCCAATCGAAATTCGGTTTCTGGTGGACTGGCATATCATTTGTAAACAGGAGTCCTTCAACACGATTGATGCTTGGGTACTGACCATAAAGAAATTTCTGATATCATGCCTGTCATAAGAAAAACTCTTCTGTATAATTGCTCTCTGTGAGTCATGAGCAAAAAGACAACCTCTGAGGCAATTATATATATATATATATATATATATATATATATATATATATATATATATATATATATATATATATATGATAATGTGGATAAATGGGTAAACAAAATGTGTGCCAATGGAAGCCTGTCTAATTTCCTTGCTGTTTGTTTTAGCTATTGTATTCGAATTGTTGACCTCAGAATTAACTAGTTTGACCCAGTTTCCGTTTCCCAAGTGCACATCAAGTATGTTACATAGTGTGTGTGACTGGATCGATTCAAAAAGAGGTAGAAAGGCAAATTCTCATCCTATTAAATAACAGTGTTATGCCATTTGAGAGTGAAATTAGCTCACTCCAAAAGTCAAATAAACAACTGCATATTCAGTGGGCCATAAGTAATGAAAATGTGTGATAACCAAAAGAATGTGATGTGTTTTTAAAAAAACAAAAACATTTGAACACACTTTTGGGTTTTATCATGCCATGTAAATGAGAGCTAAGTGTCTTTCCCATGAATACTCCAAGACAGCTGACTAACACTTTGGCATGGGTATCATACTTATGATCTTTGGATTTCAAATCCAATAATCTAGCAACTGAATTACCTCAACTCTCTCACAATCCTTTAAGGGTAATCAATACTTTTTATTTTATTTTTTAAAATTGCAAATATCAACCAGGGAAATTAATTTTCAAACAGGTGGTATAATATAATTAAGTACAACAAAGATTCTTTGAAAATTATGTACTAATAAAAAGCAAGATACCTGCAATACTTTGAAGACATGATGAACAACATCCTCCCAAAAAATCATACAATATATACATGTACCATGTTTCAATCAAGAATTACTGGATATGGCCACCAGTGATATTTTGAAAGGGAGCAGGGTTTCATGTTAAATATTATGCATGGTTTGATTGGTGAGGGAGGGGGTCATAACAAATAGGTTTTTCTTTTGTAATTTCATCTCTTGTAATTCATAATATTGAATATAAAAAAACCATTAAAAATTCTCTCTTCGATGGAGCCAAATCTTTGTGTGATAATACCAGCTCAACAATCTTAAGCAATGAAAGGAGATATCGTCTTTTCAATAGTAATTCAAAAGTAGATCTTTATGATGGACTGCTCACCAATATACTCACTGCTGATTTTACATAGCAAAAACATAAAGATATGTGAATGAAAGCCACTTTCGTTTTCCAAACATAATCAGGCTGAATACAACAGCCAACTGCATAGACAAAAGTCTGACATCGCTATGTGTGCAAGCAAATCTGAGTATATGTATTTTGTCCAGAGTAATTAGCAGAACAAACAACACAGACCCTGATCATTTGTCACATTGTACAATGGCATGCCAGGGTTTGTGTTGCTTGCAATTTAACGGAATTTGCATGCAGGCATATATGATAGATCTATAGTGTGATGATATTTCAATTACCACTATTTAATTGCAGTCTTCATCCTGAGAGAGTCAGATACAAATTTTGACTGCATTTTTTAAACATTTATAACAAGTCAAGATATACATACAACTTCATTACCACTCAAATTTCTTACCAAATGTTCATTTTATTTGTTTCTTGTTGTGGTTAGTCCCTATGGCTGATTTAAAGTATGATGACTCTTTTGATTCATTCTCTTTTGATTTATTAATATGTGTGATTGTCCATGGCAATCTTGTCAAATGTTTGTTCGCTTTAGGTGTGAATGGTTATCATGTTTTGCTATGTTAAATCAAAATTAATTGGCATATATGGCTGGGTAACAAGTCTAATTAGCATCACTATCTGCAAATCAAGTTTTCATATGTATAGCAGGCACGTGAAAGCTAAATTCATAATCAGGAACATGACAGGCGTGGAGATAAGAAATTTGTACTTATCAATTTCGATAATGTGCCATGTGGATGCATCTTTCATACTGAAGTGGGCCTTCAGTAAAATATTGTTTAGACCACTGATACACAAATGCCACCCAGATATACCACTTAATCAAGACAACTTTAATTATAAACAAGTTTTTTAAATTTATTTTTCCTCTCTCATTTTCAAATGTGAGGGGGAAAAAAACGGATTATAAGACTTTGAAAGTAATTACTGTGTTAAAACTGTTCTCAGTAAAACCTTTCTAGTTTGTGACTCATCAATTTAAAAAAAAATTATATAATTTCCAAGTAAAGTTTAATTTATATTTTGTGTTGTGACAAAATTATAATGATATTCAAAGGGCTGTTTGCTGCTACTGACACAGCCTTTATTCTTAATATTCAATGCTGTAGACTGTATCAACTTTTCTATACAAAGAGTTTCAATGCTGTAAACTGTATCAACTTTTCTATACAAAGAGTTTCAGTGCTGTAGACTGTATCAACTTTTCTATACAAAGAGTTTCAGTGCTGTAGACTATCAACTTTTCTGTACAAAGAGTTTCAATGCTGTAGACTGTATCAACTTTTCTGTACAAAGAGTTTCAATGCTGTAGACAGTATCAACTTTTCTATACAAACAGTTTCAATGCTGTAGACTGTATCAACTTTTCTATACAAAGAGTTTCACTGCTGTAGACTGTATCAACTTTTCTATACAAAGAGTTTCAATACTGTAGACTATCAACTTTTCTATACAAAAAGTTTCTATGCTGTAGACTGTTTCAACTTTTCTATACAAGAGTTTCAATGCTGTAGACTGAATCAACTTTTCTATACAAAAAGTTTCAATGCTGTAGACTATCAACTTTTCTATACAAAGAGTTTCAATGCTGTAGACTGTATCAACTTATCTATACAAAAAATTTTAATGCTGTAGACTGTATCAACTTTTCTATACAAAAAGTTTCAATGCTGTAGACTATCAACTTTTCTGTACAAAGAGTTTCAATGCTGTAGACTGTATCAGCTTTTATATACAAAAAGTTTCAATGCTGTAGACTATCAACTTTTCTATACAAAAAGTTTCAATGCTGTAGACTGTATCAGCTTTTATATACAAAAAGTTTCAATGCTGTAGACTATCAACTTTTCTATACAAAGAGTTTCAATACTGTAGACTATCAACTTTTCTATACAAAAAGTTTCTATGCTGTAGACTGTTTCAACTTTTCTATACAAGAGTTTCAATGCTGTAGACTGAATCAACTTTTCTATACAAAAAGTTTCAATGCTGTAGACTATCAACTTTTCTATACAAAGAGTTTCAATGCTATACACTGTATCAATTTTTCTATACAAAAAATTTTAATGCTGTAGACTGTATCAACTTTTCTATACAAAAAGTTTCAATGCTGTAGACTATCAACTTTTCTGTACAAAGAGTTTCAATGCTGTAGACTATCAACTTTTATATACAAAAAGTTTCAATGCTGTAGACTGTATCAACTTTTCTGTACAAAGAGTTTCAATGCTGTAGACTGTATCAGCTTTTATATACAAAAAGTTTCAATGCTGTAGACTATCAACTTTTCTATACAAAAAGTTTCAATGCTGTAGACTGTATCAGCTTTTATATACAAAAAGTTTCAATGCTGTAGACTATCAACTTTTCTATACAAAAAGTTTCAAAGCTGTAGATTATCAACTTTTCTGTACAAAAAGTTTCAACGCTGTAGACTGTATCAACTTTTCTATACAAAAAGTTTCAATGCTGTAGACTATCAACTTTTCTGTAGAAAGAGTTTCAATGCTGTAGACTGTATCAACTTTTATATACAAAAAGTTTCAATGCTGTAGACTGTATCAACTTTTCTGTACAAAACGTTTCAATGCTGTAGACTGTATCAACTTTTCCGTACAAAAAGTTTCAATGCTGTAGACTGTATCAACTTTTCTATACAAAAAGTTTCAATGCTGTAGACTGTTTCAACTTTTCTATACAAAAAGTTTCAATGCTGTATAGACTGTTTCAACTTTTCTGTACAAAGAGTTTCAATGCTGTAAACTGTTTCAACTTTTCTATACAAAGAGTTTCAATGCTCACTAGCTCTTATAAGACTACATTAACGGAATGTAATAAATGCTTACTTTCCTTATAATCATTTTTGATACAAGTAAACATTATTATTCTGGCATCAATTCCCTTAAGAAAGAAAGAAACAAAAAAAATATGTCTGTATGATATGTCAAATATTTTGTTTTCCAAACAAGAATGCATTAAGGTATCTCATAAACTCGTTATGCTTGCAGTCCAATGTCAGATACAGTGTATGGTGTAATTTTTTTAAAAGTTAATGAGAAAGAAAAAAGCAAAGTTAAAATGGGTGTAAGTGACATCCTTTAATCATGGTAGTCTACAGATGTCCAGAAAAAGATTTTTTTGTTCTGCAGAAAAATACATGAGAACCTGAGACTACAAATGTACATAGTATGTGACAAAAAGTTCAGTATTCTTTGTCAGCATTTGAGGTGTATGGAAGATTTTTGCTCAAAACTTAAGGAGAGCAATTATATAGAAGAGGTTTTCTTATGTCAGGCATGATATCAGAAATTTCTTTATGGTCAGTACCCAAGCATCAAGCTCTTTGAGGGACAAAATGTTTACAATTGATGCCTGTCCACCAGAAACTGAATTTCTATTGGAGTTTGCTACAGCTTGGTAAATGGGCTTCATAGTTTTTTCAAGTTCTATCATAATTACAAGTCCAGCATATTAATGATATGACCTTGTATTTGATTGGCTGAGCTGAGACATTTTCTCAACCAGTTTTGATCAGATTTACTAGTATTATCAAGATCATGGAAGAGACTATGTAAATTATGTATGCCTTATTTTTTGTGCCTGGGTTTTTAAGTTTGATTTGATCTATAGCTAAATAGGTAAAGCTGACAGGATATAAAGTGCTAGAGATACATATTGTTTTACAAGGATACATGTAATTACATTCTTACAATAATACATGTAACTACATGTACACACACAAACACACACACACACACACACACACACACATACATACATACATTGTTCTATACAAAGAGTTTCAATACAATATTGTTTAGACCACTGATACACAAATGCAACCCAGATACATATTTACACAAATATATATATATATTTGTCCAGTATGTATCAGAGGCATTAATAACATAAGCAGATGATGATGTTTTTTCCAGACACACATGCATATACAAGTGTGTATGTGTAAGGGTAAATGGTACACCAGTACAATACTGGCTAATAAAGCAAATGAAAAATTCTACAAATTTCAAATTTAAAAAATTTGATAAATCCTTCCTAATAAAGCATATAATGTAAGCAGATAACAGATACAAGGAAAAGATGAGAAAATTGTGGTTTGTTCACTTAAAATGGCAAACCATATGGTTTTTATTTTTTTAACTTTGGATGTAAAGTACTTGTGCTGTGTTCCAAAATAACCCCTCAATCCTGCACTGCAGTGGTAATGCACTAACTTTCCCTCCATGTTTCCAGAATAAACATGGATAAAACCAGCTTCTGGTTTTCTGTTTCCACCCCCCTGAAAGACCACCACATCATGCTTCTGTGTGATCACAAAAATGCAGTTCAAGCTGTCAAAGTCTGTTGTTCAAACAATTTGAAACAGTTACATGAATATGGTGAAGATGTCCAATTGAGTTAGGTGTGTTTATTATCACAGCATATCTTATCTAATACAGATAAAATATACTGACATATTACATTATTTTACATCTTGATTGTGGGTGCTACTGCTGTCAGATGAGAGATTACAAGAACTATACTGCTGTATTAACACATTCCTTTTTCAACTGTTTCTCTTTAGCTCCAGAGTGGCAGGTTTCTTTAATGCAGATCTACAACTAACACTGAACTGTAAGTCTAAAATCTGGGGCACTATTGATGTTTACCTTAACGCACCAGATGTTTATAGCAAGGAACTAGGTCTGCCACTACATAATGTTCTGGCAGATCTGTGTCTATGCAAGTTATTATTGTAATAATTTCAAGTTATCAATGTAGACAATGATCTGCTATATCAATTCAGATTGCAGCCGATCTAGGTCTATATGATAAGGATTAAAAATACAGTGTAATTTCAAGTTAGCACGGTAGACTCTGATCTGATATATCAAATTAACTTTCAGCAGTCCATGTTTATTTCTGAAATAATTTCAATTTAGCAATCTAAACCATGATCCCCTATATAAAAAAATGCATTTGAAGTTTTGTTTTTAATTCTGCAAATAATTTCAACACAGGTAATGTAGACCCGGATCTTCTAAATCAACTTATGTGATGGCAGATCTGTTTCTATGCTTTTCTAGGCTGGATATATTTTAGTTACTGGTAGATTTTGGGGTGTTCAATGGTACAACACAAGTTATTCAGTGCTAAGGCAACTGGAATCCATCCAAATGAAATCCCACAGTGGCCAAATCCAGGTTGATTTCATGGCAGGATTCAAACCTGTGCCATTTCAGTCAGGTGTCCATCACAACAGTGAGAGCCATCATGTCTCCAATAGGGCTAGATGAGTTAAATGAGAAGCACGGCTTCTCCAATACATATTTACACATAAATGAGCCCAACTTTTAAAAGTATGCAAGTATCCAAAACCCATGAGAGAAAATGAGAAATACTGCTTCTCCAATACAAATTTACACATAAATGAGTCCAACTTTTAAAAGTATGCAAGTATCCAAAACCCATGAGAGAAAATGAGAAATACTGCTTCTCCAATACAAATTTACACATAAATGAGTCCAACTTTTAAAAGTATGCAAGTATCCAAAACCCATGAGAGAAAATGAGAAATACTGCTTCTCCAATACATATTTACACATAAATGAGCCCAACTTTTAAAAGTATGCAAGTATCCAAAACCCATGAGAGAAAATGAGAAATACTGCTTCTCCAATACAAATTTACACATAAATGAGCCCAACTTTTAAAAGTATGCAAGTATCCAAAACCCATGAGAGAAAATGAGAAATACTGCTTCTCCAATACAAATTTACACATAAATGAGTCCAACTTTTAAAAGTATGCAAGTATCCAAAACCCATGAGAGAAAATGAGAAATACTGCTTCTCCAATACAAATTTACACATAAATGAGTCCAACTTTTAAAAGTATGCAAGTATCCAAAACCCATGAGAGAAAATGAGAAATACTGCTTCTCCAATACAAATTTACACATAAATGAGCCCAACTTTTAAAAGTATGCAAGTATCCAAAACCCATGAGAGAAAATGAGAAATACTGCTTCTCCAATACAAATTTACACATAAATGAGTCCAACTTTTAAAAGCATGCAAGTATCCAAAACCCATGAGAGAAAATGAGAAATACTGCTTCTCCAATACAAATTTACACATAAATGAGTCCAACTTTTAAAAGTATGCAAGTATCCAAAACCCATGAGAGAAAATGAGAAATACTGCTTCTCCAATACATATTTACACATAAATGAGCCCAACTTATAAAACTATGCAAGTATCCAAAACCCATGAGAGAAAATGAGAAATACTGCTTCTCCAAGCAGAGCAGGTGTAAAATGTCTATGTATGCTAACCATGTCAGTTATGTGTTTCTGGAGCTCTTCATAAATCATGTTAGGGCTTGTCAATTCAAAAATGATCTATACAATTAAAAACAACCAAAAAAGCAGTAATACATTATTAATCAAACATTGAAATTATGACAGTTTAATCTGGAAAATAATTTAATCAATGATATTTGTAATTCTTGCAGTTATATCATATGTCAAACAAAAGAAAAATGGATAATGATTAAAACCAGCTTTGCAAACACTAAGAGGCAATAAAACACTTAGAATATTAGCAAACATTTTGATGAGGATTCTGTTTTGTTGGATCTGATTTCAAAATATGGTTTTACATCTGGCCATGAAGGTTCACGAAATTCAAGGATTTTTCTTCATCTGGCTGTTGCTGTTTATGTTCTTGTTGTTGTTGTTGTTGTCGTTGTCATCTAATAAACTATTTTTTTAAATATTAGGCACTGATAAGTGGACATCAACCAGTCACTGCAGATTCAGTTATATTCCCTCTTGATCCACCATTTAACACTGTGAATGCTGTGTATCAAGCATTCATTACATATTGAATTTCTCCAATGATAAGCCAAATGAACATGTGAATATGGGGGGGGGGGTCAGTAGGGAAGAATAAGTTAGCAAACATTTGGCTAAATGTTGTAAAAAAAAGAGTAGGTTTATAATCATAAAGTAATATCTTTTTGGTCATATACATATGGTATTTTACTGTTAACACATTAATCCCTGAAGGTTTTTGCTGTTTTCATTTGCTGATATATATATATATATATATATATATATATATATATATATATATATATATACACAACATATAAATTTTAGGTTGAAAAGGTTATTAAAAGTCATGCATATATGAATGAAATAGCTGTTGCAGTGTCTATTCTAATACAACTGCTCCCCAAGTAAGACAAATTAGAGGGTTCTCATTTTACAAGACCAATTCAATATGAAGCCTACTGGTTATATTTGCTGACTCTCATGAACTAAATTGGTAAACAGTAGATTATAAAAGCATTACCTGACAACCTTTCTAGACCCGATGCTGAGTTAAACTTGTCATCTGATTATGTTAACTGCCGAAATGCATCTAATTCTTGCATACAAACCAAAATGCACAAATCCTAAATTAAATAACTAACTAGTTGCTCTAGTTAAACTCACACAACTTAGAAAGATTAAATGTATTTATAATTTCAAAAAATGTTATATTAATTAGTGGGACATTACATGCTAAATATTTCCTAAAGCTAAATTTCAAATAACACTATCGATGTAACTACTTTACTTAACTCGTTTTAAATTAGAAGCTATTAGGTTCAAATACAGGGCCCTAACTGGATTTAAAGATCTGCCTTAGTCATCACCAGCACAGATGTGGATGAGACTCCAGGGATCGCAGTTGGGAGTGAAGCAATCAATGGATGCTGGTGTTTTGCTAAGCAATCTACTATTGACAAAGGAGACAAGTAATTTTGTTTGACAGGCTGAGCCCTATTCTATGAATATGGCATGAAGCTTGCTCCTTTGTCTCTCAAATACTTCAGAGGACAAGAAAACCATCTTGAAGGTAAAGTATTTGAAGGAAACATCACCCAAAGGTTCATAGAGAGATTTATTAAGCGCCTAAAAGACATTAAAAAAAATTCCATTTTGGCATTAGTGAATGAGACATGGGTCTCTGCAGCCCTGCTATAAGAGAGTCTGTCTCAATCATGCCATATCATTAAAACAATTCTGAGTGTTCTGAGTAAAGGAACAAAGAAAATCAGCCACTGCATTCATAATGTAGCAGCTAAACTTCATGCATTTTCTACTACACCAATCACAAAAGATTCTCCATTTGGTATCAAATATCTCAGACACTGACCTTCTCATGGATTGAAATATGTACTTAACAACTTTGAACCAAAACTTTTTTTTGCAGAATATCATTTGAGATGAGCCAAGCCTGAAGGTGGAGAATCTGTGGGTTATTGTGTAAGAAAGAGCCCCTATGCTGCAACAGGAGATCCTTCCTCTAAGTCTACTAGCAGATCAAGAAGATCATTAAACCAAGAACACTGGGGCAACTGAGGGAAGATAAAAATAAAATAAGAAGTGCAGAACCTTTGGGATCATCATTAAAGGTGGGAAAGTATGATGATCCCACTTTAGACTGAGAGCATCCACTGTGTAGGCGTTTTTATCGGGAACTGAAAAAGTATAAAATGGGAGCTTGCTGTTAGCTTGGTGATAAATAAGACCACCAATAGAGTCCTTCAAAGTTGTGAGAGGGAGTCTACTACAGATTGATTGATTGAATTTTCCATGAATACTATCATCCCTTTCTTTGACAGACTGCCAAAAAGAGAAACTCAAGAGAGGACACATTAGTTCAGTCTACCATGGGAGACTATGTCTAATGCAGAATACAATGTCCCCAGCAGAGGGAAAATAAGAAATGACTATGTTATCTTTACTATCAGAAACTCCATCAGGGACAGGACCTTGTCAACTCTGTCCTGAGTGACACAGACAAGTCTTCCTTTTCTATAAAAAAAAAATCATCCCTATGAAGACAAAAACTTGAGATGAAGCAAGCTCCCATTTCTCTAATTTGTGGAAGGTCCAGCCTAGTCACTATTGACCAACAGAGCCCAAGTGGCTCTAGCCAGCCACTGTCGATCAACCAATTCTCAAAAGGTTTTTTGCTTGAAAACAACATATTCATTGAACTTTGACAAATGGGCAGTAATTTGGGCAAATAGTAAATAATGGAAAAATATTCCATCGTTTACATTAGTAGAAATTTTTTGAATATCAATATAAAGCATACCAATCACGGTTGTTGATTATGGTAAATAATTACTAACAACTTAAAATCTCATAAATGACTTTTATATACGTAAACATACATACTTTCATTGTGAATTTCTTCCCAGTTATTAACAAATCTAAAGTCTTCTTTCATTAATATTGAAGACATGATAATACTTAGTATTCATAGGTACTCTAATGTCAGAGATCAATAATATTTGTGATATCACCATGTTTTGAATTTGGAGAGACCTGTGACATGGAAAAGCAATGTAACATTATTTTCCATTTTTTTCACCTTACTTTTACTTCAACAAATCATACATTCCTCAGGAATTAATATTAAAAATGTACTAAGCAAAATATACAAGTAAACCAACTCTCCTAATTAACTGATTTCTTATATTATTGCCAGCTTTCACCTTCAATAACTAATTAACTGACAACAATTCCTGTGATGGCGTTTTATCACAATTTACCTCTGCACCATTGTTGTTGTTGCCAAGTCATGCAGTTTGAAAACCATCTTGGCTTTTGACAAGATATTATCATGGAAAATTAATGAAAAATTATGAACTTATTTACCCATTCAAAGAAATTGAGGAGCTACAACAAAATTGTAATCTCCAAGTTATCGTTGCACTGCTAAAACCAAAGTAACCATTCAATGCTTCTAATCAACTTCCTTTTCTATAGATGAAGAGAGACAAAACTAGTGGCAACTCAGTCCAACAGGCCATTAAATATGCCATTTTAACATCAGTAAGTTCCATGAAACAGTTTCTGAGCATAATCATTGATTAATTTGTTCTCTGTGCTATGTTTCAATGACAGACTCCAGTCCAACATACCTATCCAGCCTCACCCATGTGTATACACCAGTTAGATCCTTACGCTCTTCTTTTGATAATTGTATACTCATTGTTCCCAAGGTGAAAACAAAGTCATATGTACAACGTTCGTTTGCATACCAGGGCCCGGCGACGTGGAATGAATTGCCCATTGAAATTGGACACAAAGACACAGTGGTCCCTTTTAAGAGTGCTCTTAAAACTCACCTGTTTCGACTGCAGGGACAAACTTAGAGACTTAATTGTGTTTTGTATCTTGTATGTTTTCAGCATGTTTTTATGTTTCCAATTTCATTGTTTTTGTCATTTGTTTTTCAGTAGTGTAGTAATATCATTATTGATGGTGTAAAGCGCTTAGAGCTTTGAAAGATTAGGCGCTAAACAAAGTCCTCATTATTATTATTATTATTATTATTATTATTAATGTGCAAAACACATATAATGTGTCTTCTTTCATACCATCCCACTTCAGCAACAGATGTACAAAGGACTAAGCTACAGTCAAGTCTTTATGAAAACTTTCAGAATACAGTATGTACTAGCTTATAAGTTAATTAAACTGCAAACAGCAATGATCCTGATCTGCCATAGCATAATGTGCCTGCAGATCAAGGTCCATCTTGTTTGTTTTACTGATTTCTGCTTACAAACTGTACAGACTCAGATCAGCATTTTGTGATGGCAGATCTAGGTCTCTGCAGTTTGAAGTTGCACTCCTCCTTTAAATTATAGACAGTATAATGATTGGTCAACATACGTCATATGATGTACCAAGTTCTACAGCCATCCACTAAATTCTGAAAGAACTGTTTTGTTCATAAAATCGTGGAAGCTGCAGTGGATTACTGGTTATCATACAGGACTTACAACTGATATAGGATGTGGTGTCCTTGCACTTTATTTCAACTGCATCAGCATTAAATAATGTACTTGTGTTGCTGTGATGTTAGGCAACAAAAACGAAACCAAGCTTATCAAAAATTTTTGTCATATAATCCATCTAACAGAAAGTAAAAAATGGGAATAACTCAACAAAAAATTAAGCAATGTATGTATGTATGTATGTATGTATGTATGTATGTATGTATGTATGTATGTATGTATGTATGTATGTATGTATGTAACAATACAGAAGAAAATAATCTTAGTAAACTTTGTTCAGCAACAAAGACATGGCAAATAAATTTTGATGGTGTATATTTCCAATTTCTAGCTCTATTTTAGGATGCACAATTGCCATATAAATGTTAATTTCTATATATATATATGTTAAAGAAATAAACAAATGTGCCAAAAATTCAACCAAAATAAAGATATTTTGCATTTTTCACACTTTATATGTTCAATCCCTATCCATTTATTTCTTTATTTGATCTCTCCTTATTTGGAAATGTTCTCATTTGTTTCATGGAGAAGGAAATCTGCACCTAAATTGTCAGTTCCAGAAGAGATTCTGCTGGATTAATTCTGAAATTTAAAGTTTCAATATATTTAATGTACCATTTTAAAGTAAATACCAATGCCTGACTGAAGAACATTTTATCTCATTAAAGATTAATATGTAATTAATAATTAATGGGGACCAAGACCACAATATTGTTTTCAAAACAAAATTATTTTGTAAGGATTCAACAGTTACTCAAAGTGGCAGAAAATCATACAGAAAATGGTCAACAAAAATTGTTAATAGCTACGAGGACTTTTTTTGCTGTAAATATCTCATTTTATTTTGAAATTACTGCATACTTTTCATTAACCAAAGATCAATGGAATGAATCTATTGAGCTACCGCATGTAGATATTTGTATGAACAAATACCACAGACAGAAATGGGAAATATAGCAAAGAACTTTCAACTATCATTAGAGATCTGACTTTAGCAATTTTATTCAAGTCTATGACAATAGGTGTCCTATACATTTCAGAAAATGGTTGTTTGTTTGTATGGTGTTTCAAAACAAATGGAGCAGCATGCCTTGCTGAAGGACACACCACAGCAGCTGAGTTGGGAGAAAACAATAGTAGGATTTAAACCTAAAACCTTCCAGTTGCAAGTCCAGCATCCTTCACCACCATGGCTCATCAAAGTACCAGAAAACTGATGAACATCAACAGAATGATGCAACTCAATTATTCTTTTTTTATTCTCTTTACAACAGATATATATGGTAAACATTGGCTCCATTACACACTATTTATGATACCAATAAAATGCTACAAAAATGTGTTGGCAGTCTTTCAGAAATTACCAGGAATGAATTAACGAGGTTTGCAAAGAGAAAAAAAATCAATGATACACAATTACAGAAGAAAAGGCAAGAGTCTAAATTGGGGTTAAAATTAGCAAAGAACTATAATAATGTCAATACCTTTTAGTTTCCATAACAACTACTAAAGAACACACATACTTCAGGTTACCAGTCCATTAGTTCAACTGGTCTATGATACACTTCTACAAAAGACTAATATCTCTTGAAATGAACAAGGAATATAAAGGACTTGAAACTACGGTACAGTAGTTCCAAATACTACTTTAAATGTACTTCATCAACATAGATCTAGAAAATAAGACATGTATGATAATTATGGAAAATATAATTTTCTATTTAAAAAATATACTGGTACTTAATTTCTTTGTGTTTAAGTCACATACATAAGAGTGGTATAGGAAAACTTCATCATGCTGAAGAAGTCCATTTCAAATACTGTATTTTCTACAGCATTTCAACTCCTCCCTTAGTATCATATTTCAATCAATAAGAAGTGAGCAAAAGATATTTAAAAAATGGATAAATGCAATCTGAAATGGAGACACAAATTCTGATCAATTAAGCAGAAATCGCATAATGTTTTCAAAGGGTCTCCAAGGACCAACAAGTTTACCAGGAAATGGCACAATACTCATATTCCTTATGTTTAAAAGTCATCTGTGTAAATATATGAAATTTGTGTACAGAAGCCATTATATTTCTTTCAGCCAATGATCTTAAATTGACCTCTGAACCCCAAAACTGATAAGACTTCTTCCTTACTGCAAGTAGTGTTAAGTAATTAGTCAATTGTGTGGAAACCACTGCTTGACTAAATACAGTCACTGTGACCCTCAACTTTGACCTAAACATCTAGTGGCTTCTTCATACACAAAGTGCAAGTAATTTACTAAGTTTATTAATTTTAGATGGTGGAGAACTTAGAGTGATTTTACTGAATTTACTGTTTTACAGTTTGGTCAACAATCTTAGCCTTTGAATTAAAATTAATACAATTTTTACTAACTCAACATGCATGTGCAAAGTTTGCTAACTGTTGATGGACAAGTCAAGTTATTCTGCATAAATAAAATCAGTAACAGACTGAAGAACAGACAGACTAAGAAAACTATCAAAACGTAACAAACTGATGAACAAGCAGACTGAAAAAGAATATAAAAATGTAACAGACATCTTATGGCTGTCCTTTAAAATGTTGCCCAAATGTCAACTATAATATGTTTAGAAATCATGCCAAATTGAAAATTCCTCAAAATGTATGTATCCCTGGATCAAACAGTTCCTCATTTTACAGACCTGAAGCACTGATCCCAATAATTTTGGAAAAAAGTATTTTATTAGTCATGTGTTTGAGTCAACTCCATGTTTTATCTGTGGTTTGCATTTAGTGTTCTGTTTAGCTTTTATGACTTGACATATAAACTATTTAATTATACTTATGCATCAACCAATTGATATGTTATTGTTGGTTGGTTGTAAATGGCCCTTTAAACATATTGTTAGATAAAATGTAAATGAAAAGAACCTTTCTCAAGGACACACAGAGGCATAAGCCTGGACTTTGCCTGGATAAATATCAAACCAAGAGCCAATGGAATACAAGACTGATTCTCTACCAAATGAGCTCTTGATCTAGGGGAAAGTCACAGCATGAAGGTTGAGTCCATTCCAAGAGATGGATAAAGAAAGGGAGGATGAGGGTTGAGTCCATTCTAAGGGATGCACAAATTGTTGATACACACTAGTTTCTAACACAAGCACCATGAATGGCACAGTTCTATGTTTCATAGTTCTCTATCAACAAAACTTAATTTGCAATGCAAAAATGCTTTTTCTTTCAGTCTGTGACCTTGACCTGTCATGTTCTGACCCATAAATTTAATCTTCTTCTACCCGAAGTGCATGCCACACACAACGTTTGGTCCAGGTCTGTGAAATAGAACTAATGTCATTGTGCAGAAACCTTTTCCTTCTTTGGACCTTTTCTTTTGACACCAACATCAACAGACATCTTTCTTACCCCTAGTGTTGGTGGATGAAGAAGAAAGAGCTCGTTACTAAGTGGAAACCAGTGTTCTTCCTTCAAGTGTTGGTGGATGAAGAAGAAAGAGCTCAAGTTACTAAGTGGAAACCATTGTTCTTCCTTCAATCACATCTGAGCCAGAGATCGACAAAGTTTGGTAACTGTAGATGGTGGTGCCATTGTGTGAAAAGCATTTTAAATGTTTAAATCACAGTGAACTTGGTCTTTGAACTTTTAAACCTAAAATCAATAAATGTCTTCCTTACTCCAAGTACAAGCCATCCTCAATGATTTATAAATATTGATTATGGAGAACTCAAGTTATTGTGCAGAAACCATTTTTCTTCTTTCAATCAGTGACCTTGACCTTGTACATTGTGACTCCAAAATTTATCAGGTTCTTCATTACCTCAAGTACAAGTCATCCACATAGTTTGGCAACTGTGGTTTGTGAACAACTCTGAGCAATTGTGCAGAAATAATTTGACTAATGGACAGGTGGACAAAATCATAACACAAGGTGCTGTTCTGTGGCAAGCATGTCAAAACTTGTTACAAAACAATGCACCAAACGTGTTCAATCTGCAAATCATATTTGCAAGTACTACCAATTGGTATCCTGTAAATCGTTCCTATATATTTTTAAAAATTCTTTTTCAAATAGAGTAAGGAATTTCCCTCCTTATTTTCTTTTCTAGAATGGACCCTGTCAAGAGCAGAGATTTTTTTCTTCTTTTTCCAGTAAAACATTTGTTCCTCTGATCTACTTCTTCTGTTTGTCTATATGTCCCATATTATCAGGTGAAATCATTTCCTTTAATCAAAGAGAAACAAGAAATATTACAGCCAATAAGAAAAGAAAAAGTCCCACTCCCACTATAACAAACTTGAATGTCTTTATCTCTGGGCACTTACAAGGGCAATGCACTGTGAATGGCAAGTTCCTTGGCAGATGCAATTTAGTTACCAGGCAATTACCATAAAACCAAATTACCAGTAACAATATTTCAGATAAAAGTTTCATTAATAATGATTGAGTTGAAAGCATGTTCTTAGTGTCTTAAGGTGAAAAGGTTTAAATTGTTCTCTACATGCAGTCAGAAAATGCAGATGTAATCGGAATTAGCAGAGACAAAAATGGTCAGTTAGATATCCTCCCCTACAATAAGGGTTAAATAAGACTGTTCTATATAATTATGGGATATCATGTCAAGATATCAGAGATATGAATGATTCATTTCACACATTCACATTAGTGAATGATACCTTAAAACTTTCTTGCAGGGTAAGTAAACACCACAAACAAGAGACCCCCTTATTGATTAGTAAATTTATTATTAGACTACATTGGTTTTGTGTTGTAAAGAGGCCCAACAGCCCTCCTACATTACTTAAGAGGTGAGTAATGGAAGCAAAATTTGTGGTGGCTTGATGGAGAGTTTTCATGAATCATGACCAAACGAATGTATTTAAATTTCTTTGACACAAACACATATCCAATCATATAGCATAATATTCAGTAATTTTCTTCAATATTTAGTATATATATGAAATTTATAGCTGTTATTTCATGCATACACATTGAATTTATAAACAGAAATCCATTGTGAATGTGCATACAGGGAATGTTAAATTTAAACCCAATTTTGCCATATCCAAGTTCATGCCATACTGCAACCCCATCTTCGCTAGCCAAGGTTCAAATATGTTACGGGCCTATCTACACCATAGCAGATTAATAAGATAATTTTATACTTCTTCCAAGCGATATCTATTGGATTTTATGAGTTGCATCCCTTAGAATGTAATATTAATTAATTAAGCAATAGTGTGTAACTGCAGGCCATCATACATTGTCTGAAAATGGTGGAGGCAATTGAGTTTAAAAAAATACTTTGTAAGTTTGACATTAAAATATGACTATGTACCAAAGGGAAGCCATTACAGGGGTGTTTGGATGAAATGATGTATTTGTAGAAAACATGGACTGGCAGTGAACAATTACTTATATAGGAGTCCATTCCAGAATGCGTCCTCCACTTGTCTTGATCATGTTGGAACAGATTTCAAATTTAAACAACTTGATTTTGATTGGATGCATGGGCTTGTCACTGCATCCAATGCAATTCCCAAACCCAATGCATATAAATATCTGATTGATCTGCCAAGGTGTAGATAGGGTTGACATATCAGAATCTTGGAAGTGAAGTTGATTCAAACCCATGCCATATTCAATTATGCTTATACTTGTGGCATGGTTTAGAGTCCTGTATAGATTGAATTATAACTCTCTAACCTGTCTGATTAAACTACATGTATTGTTTTTCTACATACATTTTCATTACAGCAACTCTCATTTACCAGCCTGTTTAAGTAATCCATTTTACTATCTCCCTTAATGAAAGCATTACAAAAGTTTACACTGCAAATATCACCCGGTTTTTGAGGCAGGCGACTTTTGATGACATTTACAATGTATTGTGCCAAAAAAGACCAAACTACATGTATTACCATTAAAAACTATCAAACACCCAGCACCGTCACATGTACATGCTTCAAAAATTTTAATGGTAATTTTTAACAAATTTAAGGTTTCTTTATAGAGTGGAATGAATGATAGTTTATACCAGGTGCTCTCAATAAACTCTTAAAAAGTTGACCACAAAAAAAGTTGATTGTCATATGACAGAAATGAGAAAAGCAGTCTAAGGACTTTTTCTGGCACTTCCAGCAAGTAATACGAAGTTTCCTGTTTTTGTAAGTTGAAAAGGACACATGGTATGGATTCAGTAGTACTCTGTGTGAAGTGACCTGGAATTGGTGATGCTAAAGTAGTACCATCTGCAAGTCTGGCATGGTGCATGTATGAAAAACAAATTCCAGATTTGTAATTTTGTATACATCATAATGGTACAGATGTTAGTTGAAAAATGATACAAGGAAAAACAATTTACATATTGTAGTACTTCAAAAAATTTCATATTATTTTAGTAACAACCATATGTACTCACTTATAAGTGAAATTAAATTACAAACAAAAGATCCTGATCTACTAAAGCATAATGTGCCTGCAGACCATGGTCTATGTTGCTTGTTTTCCTAATAACTCCTTACAAACTGCAGACCCATATCTGCAAGTACATTATGCAATGACAGATCTGGGTCTGTGCAGTTTGCAGTTGGACTCAACTTATAAGTAAGTACATATGGTATCATATCACTGCTAATTCTTAGTTGCAACCTGCATGGCTGTCATAATACAAGTAGTTACCAATATCATAAGGGTAATCCCCATCAATAATTGCTTATCTTATGTTGCTTGTTTTCCTAATTACTCCTTACAAACTGCAGACCCATATCTGCAAGTACATTATGCAATGACAGATCTGGGTCTGTGCAGTTTGCAGTTGGACTCAACTTATAAGTAAGTACATATGGTATCATATCACTGCTAATTCTTAGTTGCAACCTGCATGGCTGTCATAATACAAGTAGTTACCAATATCATAAGGGTAATCCCCATCAATAATTGCTTATCTTATGAAGTACTTTTGTAAAGAAGATAAAACAGGCCTTACTACATGAGAATCAACCTCCCTTATCACTATTTCTTCTTATTATCTGTTGTCAGTGGGAGGGCTGATAAGGCATGGGGTGAGAAATTGCATTATTTATATCAAGTGTCATTAAGAATATTGGAAAGAGTTCCACAAAGTTAAAAAAAATATCGAAATAAATATTAACTTGGCACTTTAAACAACTCTGAAAATCACACACACACACACACAGACACACACACACACATATATATATACATGTCTCCAGATCAGTAATTTACATTTATTTTGCAATACTGTAATACAATAAAATAATGGAGCAAAACTATTAATAAAATCCCTAATTTTAAATTAATTAAACATGTTAGTATTTTGGGGTGTTTCTTAGGATTTTTTAAAATCTTTCTGTTTGCTTTTATCTCTTTCTCCCTCACATGCAATAACAAAACCCCACAGAAATCAGTAGAGTGAGAGCAAAATGACCTTTATCTAGATGAAAACACCAAACCTGAACTTACACTAAGTAACCTAGAAAAAAACCAGAGCTGTTAATTGGGACTTTTTAATACCAATGATACAAAGCTGCAATAGGCAAGCAAGACCACATGGCTGTATCTCCCTACCAAGGTGGCACACACACAAAAAACGCAAATTAAAAATTTCCAAAAGGACTGCAAAAACCTGCATTTGCTGGAAAACAATATTCTGTAGTGAACACACTGGGCACCCATCACTACAAAGTATATTGCACTTAATTTAAAATCATGCAAAATGTGTATTTGTTATGTGGTATGAATAAACTGTATGTAAATATTATGTACACTGTATATTATGTACAATGTTTACCAGTCAAATCTCAGGCCCGGTTTCTTTTCAATAACAAATCTGTATATCTCAAGCTATAGCAAAGATAGTGTATACATACTAAGCATAGTGTCTATACTCACTAGTGTATACATAATAAATTATACACCAAATCTGATCAAACAGAAAAGACCCAGATCTGCCCTGCGCATAATATTACGAGTAGTAAGTAGAACAAAACAATAAATACCCTGGTCTACAGGTGTATTATGCTATAGCAGAGCTGGATCTTTGACATTTGCAGTTTATCTTAACAGTGTGTATAGTGTATATTATCTATATCTGTTTGAGCCAAACACCTGCTGCATAAGTATTCAAAGGAACAAAATTCCAGGTAAACAGCAAAAAATTCAAGGTCAACACATTAAGTTTTACTAGATTTCATTCACATCTTTCACATCTGGACCAAACTTGCTGGGCCACGCCGAGTGGTCTAAAGCGCTCTCCGTTATGGATCACTACCATCTCACCTCTGTCTGTGTGGGTTCGAGACTCGGATTCGGCTCAAATTGGTATATGAGAAAGCTTGCCAGTAGCTTCTCGTGGATGCGTGGTTCTTTCTGTGATTTTCTCGGGTTCTTCCTCCACCATTAATACTGGCCAAAATGTATATCCTATCTAGTGCTGAAAAATGGTGTTAAACCCAACAACAACAGCAACAACCAAACTTGCTATTTAACCCTTCAAACAAAATACAAATAATGAATTCAGAACTTAATTACTGGTTATTGGTTTTTAATGATGAATATAAACTATGGTCTCTTGGGAATTTTCCCCAAACAAATACGCATGTAACTCAAAAAAAAAAATTCATATATGTGCAAGTTCAAATTTTATCTTTATTCAGATAGAATGAAAAAGTAATAAAAATACTCTTTAAATCCTTGCCATGAATCATATTAAATCTTTCCTGGATAGTGCAATATGCTTTGAATGACCAAGTGAATGCCAATATTTAACACTGGAACAGATTGATGGTGATTCACCAGACATTCAAAATTTTGTACCATATATAGCAACTTATAACTACAGCCCAACTGCAAACAAGATGCATGCTGATTTAGCACTGCATAACAATGGCATATCAGAATCCATGATTTTTGGTTTACTGATTACACCTGACAAACTCTATAGACCGGATCTGCCATAAAATTGGGTCTATGAAATCTGCATTTGGATCAGACTAATAAGTGAGTATATACTTGGCAATTTATTTTTCAAACTTTAACTGTAGTTGACTCCATTGTAAGAAAGCACACATAATTCGTTCCTGCATATGAATGGGCCAAGGAAGTGACAAGACAAGCTCAAGGATGTACATTCATCTAACCTTAATCCTGACACAGATAATGGAAAGAGTCTTTTAATAGAACTGCAATGAAGTACAGCTGCTGCATGAAATTGATGCATCCAGTTCAAGACTGACAAAACCTAATCTCTATAACCTCCAGTGCCTCCACACTTTTGATTGCATAATGCTTTTGTTACTTGAGACATTCTGCAAATGTTTTATAACATTCATGGCCAAAAGGTATTGCTGTGATTCTCAAGATCTTGCCTCCCATGAACATAGGCCAAAGCAAATAGGAAGAAAGAAAAAGCATACATAAATAGTGCAGAAGTCTCAACCAAAAGTAGTTTTAGCCTGTTCATATTAATCAGGTATAGAGAATTTTAAGGTATCTGTTAGAAGGGAAAATGGCAATATTGGGTACCACTCTGGATTATCTACATGTCATGGATACATTTTCAACTTATTCTTGTTGAAATTGTTGACATCACTGATTGTTTGTTTGATTAGGACTTTTAACATAGCCTTAACAATTTTTCAGTAATATCGCTACAATGTCTGCAGTGAGGCAGTTTATAGTGATGTCTAGCACTGGGGCTGCAGACATGTAGCATGATGTCCCACCCAGTCAAATTATTCTCACACCAGGCCGACCAGTCCTAACACTAAGCTCTTAATGCTGTGAGCCATGCATGGCAGCTGTTAGAACCATTTTTTGTAAGTTTTTGGTATGACTTGGCCAGGGCTTGAACCCATGACCTCCCGCTTCCACAGTGGATGCTCTAACCACTAGGCCATTGGAGCGGTTGACATCAATGAGCTAATGACATCATTGAGTGCATGTCAAAAATAACATTAAGCTCAAATTAAATTAAACTGATTACCTGACTAATATAAAGCATAAGCTGATGGTTTCTTTTCTTTCTTTTTTTTCTTTCTAAAACTTTGTCAATATTAAGATCACTGTCTGCTTTCATTTTCAATCAATTCTTTCGCAGATATCATCATATAAAACTTCAGAAGTTTAGAAACTGAAGCAGGTCTGAGGTTCAGGCTAAAGCAAATTTTTGAGAATATACAGTAAAATCTGTCTTGAAAGACCACTGCTATGTGAGACCACCTGCCTTGAGAGACCACATTCTCAGTTAAAATTTTATTGATTATATAGGATTGTGACCTGTTATGGGAGACCACCTGTCTTGAGAGACAATAGATGTGGTCTTTCAAGACAGGTTCTACTGTACTGGAAAATACAGGAAATTACCATATATCTATTATGTTACCTTCTAAATGCAAACACTTGTAGATAGCCTGTCTATTTAGGTAGAAGCCCAGGTGTGATATTTCCTCACACTCTAAAAATATTTCCCCCTCCTCTTCCTCAGCTCCTGTGTGCTGCTGAAGCTTCAGAGCAATGCCTTCCTGCTTGTTTTCTGTTGTACCTGCAATATAAAGTCACAGCTTTAAGCACTTGTATACCATATCAATACAACCTGAAGTACCATATATTCTCTTTGCTTCATAAAATGCAACTGAGCAGGCACTGAAATGTGGAGACCTTTGCTGGGATCCACATGGGCCAAAATTAGACCCAGATCTAAATGAAAATAAGCCCCAATTCAAACAGTTCTTTTCTCCAAAATCATGTGTAATTTTCTACTGTTAGCAATTTACTCAAACTATAATAAATCTTCCAGAAATAAAAATTCCAGAAAGGAAAACATTCCCATGAGCATGAGAATACAGAATAGGCAATAAAAACATATTCCCATGGGCTTGAAAATGTAAAACAGAAAGAACAAAAAAACATATTTCCATGAGATGGATGTTCAAGAACAGACTCAATGCACCCTCCTGCAGATGTGAGGTGCATCCAATCATCATGTTCCACCTTAGAAGGTATATTGGACATTTGAAAGAGAATATATATTTTAAGCATTTAATCTTTTTTGTCCATTTAACATTTGTATTTTTGGGATACCAGCTCAACTTACTGGGCACTATGCAGCATTGATATGCCATGAAACCTTTGTAACACATTAACCTCTTGAGGTTTTTGATGCTTTTGCATAAAATGTGACTAGGAAACACGTTTTGGGGACTATTTCTGAATACATCCTAATACATTGACTTCCAAGCAATTCTCCATTAGCCTAATGCCTAGTTGTGATAAAAACATTGTTTTTCAATGATTAGGTGGTCTTACATAGCAGTGGTCTTTCAAGACAGGTTTTACTGTATTAAAAATTATCTTCGACAGAATCATGTTTCATACAAAATATGTGCAACACTCAATAATTGTATTTATTTTGCGATATTTCAGCATCTTTTATATTCTAAAATGAAGTGAAAGTCTTTCTTACTGCAAACTTCAAATATACACAAACATATTTCAAATGAAGTTCTAAAAATTAACAAAAATACTTCCTGCACATGGTTTCTGACCCCATCACCTTCGAAAACTAACTTAAAACTCTTATATACATGCAAGCTACTCACTAAATTATCCATTTTTTTCCCATATTTAACTATCTTACTAACACCATTATGACACTTCGAATTTTTAAATTGGACTTTACAACAAAATGAGAGGAAGAATTTCGTTTGCAAATGTATCCTACAATGATCATGAACAGGTCATGATATGGGTTGATTTGTACATATAACTAATTAACAGACAGGATGATTGTACATGTAACAGGTTGATTCAATATGTAACTGACTAACATATAGGTTGATTGTACATGTAAGTAACTATGATACAGCTTAATTGTACATATAACTATATGGACTGTACAATAAAATGTTAACTGAATGGGGTCAAGATACAGGTTAATTTGACAAGTAAATGGCTATTTGCATGTGGCTATGATACAGGTTAACTGTACTGTATCATGCAGTCTGATTAAAATTCATATATGAAGATCTGATTGCAACTGATTAGGGGTCATGTTCTGGTGACCAATATTATTATCATAATCATTAACATTATCAGCCAATCAGATGAAGTTTTATATCTTAATCTTTGGGACTCGCTAAGCAGTATGGCTGAAGTGCATTAATATTTGCCAAATGATTTGATTCACTATCTGCTTTCTGAAAGCTGCATTTCCATTGGCTAATTTGAAGGTCACCAGATATTGTCCCCTAAACAGTCTCGTAACATCCCTCTACATGTAGGATAGTGGAGATTTTATTTGAATTAGAATAATTGCACATGTAACTGGCTATTTGCCATATTATGGAGAAATAAAATTATTGCTTGGAAACAAAATACAGAATATAAGAAAAAAACGTCACAGATAAGATACGCCTTAATGGAAGGCGTATAAAAAATTAAATGTTACAGCACATCTATTTCAATAAAATCCTTTGTCAATATTAATAATGGAATGGTTAAAGGTTTGAAAAAAAAGATATCATATGGCATTTGCTAATAATCTCTGAAATGATTATCTAAATTTTGCATTGAAACTTTATACACATCTATAATTAGCTGTCACTAAGATGCCACATGAAATTGTATCAGTACATCGATACCCCACTACAATATTGTTAATGGGTGCCATTCATATGCACCATGTTACTGGTGAAGCTGCATTATATTGGGTTATGTTATGTATAGCAATATTATTACATAATGTAATGCAATTTATGATCATACTTGTAAATGGGACCATGCTATGCCGAGATCCTTGATATTGGAAGACATTGAGTATTGCTGAAAACTCTTGTGAGATATGGTACCAAAATAAATTTTGTCTGACTGAATTCCATTTTATTCTTTTCAAAATCTGCAATAATTTCTAAATTTCAAGTATGTATATATGGCAGATGATATTTAAACCTGTGTCTGCTAACCGAACAATTGTGTTTAGTGGCATATATGTATCAATTTCATCAAATCATTTATTAATGCTGACATGTTACTGATGGGACATAAGCACCTTAAATACATCATTGCTTGATTAATTGATTCCTGCTGAACAGAGCAGATACATAACATGAATAACAGAATAATCAAGAATATATTTTCATCTAATAATGTAGCATGAGGAAAGAAAATCATGTGTAAATGTTGCAACGCTTCATTTATGCATCTTACAACTTTAAAGTTCTAAACAGACGTGGAAATTAGTAAATCACGGCATGATTCCTGCAGCCCTAACATGTCAGCATAATTATGCACTATATACAACATCTAAAGATAATTTTTAAAAAGGCACATACGTAAGTCTTATCAACATCTATCTCTCAGTTTTAGGTACAGCAAACAAAATAAAAAGATAATGTAGATGAAGCAATAAACTGGTAGTCCATAACCAAACCCTGCAATCTAATTCACAAAAATAATATTTATTCATGAGCGTAAAAAAGTGGTGGGGGTAAATGCAGTAAAGTGATCCCTATGATACATGTCCACCCAATTTGTACTGAACCTGGCCTTTAAAAAATGATAGCCCCTCTTGAGGGAGAAAAAAATAGATATGTATACACTATTGTCGTGTTAGGCAAGTTGACCTCTGATAACAGGGTGGCGTTTCTTTAAGGGCGATATAATAGTAAAAGATACTACTCTGGTGTCTGGCAACAAGGCATCTGATCATGGGGCTGTCTTCTCTTGAGCTCTGTCTCTCAAGAGACCACTCTATTATTTAGTGTAAATCATGCCAACAACAATGGATAAAAATGAAAGCTAACAACAGATGATAAAAATATAAGCTAACAATGCAGGCTACATAAATTAATGACAATGAATAAAAATACAGACTATAAGTGTGTGATATGTGTGTGATTTGGTATTTTAATGTAGCTTTAACAAAATTTCAGTCATATTGCTACAATGTCTGCAGTGTGACAGTTTACAGTGATGTCTAAGCACTGGGAAAACGTGTCAGACATGAAGCATGATGTCCCACCCAGTCTAGTGCTCAGTGCCAAGGGAGACAACTTTTTGTACCTTTTTTATACGTCTTTGGTATAACTTACAAGCCAGGTAAGGAACCCATGACCTCCTGCATCCAAAATTGATGCACAAACTACTAGGCCACTGCAGTGGTACAAGCTGTCATAATGACTGAGGTACAGTCTTCCAGTGTAAGTTGTAAACTGTTACCAGAGTTTAATGCTAATGCTTCAATATATTTACTAAATCTGTGGGAAAATATTTTTTTTCAACATTACAAAATTTATACAACCTCCATTGCATTATCAGTCTCCATTGTGCAATTGCAGAAATTCTTGTAAAGCTGAAAAAACGAATTCACTTTTTCAGTTTGTATCTAAACATGTAAACATGCTGAAAAACTCTGGGGAAAAAGTCACCATCACTGGCAACATTAAATCAAATATCCTAACAATTAGCATCCTTATTGTTTCTGAAAGTATAACATTAACACAAATAAGTAACCTTAAATGTGCTGCCATACCTATCTAAACTGAAAAGGGAGATAGTTACAAGAATTATTAACTGTTACTACTTAGGTCTTACTTAGGACAAGAACTTACCTTTCAAATATCAATACAGGAAGCAACTGACAAATAAAATGAATCTACATATATTGTGATTTTTAAATGTTTTACATTCTCATTCCAATCCAAACAGCAAAAAGTTTGTATAATGCTTTCATTGTCTCAATTATTTTCCTACCAGTCGTTGTTGTCTGCTAAAACCCTGTGCGAATACACTTTAGAAATTAAAATTGACAGTTAATTTCAAATTTTCATTATGGTGTTCATTACAATTTCAAGAAGCTCTACCAGCACAATACTTCTGTTGGTATTTCATGTCGGACTGACATCTACAAGAGATCCTGCCATACATTACTTTTGTACAACTGATAGGGGATGGATATTTTGTATCTCTCCTGAAACAGCTCTTACATTTCATCAATTCAAATCTATTTTGCTGCCAATACCATATTTCTCCCTGGAGTCAAGAAGGCTGACCTACCACATTTCCTCAGAAATAAGTCAAGACAAACTGCAAACAACAAAGATCCTTATCTGCCATAGCATAATGCATATGCATCTCCAAACAAACTGCACAGACCCAGATCTGCCAGTGCATTATGCAACAGCAGATCTGGGTCTGTGCCGTTTACAGTTGGAATCATCTTATAAGTGTGTATATAAGACATTAAACATAAAATCTAAGGGTGGGATGTTGAGCTTAATCTTTTGCCAAAGCCATCTAAAATAAAACAATTTGCCAACATGTAAAAGTTGGGATGCATATTGCAACAAATTCACCACATTTCATGGAGTGGCCATTTTCATGAACAAACAATAATACCCATTTCTGAATAACAAATTCAATAATGCTAAAATTAGTACCAACAAAAAAAAACTGAATTAAAATGTATATATTTAGTTAGTATTGCAGTCAACATTAGTGCAGATGGTGAACAACACATGCAGCTTAATATGGAAGGTCATGCATGGCTTGGCATAAAAACCAATGAACAGACCAATTCACAGTAATGTCTTGTGTTATTATTCCCACCCATTTCAAACCTTAACATGTAAAATAACACAGGTCATCTAACTTATTTTCAGAAAGTGAGTTCCAGACTACAGACTTACCTAAAAAAATAAAATTTTAAAAACTAAAATGGTGAGTTAACACCTCTTCAACGCATTACCAAAAACAACAAAAACCTGAGTGTACAAAATTTTAAATAACACCACTCCATTGAATTCCTTAAACAACGAAATCAGTTTATACAATTTTAAATAACATCACTCTATTGTATTCTTTGAACAACGAAATCAGTATATACAATTTTAAATTAACATCACTCCAATGTATTCCAAAAATCAACTAAACCAGTGTAAACAATTTTAAAAACACCAATGTATTCCTAAAAAATAACTAAACTTGTTTATACATTTTAAATAACACCACTACAATAAAATCCTTAAACAACTAAATCAGTATATAAAATTTTAAAAAACATCACTCCATTGTGTCACAAGATAAACCGAGTCAGGACTGGATTAGTGAAGACATGGAACGCAACTGCATTAATAAGATGTTTATTTTATAAACGCAATTTTAAAAATCAACTCTGACACCAATATTTTACAAAATATAAGGAAAATCTATTTAAATAAATGTTCCTAACATGGAACTATGAATTTCAGTAACGTAATGACAAAAAAGAAGTATATAAATGAATTTACAAATATGAATATATATATAAAAAGGCTCGTATAACGAGATAGATGCAAATATGAAAAGATAATGCGTCGTCAATATGACGAGACTAGAATGAAGATATTAAATAATTAATATGTCGTCCATATGACGAGACATATGCAATCGTGAACCCTAAATTCTGAAGTTCTCGTTCATGGGACGAGATTTGTGTAGAATGAAATTATGCAGTTGTCGTTCATATAACGAGACTGCAAAGAAGATATTAAATAAATAATACGTCGTCCATATGACGAGAAATATGCAATTGTGAACCCTAAATTCTGAAGTTCTCGTTCATGGAACGAGATTTGTGTAAAATGAAATTATGCAGGTGTTGTTCATATAACGAGACTGCAAAGAAGATATTAAATAAATAATACATCGTCCATATGACAAGACTGGAATGAAGAAATGTAAACTAATTGCTGAGGTATTTTGTTACTAGCCTGGCGTCCGTCTGACGTCAGGAAGTACATCCGGTTACACAGTCAAACCTAACAGTTTTGACCTTCACCTCATGCAATCATATATAAATACCATATATCTATACATCTAACACAGCATACATAAATGCAGCATACGTAAGCACCATACACAGGCACCACACACGGGCATTACACGGTCAGCATAGACAAGCCCACACACGTAGTCACCACAACATGGCACCACACAAGCAGTTACCACAACACTGCACCACTTCAGCACAACACGTCACCACACTTCAGCACAACACTTCAGCACACCACTTCACAACACTTCAGCACAACACTTCAGCACAACACTTCAGCACAGCACAACACTTTAGCACAACACTTCAGCACAACACTTCAGCTCTTTTAGCTGATAGATTGCTCAGTTTAGGATGGAAGCGTTTCCGACAAGACTACATTGTAATGTGATTTCTGTCTTATAATTTCGTCCTTATATACCCCTAGCTGTGACAGATATGCGCAGCTAGGTACTTTAAACTGCAGGCAATTTCGCACATACAGCATGAGCTGAGTGTTTGCTCATGATGCCGAAATAACTAAAAAGCCCAAAAATAATAAACTACCCTCGGTAAGGCTGTAAGCAGTAACGAAATCGAGACTAGATTTTTGACCACATATACATATTGAACATAGTCGTATACAATTTCGTGACACATTGTATTCCTTAAACAACGAAATCAGTATATACAATTTTAAATTACATCACTCCAATGTGTTCCAAAGATCAACTAACCAGTGTAAACAATTTTAAAAATACCAATGTATTCCTATAAAATAACTAAACTTGTGTATAAATGTTAAAAAACACCAGTAAAATATATTCAATGTACCCGTTATATGTAGTGGTTATAGCATGTGAGAAAGCAAGGTTACAGATCTAATTTTGGGTCTTTCTAAAACAACTATTTTCTTGTTCCTAAACCGAAACAATGAGCTTATCCAAAAAGTTTGCAATTCCGGTTCACTCGTTTCAGTCTTTGTCTTTTAGAGTTTAACGCCATTTTTCAGCACAATATAGGCTATACATGGCGGCCAGTACTATTGGTGGAGGAAGAACCCAGGAAAAACCCCGGAAAGAACCACAACCCACAAGAAGCTACTGGCAAGCTTTCTCACATAACTACATTAGCCGAATCTTAGATTCGAACCCATGCAGACAGAGGTGAGACGGCAGTGATCCGTAACAGACAGCCCTTTAGACCACTCGGCCACTCGGGGGCCCCTCACTCATTTCAGCAACATCATCTCCATTATATGATAAATTGGGTGCAAAATGAAACCTACTTATTAGCAGTGACTTGTATATCACCTCCAATATATATATGCAACTCCACTTTCAATGCTGTTGTCTAACTATATTTTTTAAAATTATGTTTTCAATTCAGAAAAAGAACATGTATGAGACATTGACAGGAAGAGAGGTGTGCCAAATTTTCAATCCAGAAAGAGAATATACATGAGACTGTGAGAGGGAGCGAGGTGTGTTCAAAATTTGCAATTCTGATAGAGAAAGTGTATGAGAAACAGTGAGTGAGAAAGGCAAGTTTAATGTTTTAAATTTAGAAAGAAAACAATGAGATGGAAAAATGAGAAAATGCAAGAAACGGTGAGAGGGTTGAGACAAGAAAATGCATAAGAGATGGTGAAAGGGAGAAGGCTAGGTCTGTTCAACAAGTTAGAGAGCATTCACATAAATAGGTAAATCTCTGGTGACAATGGTTTATTAGCTCCACAAAATGAACTGTTATCCACTTTAAATAAATGTCATTATTATTATTATCCAATACCAAACAAATTGTGTTCTGTATATAAAATCTCAACAAGATTAATTTTAATGATTCCATTTCATGACACAAGGCATGTTACATCACACTTGTTTTGACAACTACAAGTTATGTATAATTTTGTGCATGCATGAACTGCAATGGATTATGTAATGGCATAATAATTTCTTATCAGTCTCTTTAAATCTTCTATCACCTGGATGTATTTTGTATGCATAAAATGCATTTGATATGTAATGTCTCTTGTTCTTGTGTCTTTTAAGCTGATTTATCACCGATATGATTTCTGTGTGCATGAATGTAATAATGTCTCTATATTTTCTTGTCTCTCAATCTGAATATTTTGATCACCTGTATGTTTTAAATATGCAATGCCTAACTGCTGAATGATTTATTTTTTGTATTTTCTTACTTAACTCTTCACTCTAAGGTGTAGTAGTTGTCTTCAGATTTTATGCCAATATGTTACTTTTTATATACTGTTGCCATTAGTATGTTGCACTTTTATATGTACTTTTGTTAGTGAACTTTTGCCAAAAAATTGTTTCACAACTTACAAAGCATCCATCAAACTATCTGTAATTTCAGATCCATACAGATTTTAATATTTACACTAATGACCCTGCATATTTAATTTGACATTTGCATAATTATCTCCATCATTTACTTTTTTATTTAATTTGATATTTGCATAATTATCTCCATCATTTACTTTTTTATCATTCAGAATGCAGAGAGTGAAGACAGATGCATAAAAACTCAGAAAAACAGCATTCCATTTTAAAATGCCAAGTTCATACCAATTGCTCAGGGAAGGATTTAGTGCTACTTAAAAGGCAAACTATATTCCCCGAGTTACAATTCTTTTAGGGGCCCCGAGTGGTCTAAAGCACTCACCATTACGGATCACTGCCATCTCACCTCTGTCTGCATGGGTTTGAGTCTCAGGCTCAGCTAATGTGGGTATGTGAGAAAGCTTGCCGGTAGCTTCTCGTGGGTTAGTGGTTCTTTCTGGGGTTTTCCTGGGTTCTTCCTCCACCATTAATACCAGTCACCATGTATAACCTACCTTGTGCTGAAAAATGGCGTTAAATCCTGCACCAACAATTCTTTAACAGAAAAATAAAGAGTGTTCAATCTCTTTTATATTGCCATTAAATGAGTACCCAATATCTTCTATATGTCAACTGAATGAGTACCCAATCCCTTATATATGGCCATTAAATATGTCCAATCTATTATATATTGCCATGAGTTACCAATCTATTATACATTGCCATTAAATGAGTACCCAATCTATTATATATATATATATTGCCATTGAATGAGTACCCAATCTCTTATATATGGCCATTAAATATGTCCAATCTCATATATTGCTATGAGTGCCCAATCTCTTCTACACTGCCATTAAATAAGTACCCAATCTCTTCTATCTTGCCGTTAAACAAGTACCCAACCTTTTCTATATGGCCATTAAATGTGTCCAATCTCATATATTGCCATGAGTGACCAATATCTTCTATAGTGCCATTAAACGAGTGCCCAATCTATTATATATTGCCATTGAATGAGTACACAATCTCTTCTATATGGCCATTAAATGTGTCCAATCTCATATATTGCCATGAGTGCAGAATCTCTTCTATAGTGCCATTAAATAAGTACCCAATCTCTTCTATCTTGCCATTAAACGAGTACCCAATATTTTCTATAGTACAATTAAATGAGTGCCCAATCTATTATATACTGCCATTAAATGAGTACCCAATCTCTTCTATAGTGCCATTGAACAAGTGCCCAATCTATAATATATTGCCATTTAATGACAGTGTCCAATTGCAACCTCTTTTCACTTGTCATTAACTCGAAAAGAGCAAAAATCTGACTGACTTTAAAAGAATCACACTTCCATATCAAAAGATCAACCTTTAAACTAATAAAACAATCATTAAACTCCAAACAAACTCGTAATGAAGATAATAATTTATTTATTATCTCTCAAGAACAATGGAAGCCATGGTAGCTCAGCTGGTACAGTAATGGGCTAACGTAATCCAAAGATTCCATATATAATATCCATCACTTATGCCAGCCCAGGTCAGCTGCCCTAAAACAATCAGAACATTTTGGCCAATCAGGTCCTTATTCATAATGTTTGTTTACCTGGACAGATTATTATTATAATTATTCATGTGCAGTGCATACCCAGCCATTCAACAGTGTCAGGTGCTGAGCCTGCAGTCCTTCCAAGAATAATAATAATGAGGACTTTGTATAGCACCTAATCTTTAGAAGCTCTAAGCGCTTTACAACATATATAATGATATGACTACAAAACAAAAACAATGTGTGACATATTCACCTGGACAGAATGGTTGAAACAACACAGCTGAATCCTCCACTTTTTGCACTAAAGCTCCAGCCGTAAATTTATTCTTTTCAATACATCTTATAGGAGTCCAACTGGAAAATTTACAAATCTTGATTTGTAATGCATTTTACACTGGCAGTTTGGGCCTGTTTACTTTGTTAAGAGTAATCAGTAGAACAAACAATATAGACCCCGATCTGCAGGAATATTATGCAAAGGCAGACCAGGATCATTGTTGTTTGCAGTTTGACTCTTCTTACAAGCAAGTGGAACAGTACCATTCATAAAATGCTTTGTTTCCAATAACCATCACTTTATTAGTCCCAAGTATAGCCAACACTTCTGTATAAATATACCAAATTTTGTTGCTCTAATGGAGTTCTGATGTTTGTTCTTTACTTGTGCATGGGGAATTTATGTTAACCATGCTCTTACAACAAAATCCCCTTACTCCATAAGTTACAAAGATCTTATCAAACCCCCCTGATGTCATTTCTATTGTTCTCAAGTGTTCTAGCTCTAATGAAAAGAGCCGTGTATGCATTTAAGACTGATACATTACTCAGAGGTATTGTATTTACATCATTGATGCCAGTGAATACTGACATGGCAAAAGCACGTTACCACTTTCTAATGTTATTTTTATGCTTATGGATTGACATTATCTCAAGGCAATTTATCTGAAATTATGATTTTCACCAAGATGAAATGAAAACTGCCAAATCTACTCGTTTGAAAAGAAAAGGGTCGTATTGCAGTACTGATAATCACACAGAAACCATGTGGGCTCCAGGCAAATATGAAAATCTTGTAATTGAAATTGTTTTAAAATCTATTTTAAGCACTGCTTGGAAGAAATAATTAAGTTATCTTTGCTTTTGACCTGAATCCATACTGTGCATTAACCTTGTTTTGTGTAATATAGCAGATATTTTGAGCTTCCACTTTACTGTTTTTTTTTTTTGTTGCTGTTTTGTTTTAGCTTCTTCCAAATATGTCTACATGTTTCATGCAATTTTTTATTTCAAGCTACTTGCCAATTAATTGTGGATGAAAATGTGATTTTGGTTATTTTTAATAATCAAACACCCAAATCAGTTTGCAAAAAATACCCTTGCACTGATTTGCAGAAGAAAAAGAACTGGTTCTATTATGGTAAGCATGTTACATGAAGCAAAAAATTCTGTTGGCAATGAAAAAGAATATATCCTAGTTGGAAAGAAAATGTCATGCCATCAGCCTCACCCCAAATCCAAAATATTCCATATGTGTTATTTACATTAAAAGAAGGGACTTGTTGTTATGCTAACAATTCTGATCTGGACTATCAGCAATGTGTTGCATAATATTCTATACATCAGAGTTTTCACTTTTATCTTTGTCCTGTTATACAAATTCAGTCATTTAAATAAATTGAAAAGTTTGGGTGATAATTAAATTACTATATCAATTTGAAAACAATTAAGTGGAATATTTTCTGAATATTGGATGGATTCAATGAAGAAAAAAGTTATAGAAATGCAACAGTTTAAATCAATGATGAAAAACCCTTAAGAAGTTGGAATATTTTTCTCGTTTAACGTCCAGTAACCGTGAAGATTAATTTAAAGCTGAATAAAAATAAACATATTTTCATTATTATTCAAGGGAGATAAATTGCAATAACAATCTTTTTATGCAGTGATAAAATTTAGCACAATCAAACAAAACAATCTAGAGCATGGGGGAGTAATTAGAAGATAATGAAGTTTTGAAATGGGCAGAGAACATTTATTTAAAAGTTGGAAAGAGCACAAGTTAGTGAAATAAATAAAAGATGCTTGCAGAATGTGAGCAGTCTGTCACATTTTCTTGATCTACATCTGCCATCTTTATTGGCTGAACTACCCAGAAGTCAGTGTCACCGAGACACCCTCTTGCGTTTTCAAAGAGAGAAACTAACCGTGAAACGGTCTAAAATGTGATCACCTAATAATGACACCTTCATGTGTAACTGCTAAATGAAATGGAATCAATGACTAATCTCACCTTATCATAGGTACAGTATTATATTTAATGTCCTTAAAGCGAGGCAGCTGTTAGTACCTTTTTTTTTTGTTTGTAAGTCTTTGGTGTGACTCGGCTGGGGATTGAACCCACAACCTCCAGAATCAGAGCCTTTTTTTTTTTGTTTGTAAGTCTTTGGTGTGACTCGGCTGGGGATCGAACCCACAACCTCCAGATTCAGAGGCGGACGCTCTAACCACTAGGCCACCTTTACATATTTAATTCAATATGATGCCTTATAATTCCACTAGCTCTTTTTGCACTATGGCTGACCTCAGGACACATGATAGTAATTTTTTGGAAATATGGGAACCAGCCTGAAAATGGGTGAACATAAAATAGAGTATACATGGATTTGGCTGGCCAGGATTGGTTATATAAATGAAAGGGGTTTTTTTTATAAAAAAAAGAATCTTTTGAGAGCTTTTCCTAGTTGTAACTGAAAAAAAAAATAGAGACAATGTTTTCATAATGAAATCTCAGTTCTTTAACAGTCTTGCATTTGGAATACAATGTTACTGAAATCAGCTACTGACTCTTTGGTGTGGAATTGAAAGCATGTTCAAATACATGTAAGTCCAGAAAATGCTGCAGCTTATATCCATTTCTCCACAGAGAAGCTGACATCCATGTTTTATCTATACTGATGTTTGAGCATGAACACTCCAAAATGTAAAGTTATTGATTTTTTAACAGCATGGTGATTGCATAGGTTTACTATGAAAACTGAATTAGTACTGTGATTCCTATATGATACAGCCCATATAAAGCTTGTACAGTTTTCTCCCTCTCACAAATCATTGGCCTGACAGCCTAAATGTAACATTACCCTATAGGATACTATTGAGTTAATTATACAAAAAAAATGGTATTTTTGCTGTTACTAAGTTGAACAGTCAATACAAATTTAACCAAACAATAATTAAATTTATCAAGAGAATTATATATAAATAAATGTATCTTCTCCTCCAAAGCATATGTAACAACAATAACAACACCTTAATGAAATTCAATAATATCAATTGATTACTAACTCTAATCAACCAATTCTGATTCTACAATTACGAAAATGGGGCCCCAAGTGGGCTAGTGGTCTAAAGCATGCTCTGTTATGGATCACTGCCATCTCACCTCTGTCTGCATGGGTTCGAGTCTCAGATTCAGCCAATGTGGGTATGTGAGAAAGCTTGCCAGTAGCTTCTCATGGGTCAGTGGTTTTTTCCTGGGTTCTTCCTCCACCATTAATACCGGCCACTATGTATAGCCTATCGTTTGCTGAAAAATGGCGTTAAACCCTACAATAATTACAAAAATAATTTATGGTGATGATAAAAACAACAATTGAGACAGAATGATAACCTTGCCATTCAGATGAGCAACTAAACAACCTTCTATCAAACATTTATTTACAGTACAGTGAAGCCTGTCTTGAACGACCACTGCTATGTGAGACCACCTGTCTTGAGAGACCATATGTTTTTGGCAGAAAGGGTGATCTTTTAAGACAGGTTTCATTGTATATTAAACCAAACCATGTAAACTGACTAATTTCTTTCCAAAAATTATGACAAGAATCAAACTGTATACATGCATGCAATAAGGTTTAAAACTAAATCATTTTTTTTTGTCCCTGACCCAAAAAAATATCCATCTGTTAAAACTGTACTGCAATTTCTAGATTTGCATTGCCATGACAGCTATTTACTCTTAAATTCATCTGTATTCTCTAAGATGACAGAGAAAATGAATAATCATCAGCTAAACAATCAGATAAGACTAAAAATAGTCCAAGCTGCATTTAAGAGTTTCATTGTAGAGGCATGAATGTGTTTCTTAATGAGCCTCTGTCTGCAATAAATTAAAAGAGAGAAGAAAAAAAATCACTGTGAATCAATTTGAAAACAAATTAGAGTAAACACTGACACAAATAAATATTGATAAAGATGCAGAAGGGGGAAAATATAATTTTGCACCAGTTAATTTACTTAAAATTGTGACTAAATTACAGATGTCATTGAAAATGAAGTTATCAATTTAACATTTTTCCCAAATTTTGATGCAAAGATTCAAGAATTCCAGTCATAGATTTAACATCTGGCCCATAGTCCCCTGGTATATTCATTGCAAATATTCAGGAATTCCAGCCTCTGTTTAATACCTGGCACAAAGTCCAGCTTTAATTTAATATCTGGCCCATGGTCCCCCATTTTCAATGCAAATGTTCTGAATTCCAAATTCAATTCAATACCTGGCCCTTGGTTCTGAAAAACAGCCCCTAAATATTCAAGCTTATATGCTATGCCAGTCAGCTCACTGGCACAAAAACAATCTGAAGAACTGTACATGTATCTTAGCATTACTATTATTCACCTTATTTTATTTTCTTCTATCGTTTGCATACGATGTTTTGTTATTTGCATTAAATGGAGCAACTTACATAATACCAGCAATAAATATCATCTTATCCTCATAATCAAAATTTAATGGAAAGAACAAGAAATCACATAATAACAATAATAATAATAATATTTATAATAATAATAAATAATATTTATAACAATAATAAATAATAACAACAACAATAATAGTAATACTACTACTACTACTACTACTACTACTACTAATAATAATAATAATAATAATAATAATATTAACAATAATAATAAAAATGATGAAAGCAACAAGAAGAATACAAATAGAAATGTGTATCTATGTGTGATTTGGATTATCATTGTAGCTTTAAAAAATTGTGGCATGATGCTCAGGTGCTAGACATCATTATAAACTGCAACACCATGGACATCATTGTGTTATAACTGAATGTTTTTTAAAGCTACCTTAAAACTCCAAATCACACCTACACACACTGTACACTCAACGTGACAGGTTATTTAAATCTCAATGGTCCTGGTTTTCAAGGTCTACTGCATAGTAAGAACGAGACGTACTATCAGCAGCTAATCTGTCATAATGTTTTAAGAGGCCTCTCAAGTTTTTATTTTTTCCTTTTAATCATAATTGTGTAATACAATCAGATATCTCAACACATAATAACTGCAGTTGGAAAACTGCCTGAACATTTACTGCATACTTGGTACTACATATGCCAGTAAATAAATAAAGTCCAACAGAAAACAACACTAACTGATTAAAAAAAAGAACTTTGCCATATGGAGGAGAATGTAATACAGAGGTGATGTTCACAGGTGAGACATGATGAACCTAACTACATTTCCCAATATCATTGTGTCTAGTCTACCAAAGTGGCCAGAATTAAGAGGATTGCAGTGGAAATCAAACAAAATATTTTGCTGCTTCTGAAGACAGAAAAGACAAAAGTTATTGACATCTGTAGTCAACTAAAATGCACTTGTCAATAAAAGTTTTTTTTACAACTTATTTCTCCAACACTCTAACTGCTTGCCTTTTATCTGAAAGTCACTTCTCCCATTTTTTCAAACTTTATGAGATCCTTCTGAAAGTACTGTGACATATAAAACATATAAGTAGTTCTGGGTCAAATGATTTAACCATTTAACCTGAAATCTCCATAATATTGTCTCATCAGGGTCATAATTATCCTAGCTATGTTTACTGTTAATCCTGAAATCTTCAGTCTTCAGTAAAGAATTGCCATTCCAATCCACCCAGCCATGAACAAATCCCCAAAAATGGATGGAACAAGGTAAAAGGATTGAGCTAAAGGTGCACAGGAACCAACTCACAGAAATTAGAATGCAGTTACAAATGGTTCCTGTATGTAACTTTGTATGCAATTCTTCCATCCTGTTTTGGGGGACATGTGCACACTGCCCAGTGCATCAGAATGCTGCTGCATTAGAACTAGGTGATTGTTACTGTTAGTCATGGCATGCTTTTGTTCTTTCTGATCGAAATAAATTATAATTCTCTCGCTTATTAGATAGATTATATTCATGTCATAAATTTTGGCAGCTATATATATGCAAGCGAATCTACCTTTTAGAAGATAATTATTCTCCAATCTGCAGTTTAAAATCATAACAGGTTATCATTCCCATCTGTCAAAAAGAGCATTTTGCCAAATATCAATCCAAACAGAAAGTTAGAAAACTTACCGGTAGCTTGCAAGTTAAAAATATTGTTAGAAGCCTCCCAGGGGTCTTTACTTGACCGAGTGGTTATCAAACAGTGGTGCATTTCCAGCTAGAAGTCATAAGTTTACCCAGTTTCCAAAGACTTCCATACAACTTAAGTTGTAAATTAGAATGCCCGACATGTCCATTCTATACATAAATTTTACTCTAATCAATGCAAGACCACAGATAATGTGACTGGGTGAGACATCTTGCTACATCTCTGCGGCATGATGCCTCTGTGTTAATCATCACTATAAACTGCCACAATAATAAGACATCGTAGCAATATGACTGAAAAATTGTCAAAGCCATGTTTAAAATCCACCTGTATTATTGGTGGAGGAAGAACCTGGGAAAACCACGGAAAGAACCACAAACCCATGAGAAGCTACTGGCAAGTCTTCTCACATACCCACATTGGCCGAATCGGAGACTCAAACAAACGCAGACAGTGGTGAGATGGCAGTGATCTGTAATGGAGAGCACTTTAGACCGCTCGGCCACTCAGGGATTGGCGAGATGACAGTGATCCGTAACGGAGAGCACTTTAGACCACTCAGGAGTCCTTAGAAGCAATATAGTTAAACTGGTCAAAATTTTTATGTGTTGAATCTGTTGATGTTGTTTAAGTTGCAGTACTGTTGTTAAATGAGTACTTACTGAAAAAGCATGGATTCAAGTCCAATCACTTGACCTGCTTGGGTCAGCGACCATGGTGTGTCCTTGGGCAAGGCACTGTACTCCAACTGCCTCAACACTTGGTCACCTGCTTGTGTTGCTTTGCTTTAACGCACCCAAACAAGAATTATTGTTGATAGCATTAAAAAGCATGGATAACAGAATGAGAGTCTATCAAAATGCAAATTTATATTAGAGAAAATCAAGAATTTTCAACTATAAATCAGTCCTCAAAGCATAAAGAAAACACTGAATGCAATGTTTTTATAAGTTTGGTCAAAAACACTTGCAGAATAACAATTCTGCCTTCAAGGCTTTTCAAATTTCTTTTTTTTGGGTTATTATCTCTTATCAAATAATGTCAGTTAAGACAGATGAATCTTTGACAACAATATTTCAAAAATCCTATCATTAATGTCCCTTTTCTGTGCCAAGCGCTGTTTTTAAGCCACTTATAGCATCTTTCATCCAATGCTCAACATTCTATAATTTTAAAAAAAACACATCACAAGGATGCAGCACAGAAGTCTAATACATAAAAAGGCTGAACAATTTAGAAACAATATAAAAAATACAAACAAAATCTGGTGGATGAAGTGATCTCAAATTTCAAGCTTCTCCAGTCAATATATCATACAACATGTACCTAGTTTTTTTTTTCTTCAATGGATTTATGCCAAGTACCTCAACACTCGTGAGGGGCCCCGAGTGGCTGAGTGGTCTAAAGTGCTCTTCGTTACGGATCACTGCCATCTCACCTCTGTCCGCGTGGGTTCGAGTCTAAGATTCGGGTAATGTCGTTATGTGAGAAAGCTTGCCAGTAGCTTCTCATGAGGTGGTCTTTCTTTCCTGGGTTTTTCCTAGGGTTCTTACTCCACCAATAATACTGGCCACCAAGTATAGCCTATCATGTGCTGAAAAATGACATTAAACTCTACTACAACAACAACAACAACAACATCAACACTTGTGCATACTGTAACAGATATCTCTTTATTATAAAACTAATGGAACCAAATCTTCCCATACAGTAAATATGTTAAAAAACAAGAAAATAAAATAGCGAGTTCAGATCAAACATCACTTTCTAAAAACTTTTAAACTACATCACAAAAAAAGAAGAGATATCCATTCTAACTGGACAACTCCATGTTTTGCCTGCATTCTAGATTCCACACACTGTAGGTCCTTCTCTTTTGTAATGCTTATCATTGAATTTTTGATGCATGAGAAAAATGGGTGGCCAAGAAATCATGCAAGTAATGACTTCTTGTGTGTGTGTCCCTCACTATAAATCCAATGTATAATGCTGCCATGCAAGTATGGTTATTTTCAACCCCTCTATCATTGCTGCTTGAACAATAACTAGTTATAATGCATTATTTTGGTTAAGTTGATGTCATTCAGTGTACTGTTATGTGTTCTTGAGCACAGACATAATCTTATTGGAAAATCCCTCAGTAAATGACTCCAATGTTTATAACACAGGTCATTTTCATACTTCCTATATGGATTATTCAAGGTCCTGATATTGCCATGTTTTAAAAGAAAGCATCATACTTTGTGACTTATTTTCCAGCTAAAAATGTTTATTTAAAATTTCAACCCCACAAAATTATAATTATTACAAAAAAGTCCTCATATTATTTTTAATGAGAAAGAGAGATATGTCTCGATTTTTATATATATATTTCACAACCCTTTCGTTTTGCAATTGATTTATTTGTATTTATTGACTGACATTTTTTATCCATGACACTGTGATTTAAAAATGGAGTCATTTGTAAATACCTAATTGTTTCATTTAATGTAAATACTGTGAAATTCAATGAAACAATATGGTACTGCAATACTTGCTCCTTATTTAAATATATATATATATATAGTTTAATAAAGTATCTAACTTTTTTCTTCTAATACAATACATACTTATCATATAATCATCATGGTACTGTCAATGTAAACAAATAATTTTCATCTTTGTCTCCTATCTTTTACCAGGAAGATTTACACGAGAATCTTGAACGACTGATCTCTATCCTGGCTGTACCGAAATCAGTCTGGGTTTAAAACTGGGTGCATACTAATGGGTTTGAAGCTAATTTCCAAAACCATCAAACAAAAAAATTAGAAAAATATATGAAAATAATACCTCATATTTAAAAGCCCAATATCTACTTCTTCATTACATTTCCCATACGTTCAGAAAATTACACTTTTTCGTTTTCAAATGGAGAGGAGGGGTGTGCAAAAATTAGGTTTTCAATTCTCGATTAAGCTTGAATTGCCCAGTAAACAAGTGCATAGTGATGCTCAGCAAATGGATGCAATTCAATGAAGGAATAAGCCATAAAATGATGAAATAGTCGTCATGGTGTCTGAAGCATCATTATTGGGATATTACTACCTAGAAAATGATAAGAGAGAATAACAGATCAGAAATTGAGACTTGTTATCAGATTAAAGTATTTGTGCCAGATATCTAAAAGGTATATCATTTTGCATGGCTTAAAAATGGAATAATAATTATTGCAACTTTAGCCATAATCTACTAGATTCTGCAGCTCTGCCATTATTTCTAATAAATATGAATAGAGTGATGGATGAGATTACACTGTAATGGGTTTTTATCAGAAGAGAGTGTTACATAATTTGGATACAGTGTTTATAGTAAAACTTGGTCTGGAGACTTGCCCCATTTAGCTTTCAAATTTCAATCAATTCAAAAGGTAAATTTTTGTCTAACAGCATTCAAGATTTTCTTCTTAAAGTGAGTTTTTAAGTATAGAATTCATACTTCATAATGCTATCTGCATGATTCATTTCCGTTTTTTAATCAAAGACCATTCTTTGCAGAATTTGAAGAAATTGTTAACAGTTAGAAAATTTGAAAATTATATATATATTTTATCATGTACAGTGCCTGCACAGCCATTTAACAGTGCCTGTAGTCCACTGGAGAACTTTGTCATGTCAATGGACAGTGTTCACCAAGTGTGACAGGGTCTGTTGAGCTCCACGGCTATAGGAAGAGTCAGTGGCCTGACCCCATTGGACAAGGCTTACTGCATAACGACTCTGTACTGTCCGAAAGTGGTTCAGTGTGGTCCACAATGTCATGGACAGTTAAAACGGGGGTGGGGGTGGGGGGTAAACATGTGGCTCAGTTATGAGTGGTTAACAACATCAGAAGAAGACCACTTGACACATAATTCGGAAATATAATTGATATCCTCCTGCAAAGAATCTAACTAGATTGGGTGTCTCAAAGTCATTAGGCTGGATGTGTGGTCACATATGTCCATGTTATAGTGGAAAATTTTATGAAATGCTGACTAATTATATAACAAAAGTTGATTACAGTATATGTTTTAAGAATCTGACATGTTTTGTCTGAAGGATCTTTTACTTTAAAACCTTTTAATGAATTTTAACATCTCAACTTTTCAGGTTTATCTTCTTGTTCTTCATGTTTAAATTTGTTTGGAAGGGTTATCCTGCTAAAACATTGGTACAATCCTCCATTCTTAAATCTGCAGATATTAATTGGACAATATAGTCATTATTGTGCTGTGTGCTGATGTGTCATTTTACCTTCCTACCTACTTACACACACACACATGCACATACATACCCAGATACATCCATCCATCCATACATTATAATCATATATACATGTCTTGTATAATAACTCTGCATGGAACTTTCCCACCTTTTTTCACAAGATTGTAAATTTAAATCAGCTTAAATAAGTGAAACATTAACCCAAGTAAAATTTACAGCCTTGGGTTAAGAAAAGGTAACACAATGTAGTCTATTATATTAAGTTTGTTTTGTTACCATAATTGGTGTGTAAAAACATGCTGAATCTGAAAACAAGATATGCACTAAAAACATGTATACACTGCAATTTGCTCAATACAGGCATTAAATAGAATGCTGTTTTCTAAATGTTTTGAGAAGTAGAATGGGCATTTCAGAAGAAAACACACTAAATTTACCAAACTCTGTTCAAACTACACAGACCCTGATAAGCTGTTGCACAATGCACCAGCAGTTTAAAGTCTATGCTGTCTGTTCTATTGATTTCTCTTAAAAACACTGCAAAGACCCAGACCTGGTGGCAAATATGGATCTGTAATGATTGCAGTTGGATCCAACTTGTATGTGATTATATACAGTAACTTTGCTTTGGAACTATGGAGCAAAATAAAAAATAAAAATGGGAAGCATGATGATGGATGTTTCAAGGCAACTAATGTCTGACTGGAGAGTTCTTCAATTTAAGACTAGTCGATCACTGCTTGAGAATGTATGGGGTTCACAGCAAAATAACTAAAAGCTGGATATTTTCATCTGTAAATTAATTTTCAACACTAAAGTAATAAATCCATATGAAGACTGGTGACATATTGTAAGCTATTAACCAATTTACTGAAATTGCTAACTTACAACTTACTTGACTGGAACATTACTTTATTCTCCTTTTTGTATAGCCATTGGTTATAATTGAACTCATAGAATAACAACAGACAAAATTAACATAAACACATAATTCAATCTGCCGCTTCATCTCCAATGTATCGGACATGAACTGAAACTCAGATGCAGATTAAGTGTTCAATATTTAAAATAACAGGAACAAGGTTTCAATTTTTTTCACATTTGCAAGCTCTTTTTTCCTACTACTGTATCACTGCACTCCATTCCATGATGAATGATTCAAAACACTTTATCAACTGACTTTTTAAGTACATTTTTGTTGATTTAAGCATTATTTGTAGCACATTACTGGCTTCATGATGCATAGGAAATGGAGCTAAGTGCATTTTTCAAGAACACATAAAAGCTGATGACTAAAGATGTCCAGGCAGGCATAAAAACCAGAACACTAACAGATTACCAAGTCCAATTCTCTACCAAAAGAGCTTCAATTAATCAAAATCTAAAGGTAGACAACTGTCTATGAAAAGAGTCAATACTGTATACATCAATATAAACTGACAGCCAAAAGTTACACAAACAAGTAACTTTTTTAACACAATGTTAAACCAATCTCCATCTTAAAAACAAAAACAACTGGCCCTTTGGTTTTCTCACTGCACATGTATTCCTGTCCCAGTTTCGGAATCCTCTGAGCTGCTTTCACACAAGCTCTGGTATATATATATTTCACACCATTGGACATGGACTTGCAAATCTCTACTCGTTCAATTTAATTTTTTTATATAGAAATTAGTACTTGTATCATTTTCAGGTAATAAAAAAATTTGAAAAATATGTGGACTACACAGACTATGAAAAGAAAAAAGATTCTATCAGTATATCATATCTAGTAACAAACAAAAATCACTACTGTCTTTTCCATATGCATACACTTGTACATACTTGTGTGTGTGCATGTGTTTGTGCGTGCATGTGTGTTATCTACAATAAATGTATTCAAAACAAACAGAAAACAGCCATATCTGACATTGTGAAACATATTAAAGTTATTTGTTTGATCATGTTCAAGCGATTTGTTAAATTTCTGATTGTGGATTAATTTTTTTATGAATTCTAAGCAAATTCTTGAGATATATATCTGAAAGAACAAAGGAAATTGCACCAAATATTACAAACCTGATATGTTTCTATGCGTAGTGACCCTACAAAAAAAGATCCATGCAGGTAAAAGTCACTATGCAGGACAAAACTATATGTTTATTTAGCTGATAATGGCTTAGAAAGCTAATGATGACAAAGAATGCTGCAAATTTTTCTCAAAATCTTAGCAAACAAGATACCATATATACTTGCGTATACTGTAGTATCATCAATATTCGTGGGGGATCAATTTTCGTGGTTTTCGTGGTTGCCACAAACCACGAATTTAAATCCCCAACGAAAAATGAGCCACATAGGTTGATGATCCCCCCCCCAATTCCTGACCCATGGCAACACCATTATCGATGGAATATCTGGCTATCTTTGCCCATAATTCCTCGCTATAACAGTTATACTCTCCTCGCTTTCTTTTCCGGGACACAGACTGAAGCAGTGGTTCTACTGCGTCATTAGCTGCCTGGTAAGCGAGAGCCTGCGCCGGGTTCTCAGCTTTTGATGGGTTAGGAAGTCCAGGAACCGAGGGTGATCTAAGTTGAATTTTACCACTCTTAAGCCACTGTGTTAACGCCATGATAGTAATAAAATACTGATATTGCAACTTTATGGACAGTGGTTTAAGTAAGAGATCATTCAAATGTACTTTAATAAATGATTGGTCTGGTTTTGTTGGCGGCGTCGGCTTCCTTTGATCTTGAACACTCAAACGAAAACATGGCGAAACTGATTAATCCTGAAGGGTGTTTGATATGTGCTCACATAGGTGGAAGTATTGTTTTAGTGTTGTTGGCTGAGTCTGCTTTGACAGATGTTAATCACTTGGTCAAAAACACGTTGTAAGTATTGAACTTGCCGGGTCTTAGATATGTACTCATACAGGTGGTAGTATTGTTTTAAACATTAATGTGATCGCCGTTTGCGTCGGCATCGTTTTATTCTTTTGTATTCTTTATTTGGGGTACTTGTAGAGGTTAAACCATGAAATTAACTACCTTATAATATGCAAAATTTGACAGGCAAAACCACGAATTTACGTCCCCATGAAAATGCCTTTTTTTACAAAACCACGAAAATTGAGCCCAATGAAAATAAATGATACTACAGTAAGCCCATTCACGTATAAGCCACCCCCCCCAAACTGAATCAGTAAAACTGTTATAAAGTGCATGACCCCCATATAAGCCGACCCATAATTTCTAGACTACCTGTACATCACAAGATGCACAAAGTGAGTTCTGAATACGTTTATTTAGGCAAATCACATTATTAAATAAAATGAAAGTAAGAAAGCTAATTTATATGTTGAAATAAAAACAATTCTAAAGTGTTAAGTCTTAATGGAAATTTAGCTAATCCTCATTCTAAAACCATGAATTATAAAAGTTCAATCACTTTTAGTTTAGAATCCTTCAAAATCGGGCTCTGTATCAGACTCATCGAACAGTTCACGAAACTCGGCTTCTGTTACGGGCGTGCTTTCATCATATATGTCATCACTGTCATCATGGTCATCCGACAGTTCGGTTCTTAAAATGAGAACACCAGCCAGCTGATGCAACAAATTTGTGTGTTTTTTAAACTACCGGTAGTGTGATTCAATTGATCAAAACATGACTGGTTTCAGCGTGGACATGATTCAAGCATTGTGACAGTTGATAACTTTGAGCAGAAACCATGTCCACTATCATATCTCAGTAAACGATACATCTGAGAGTCGGCATGTTTTAGTAAAGTCATTGGCATTGTGCAACAAAAAAAAACTATTATCCCCGAGGCATTTACAACAGATTAAGCATATGGTAGCTATTGTACAACACTCTACCGCTGAGAAACAACTTTGCTTTACAAACAACCAATCAACAGTAGTATATAAACTGTGGCTGCCTATTACATCTAAAACACCTATCAAAGAAATCCAACAAATTATATTGTTTTACAATTATTCACACTGACTCGTATATTGCAATGTTATTTACCCTTCCTAAGCGTATGCACAACAAACCCCTAAGGAGCCTCTCACTATTGTTTCTTTAAGACTATCATACATGTATTTCTATTCTCGATCAAAATGTATGTCGTATATATCTTCAGTATCGTAATTCTTTTATTTTTTTACGTAGATTCTTTTCATATTTACACGGAAATAAGCTAGCATGCATTTCTACGAAACCGTAGAGTTTAATTATTACTGATTAGCTGAGGGTTAAATACTTGACTAGAGATTACTAATATGGCGGTTCTTTTGGAATATACATGTATTTCCATAGTTCAAATAAAACGTATGGCTGTAAACCTTCAGTATCATAATTCTTTTATTTTTTTACGTAGATTTTTTTCATATTTACTCTGAAATAAACTAGTGTGCATTTCTACGAAACAGCAGAGTTTAAAGATTACTGATTAGCTGAGGGTTAAATACCTGACAAGAGATTACTAATATGGCAGTTCTTTTGGAAAATACACATATTTCCGTGGTTCAAATAACACGTATGGCTGTATTTTCTGGTGGATGGACATCTGTCAAATAGACGTCAAGTACGTTAAAACATGTTTTTCATTCATTATCCTACCACTTATGTTAATAAAAAAATATTTGTTTTACTTCACAACAGGACAAATCTTATCAGCCATGTGGCATCATTAGGCATGTGATCTCATATTCGGCGATCGATGGAAACAATAAATACTGGAAATCAAAGGAAAAAAACATTATAAATTTCAGATTTGGACCTTGACCCGCAGATAAGCTGACCCCCCATCTTTCAGGCCTTATTTATTTCCTAAATTTCTCGGCTTATACGCAAGTATATACGGTATCCATTTCTTTTATAAAAAGTGCAATTTTCATCTAGCTAGTATGTAATAATTTTGAAGCTTAATCTAAAAATTTGACCTTAAACCTTGGGTGTGGATGGAGATACGGACAGGTATGCACCGAGATGCCAACATGATCACTAAGTCAAACTTCTACCATGGAAGGCTTGTCAATAAAGCCACATGCAAAATATGGATAAACTTCAACAATTCTTCTCATGTTTAATGCTGTGAAAACCAAGGATAGGGAGATAGGGAATAAGGTGTCATAACTCCTCAATATGATGATCCTGAAAACTAAAGATAAAACATGTCCAAAGATATACCTGCCATCCCCTCCTTCAGCAAACAGCTGTTCAAGCAGCATTAATTAGCAAAAGTACCAGCAGCCTGGTAATCTAACTGCCACAGTCCAATTTACCCTAAATATACATATATGTACTGAAAAAGTATTAAGTCTGAAAATTGGCCCATATATTACAGATGACTGGCTCAATTTGCCTTAAATATTATAACAATGTAAACAAACTTGTCAACAGTATACCAAAGCAATGTGAAAGAACATACCGACAATATGACAAAGCAATATGAATAGACTTGTCAACAGTTAGACTAAGCAATGTGAAAGAACTTCTCAACAGTATGAAAAAGCAATGAGAGGCCCAAGGTGGCCAAGTGGTACCAAGAGCTCACCTTTACTGATCATTGCCATCTCTCCTCATGCATTTGAGTCCTGGACTCAGCCAATATACTCTGGTGTGTGAGAAGGCTTGCCAGACACTTCCTGTGGGTTGGTAGTTCTTAACGGGATTCTTGCAGGTTTATCTTCCACCATTTATTCTAGCCACCAAGTGTAACCTATCATGTACTGAAAACTGGAATTGAATCCTAACAATGACTAAGCAATGAATTTTTAGCACAACATCAATTTAGAAAGGTGCAGAGCAATAAGTGCAGGTACCAGAATGTTGTTGGAGTCTCCTACAACTTGCTAACTTGTGAGAATACCAACGGTTTCAAAGTACAAGAAATTATGTATCCTTTGTAGGGTCAGATATAGCCATTGTTGAACTGTTGAACACATGTATTTTTAGAATGATATTTGCTCCCCAAGTCAGATATCCCAAATTTGTGGTAAGAAGTCAGACATTTAACAGAAATAAAACAGCTGAAGATTTGTATACACTTAATATGGAAGCCAACAGTTTCATATATGGTATCATGGAACCAATTGTTTTTCCAAAGACCTCAATGCTAATTTGTTTTGTGAAATAAATATACTTTCTACCCTACATCAGCATGCACGTCACACACTGTCATAGAGAACAAAGTTAAATTGTCAATTTGACAAGGACAAAGCCAGGTACAACATTGCATTTAAGAGAGATAACTCTACTGAAGCTAGACATGGACAAGAGTTATCTAGTCACAACAGACATATTTTCACCAATGTGTGCCACATTTTTCAAAAAATCATAAAAAATACAAAATATGATCTAGATATGAATTAACATAATCTCACTTGTTCCCAAGAGACTTCATTTTTTTTAAAAAGCCTAACAGAAAATATGTGTACACTTCTTACATTATAATGCACCAATCACAGCTAGTGTTGTTTATTTCTTAATGTAATGTTCCCTTAAGCTCTGCCCACCTGGGGTTGTACAGTTGGTACCATATGCCATTATTTCCCTCCAGAGCCTCTTTATCAAAATGGCTTACTGCCCTGTGTACTGATAACTGAGTATGACGAGGATTAATTATTTTTGAATTACTCTAAAAACTTTATATACTCGTTCATTACAAACAATGAAGATCCGGATCTCAAACATCATAATGCAACTGTAGATCAGGGTCTATGATACTCCTAATAAACTGTGAAGACCAAGATGTGCTGGTTCATTATGTGATGGCAAATATGGATCTGTGAAGTCTGCAGCTGGACTATTCTTACAAGGGTAACATGCCGTGCAGCTAGTCTGGAAATGCGATGTAGGCAATAAAATCGAAAATCCTTCAAAATCTGTTACTTTCAGGAAATAAAGGTAAACAAGCATTCAAATTTCAATTCATTCCAAAATCTTCTCCTTTCATGTACTAATGAACATAACCACATTTGGATTATAAACTGGAGGATGAATAACAGATTTGGTGTTAAACAGTGTGACTGTTGCTTATTTTTGTCAAATTCAATAAAATCTGTAAATTTTCTATAGCTTTCTAATTTGACACGTTGACAGAAAATACGCAAATATTTATATTGGTTTTGAATTACTTGATTCATCCTCCACTGCCCTGAACATCTTTCATCTTTTTGCCCTCCAATGAATTAGTGCTGTGATGCAATTTGGGCTAATTGAGCAAGATCAGAAAATGTACTGCAGCATTCTTAACACTTTTCTTGCTTAATTAATTCATGTTTTGATGGTTCTGACAAGGAGGTAAAATTCTTATTATTTAGTTCATACACCAAAGTACCTGCATGTCTCTGCTTCACAAAAGAATGGTACTGTTGGCATTTTATGGTCAACAACCAAAAAAAGTCAAGAGACAGTTCAGAAGTCATGTCCTAGCAAGAAATCTTTGCTGGACCTTGTATAGACTGATGACATAAAAATATACAAGAACTATTCACATCTGTTCATATGTATGTAACAAGATTCTACAGAAGAAAAACTCCTATTCATGTACACCATTCACGAAACAAGTTATACAGTTCATAACAAACAGGAAAATGCCTATTGAAAAATGCATCAAAAAGCAGGAGCAAAAATAAATGGGAACCTTGATTATTGCAGACACATACAGGCACAAAAGTTATAACTGATCTAGTCTTCTTTTTAAATTTTTCCATGTTTCCATGCTTTAATTAGGACCAATAAAAGAAATGCAATATTTTTGAAGTAAGTAAATATGTCTTTTATTTGATGATCAATGATTAAGATATTTTATTTCCTACTTATATTATACTGTGCTTACATTGCCTTGAAGAGCTCTTAATTGGTCAAACAGAATTCTATCCCAACAGCAGTCATGACCATATGTCTGTCTGCAGATGAATCATTTCAAGCCTATTTCAAACATATTAGAGACGAAGAAACTTGAAGCTAACTAACTGGTATGTCAATACTTAAAAATAGTTACTAATAAGTAACAATCTGCAGTATCTACAAATTCATTTCCAAAATTCACATAAAATATAATTCAACATTCCACAAAAGACTAAATCAGCAAGTAGACCATTTGAACTTCATTCAAGTACGACTCACATCACAGCCAATATACTTTATAGACATGACATAAAAATGGCAGTTGACTGTTGTAGATGTGAAAATAGTTCCAGAATTTGTCACATACCATTCTTATAAAGAAATCTTTATTCAAAAACACTTTATGTCACAACTTTATGTCTGAAAATGAATTTAGACTGAGAAGATAAGAAATTTAAATTTTGTTTCAGTGACTGTTTTGAATGTCAAAGATATTATTTAACAGTTAATAATTTTATCTTTTTTATTCTGAAACATATTTACAATTTAAACTCGCTTTTAAGTGGAGTCCAACTGGAAACTGCACAGACCCAGATCTGCAAATGTGCCAGCAGATCTGGATCAATAGTTTGTTAGGAGAAATTGCAAGGCTTGTAATCTTTCCAAGAATCACACACTGATAGAACTTTCCTTCCCTGCCAGATATTTAGTCTCTAAAGATCTGTACATTAGCATATTATTTACAACAGATAGTTATTGTTGTAGGCTTTAACGCCATTTTTCATCACACATTAGGCTATACAAGGCGGCCAGTAGTAATGGAGGAAGAACCTGGGGAAACCCCCGGGAAATAATAATGACATAGCCATAAACTCGAGACACAAGGTTTATTTTTGCCAAATTCAGTTACATAACCTTGTTCACAGGTAAGTGGCAATTTCTTATTTGGAACAAGGGATCGTCAAATTGTATCGTAAACATCTTTGACAGATGGTTGGGAGGGGCGATGTCTGATCATTAGGAACCAACCTCCAATCGGAATTGAGTTAGGCGCGCCAAGACATTAGAATCTTAAGTTTAAATATACCATCTTGAGAACCAAAACTTTAGTAGTGCTACACTTATTTGGCAGGACAAGGCAAATAAAACTACTCCGATACCATTTATAATGGCGGAATTATTCAGGGAATAATAAGAGAGCTTCAAAACAGGTTAGTTATTATTTGCTCGATTGTTGTGAAATATTACTGCAAAGTAAGTGTACTTTAACTATTGCAGTATATCTATATATTTACCTTTGTGGTTTGATTCATTCGTAGTGTTTGATATACATGTGTATTTTGAGATATGAGCAATGTGATGTGTGGAATATTGTAATTCGTTATTGGGTTAATTTGCAGTGACCTCATGCATGTATTCATTTGATAGAGATTTGCAAATGTTGAATTGAATTATAAACTTTGTAGGAGTATCATGTGTATGGATATATCAGTATGGATGTGTGTATATGTGTACACTTGTTGAAGTGCAATGTACAGAAATGCGTCTGATTATATGATATTGTTTGTATATAATAAGATTGAGAAGAAATGTATATATATATATATATATATATATATATATATATATATATACCATGTACACTTAGAGGGAGAATGTGTATTTCGATGGGCATGAATGTGTCACCAAAAACCGGTAATAGCCTATCTGATGATATTAATGTTAGTGTAAGTTACGTAGCAAAAGGTATATGCTTTGCTGATGTCCGTGTATGTATTCTTTAGAAGCTTTTAGGACCAGAGGGAATTACTCAGTGCTGTGGTCCGAGTCTCTGGGTGACAAAATAGAAGTTTGAAGGACGTTTTAGGGACCAGAGGGAATTACCCCAGCAGTTGGTCCAAGTCTCTGGGAGAAAAAAAAAGAGAAAAGGAAGGACATAGAGAGAAGTAGAAAGGAGAACAGAGGGAGACAAAGGAAAAGAGAAGAAAAATACAGATGAGTAGGAATAAGGACAGAAGGGAAAATTTCACACACTAATTCAAAGGATGAACTAAGCAGTCACTTGGTTGAGTGATATGATAATAGCTGAATTGTATTTGAGAGATTACTGTTTGAATTATATTCAATTGTTTCAATTTGTGTATTCATTAATTTAACTGTCAGCACCACTGAATGGGGGCTCAGAGCTTTGCATCTCTATCACTACTTCAATTTCTGACAAAAAAGAGCCAGGGTGGGTCTTCTGTATTAATTTAAATAAATTGGAAGCACCCTACCCCAAAAAGGGAAGCAACGTAGCCTTTACACCCACTTTGTCCAAATCTGACTCAAACCCATGCAGACAGAGTTGAGATGGCAGTGATCTGTAATGGAGAGTGCTTTAGATCACTCGGCCACTCAGGGCCCCTTACAACATACAGCATAGATACTAATTTATAAGATTATGTCAGCAAACTGCAAAGATCCAGATCTGCTGTCACATAATGCACCAGTTTCTGTGCAGATAGTAAAGAGTAATCAGAAGAATAAACAACACAGACCCTGATCTGCAGGTAAATTATGCCATGGCATATCAGGTCTTTGCTGTCTGCAGTTTGACTCAACATAAAAGAGAATATATATGGAGGTACTGTACTTATTCTATGGAGGCATAGGGATTCTTCTAAAATGTTTTCCTTCTAAAATGTTTTCCTTTTTTTTCAATTTTGAGAGAAAAGTGGTCTTTTTCTATAAGTGATCCCTGAAGAAAACATCAAAGTCATTTTCTAAACCTTCTGATACATGGTGTGAAGCTTTGTTCTTTATTCAATTAATTGCAATGATTTATAGAAATTCAATCAATTTTAGACATAAACACTAGTGTTGTTCCGATTATCGATTATAATCGATCATCAGTTGGTTGAGCAAACCGATAAGATAATCGATTGTGAAACTCCATAATCGATTGTGTGTAAAGGGAGACAACTTTTTAGGTCCATACAAAGCACAAAGGTTAGTAAAACTCCCAGCCACTAAAGTTGACCTGAAATTTATTAATCCCTTCACAACTACAAATAAAAAGTCTTACGATTCATTATTACGAACATATAGTCATTATTACATGTTCAAGTTGTTAAATTGTTGAGTTAATAAATTTAAACACATTTTGTTGATTTGTTTACGTTAAATTGCAACATCTTTTGTAGTATTTTTAAACAATTACAAACAAGAAAATCACGTCCTTCTATACTTTAAATTATAGACACATCACATATGAACGAAAGAATTTCGGGGGATTGTAGCAGTATTTCAGTTATATATGACTGATAAGCCATAAAAAGTTGCATTCATTTAACAGAGTTGCAGAACAAAAATAACACAATGTATTTTTGTAATATTAATGTCAGGTTAAAGTATACATGTCATTAAAATAGATTACTCCTGTATATTTATAAACATATTGAACTCTTGATCAAAGATATAACTGTGTAACAAAAATTAAAATTTGCTCTTAGTAACCGATTATAATCGATGATCAGTTGGTTAAGGGGAACTGATTATTGATTATGAATTTCTGACCGATTCCCATCACTAATAAACACGCTTCTAGCATAGTACAAATACACATAGAAAATCATTACAATACTTATGACAATAATTAAAATTTCCCTCAAGAGAGAATCTTTATAAGGTGGGGTTTGTCATTGCTGAAATGTTTCAAAGTTGATGTTGAAATTTACCCTGAAGTCCAGCAAAGGCAAGGGTCACAATTACTAGATGCCCAATTTTAACACCCTTTATATACTTATTTTACACTTTGAATAGATTTATTTTTATAATATTTAATTGTTCATAGCTAAAACTGTGGGTCTAATAGACAATTCATGAATTTATCTACAAAACACAAAAATTTATACTCATGAAAAAACAAATGAATTCACAGAATAATATTTGCATAAAAAATAAGCACATGAAAAAAAACTGCCAAGACATTCTGATCAAGAGTCATACAAAGAACACTTGCACTTAAGAAAAAAAATCAAATATATTTTGAAGTATTTACCTGACCATGCAGGTGCATACACACATTTTACCAATGTTCATATATTTTTCTGGTTATACTCACGTACCATTCCACATAATTCAAGCATCAATCCAAATTAATTTTTCCCCAAAAAAAATACCATTTGGTACCAAAGCAAACAAAAATTGATCTATGGCATCCAGTTCTTTTTTTCAAATTTTCAACAATAAGTGGATTGAATATTTCAACAGCTTTTCTTGAAGATTGATTTAAGTGACAACAAGTTCAATTTTCTTTCTGCACTAACAAACTTTTTTAGGTTTTGATATGTCTAGAGTATTCTTCTACTTTGCAGGTAAAAAAAACCTGAATATCCATAAACTTAATTTCATTCTATGCATAACTGTCATACTTAGAGCTGAATTTTGGCGGTGAAATCATTTTTTTTTTCAAATATATAACAGAAAGAAAATGGGTATTGTCTTTTCATTATTGTCTTTTCATTATTGGAGCTGAATGATTATCTTAGATAACCTTAGTAATAATATTATGTAACATAATGTCACACCCCTGAGTCATATTATCCTGACACCAGGCTGTCCCAAATGTTCAAGTGACAAAAAATTCCATGAAAATTGAGTTCCCAGTGCAAAAGTTTTGAATATATTGTGTTTTGTTAAAACTAGGATTTATCATAAAAAAAGCAAAAGAATAGAATAGAACTGGTCTGAGTAATTACTGAACCAGAATGTTGCAAATTCATTACCTGTGAACAAAGTGCTCTCTTCATCCACAAAGATACCCAACAGTAATACTTTGGCAGCACAAAGAAAAAAACAAGTTTACACAACACACACAAAAGAAATGCTGAAAAATCAAATAATCCAAATAGATGCTGATTCCTTGAATCTTTGTGGAATGAGGTCAAAAGAATCCTTCAAATTTTACAACAAAAACTATATTCCACCGATTTGCTGTGGGAGGAAAAACTATAATAAATGTCATATTAGTAGTTGAATAATCAAGCCACGTGCTCCTCACTGCTCCAATTTCCCTGGCTCTGATCACAACATACTAAAGTTTTCCTCCTGTGCTGTACTACAGAGTTGTATTTAGACAGGCCAAGACTGGAAAGAGGGAATTGAAGCATGCAGTCAGACCTTGTGGTTGGGCTTCTGTAATAATGCAGCAACCTGTGGTTTACCACAGCATTCAATTCTGTAATTCTCTTCTCCACATAATCTTACTGATGGGTTATCTGGCTATCTTAACTACTTTTGTGTAATGGGATAAGTGCTTACTGCGTCACTGAACACATTTAAAACATGGGATCGCAGCTTCACAGGACACAAAATTTAGTAGATACCAGTCAATGATACTATCAGCACTGACAGAGTAACCTGACCTATCCAAAGTACTGAAGGAAAGTCTTTGATACTTGGTACTGACAGAGTAACCTGGCCTATCTAAGTATTATGACATGTTAATATAAATTACCTGGTTATATCCATATATATGATCTGTTGTCAAGATAAATAACAGTTACTGTAAAGAATGAAACTGTGAAGCAGAAGAATATTCAAAACTAAATATTGAAAGCATTAACTTTGTAAATAATAATATATACTCTTTATTTGTTAATAAAAAATATAAACTAAAAAAACAAATATTTGTTTGTTGATTTTTGTCATCAAATTACTATAAAAAAGGCATTAGTCATTAACTTATGCTAATTGACTCAATATCTATGTATTTATCATCTGACATCTATCTAACACCTGTAATTAGGAGAAGAAAAAAAAAATCAGTTGGTTTTGTCAACATTGAACAAAACTGGGAATGCAACAATCATGGGTGAAAAGAATAATGTTAGTCCCAGAAAAGGTGCATATTTTCACAACTGGGTGTAAATGCCAGTCTATCTACTGCAAAGAAGGGTGGACTACCTGTCAGTTATGTACAATGCTTGAGAATATATGATCCACATGCTTTAAACCTCTCCAACACAGAGGTACATTTTACATTCACTTCAATACAGATTTATGGTTTTAGATAATACAATAACTTTTAAACGAGTAGAGAAACAGCATTCTTCAATTTGATAAAGTCGCATAAGATAGAGATCCATCGTCTAGTTTTCCAAATGAAATTTAAAAACTTTGACACACATGATATATCAAAAAGCATTGTTCGAAATAATAACTATGACATATTTGAAATGATTTAAAAAATTTTAAAATATGTTGAAATTCCTGGTATAGTAAAAAAAGGACAGGTTGATATATGATGAACAAAAAAATAAATAAAATGCCAACACTATTTTCAGAAACATTCGTGACTGGCTGTAACTTCCAGCAGTTTGGTATAAATACACTTTAAAGTATAAAAAAGAATTTTAACTTCCAAATACTGTCACAGAATAAAAAAATTAAAGAGTTTTTCACATAGATATCAAAGTTGATAATACAATCGAAATTGAGGAAAATTTATTCAATCATTATACAAACTATAATTTGTACTTTGTTTTAAATTTGAAATAAACAAATCTGATTCATCAAATATAAGCAAAACAATGCAGTACTTGCAACAGATCTATCCTACATTCTAAACTATTTACATACATGTACCATACCTCTAGGCTTTCTAACATTCAGCAGTTCTGTGTGGATATATTTTAAACTTGTATTTCTTAAATACCAATTTAAAAAAAACGGTCAAATATAAAACAGCTAATGTTTGGTAGAGGAGCTATTTAAAATTAACAGATGACACAAAAAGCTGAACACTGTAAATTAGATTTAGTTTATTAAAATGTTTAATAAATTTTAAATAAATCAAATATTATCTATCACAAATTAATCCCAAAAATGCAGCTTGTGAGACAAACCTATACTTGAGCTCATTCTTCTAATCATATTTAAATATCTGTTAAACACCATCCATGTTGAAACCATTTAACAATTCTCTGGGTACTTTGAAACAAGCAGGTTTCAAAATATTTTTAAAAAAATTACATGTAAAGCTATTAAAATACTGGCAAAAAGAAAATTATTTTGAAATCCATGGGCAACATTCCTGATGATGGTAAGTTTCTACAACAAAATTGTATTAATACAGTGAATAAATGATAATATTAATCTTGTTTAAAAAAAAATTAAAGTTAAAACAAAACTTCATTTCTAATTTCTTTAGCAACTGTGTACTAGGTAAATAAAATCAGTAATGTTTGTTAAAATATTGCCAAACAACATGGTTCAAACCATAGATCTCTTCCGTCACATGCTAGCTTTAACAGAAAATTGTCCTGTTAAACCCATTTCAAAACTTCAAGAGAAGATCTAATTTGTTCCTGACCATCCATCAGCACATACTCACCGAAGTCTTGTGGACTAGTGTTTTCATGGGATACTCCATGCTGCATAAATAAATCTATCCATTTCCGATGACATTTCTATTCCCTGTTATTTTAGTTCCATGTATAAATTCAGATTGTAAAGCAGAAGTGCAACTTGAGTTCTTATCTTCAACATTGTTCCTCCTTTTCTTCAGGATGAGGACACTGCCTCATAGATTAGAATGGAAGTACATAAACACTATGACAGATAAGTTACACATGATACGGGTTTAATTCTGGCTTGAAACAAGTAAATTTCTAACCTAGTCTCTCTCTCTCTCTCTCTCTCTCTCTCTCTCTCTCTCTCTCTCTCTCTCTCTCTCTCTCTCTCTTAATTATAACATTGGTTCACAACAATGAACTCCATCCACTTTACCTAAACAATTCTCTCAAAATAACCATACTGTTTGAGAGAAAACAATATGGACTCCTTAACCAAATATAAGCCACTTTATCGGACAAAGTCTTTCTGTATGACCATAAGCTTTAAATAAAAAAATAACATGAAGCTTAGTATTATAAATTTACATCGGATTCCTTTTGAAAGCATTATTTGACAAAAATTATATGCAAAAATATCATTCAGTTCAAAGAATACTATGAAAGGCATATCACCCACCCACCTTATTTTTAAATAACTGCTTTTATGCACATGCCATTTTTCTTCTTTCAATCTGTGCAATCTTAAACCTTTCATATTTTGACCCTGAAATCACTGTAATATCTCTTTGACCCTATAGCATGTTATGAACAATATTTGGTAACAGTAGGTAGTGGAAAACATTATTGTGCTGAAATCTGATTGGTTTGGTATGGTTTAGATTGTAGGTTATGGTGCAGCAATACATTCAAATAGATTATTTAGTGCCAAGGCAATTAGAATAAAATGCCCTGCCCAAGGACACACAACAGGAGCTGGCCCAGACTAGTCCAACAGCAGGATTCAAACCCATACCCTTCTGGTCACCAGTCAAACACGTCAACCACTAAGCCACTGTGGCTGAAACCAAACTTTGGTAACAGATGGATGGACAAAGATATGAATAAATAACAACATAAGATAATTAACTCTGCCTTATTGTGACAACATAAAACATGTTATTATATTTCTGACTGGTATTTTATTTATTCTCCCACCCCATCCCAAGTCACATGCATATAGTAATCAAATTTTCATAATACTGTCACATACAAAATGCAGTCAGTGGTCATGCATCCAAACTGACTCATGATAGGCTATACATGACAGCTAGGATTTTTGGCAGAGGAAGAATTCGGGGGTGGGGGGGGAAACAGTTAAAATCCACCTACTGGTAAGCTTTCTCATTTACACACATCGACCAAGTCAAAACTCATACCCACAGTGAGATGTCAGTGAGATGTAAAGGTAAGCACCTTCAACCACTTCACCACCCATGGCACGAAACAAATGTAAACTTCTGGTTAATGATAACCATACCAATATACAGTTGCACAGAATATATACGGTAAGCTTATTATGAAATCTGTCCTTGATATCAGTTCAGTAGTCCATTGACACACATACAGTATCAAAACTAACACAAAACATAAGGGTCCATGTAAGCCTGACATCAGTTATCTGCCCTTTTGTGTTGCCATAGTTAGTAATTTAAACTGACATCAGTTACCTGCCTTTTGCATTGTCATAGTTGACAATATAAACTGACATCAGTTACCTGCCTTTTATGTTGCCATAGTTGATAATTTAAAATGACATCAGTTGCCTGCCCTTTGAATTGCCATAGTTGACAATTTAAACTGACATCAGTTACCTGCCCTTTAAATTGCCATAGTTGATAATTTAAACTGACATCAGTTACCTGCCTTTTGCATTGTCAAAGTTGATAATTTAAACTGACATCAGTTACCTGCCTTTTGCATTGTCATAGTTGATAATTTAAACTAAACTGACAATCAGTTACCTTCCTTTCGTGTTGCCATAGTTGACAATATAAACTGGCATGCTTTATTTGGTTATCTATGCACATGTATCCCAATTTACAGTATACTTTGTAAGCTTGAGAAAGTAAAATCTTTGGAGTCAACAAAAACACATTTCACTAAAGAAACACAAACATAACAAACAGATGCTTAGAAATTTCAGATATAAAACTGATGCTTAGAAATTTCAAATATAAATCAACTCAATAAAGGTACTCTGTATGTATATATTTCTGATATTTTGTACAAGGTTGTTGGAACATCTAACACCTGCCATAAATTGACCCACATGATAATGTATCTTTACGAAAGCATTGACATCAGACCAAAGCTGATAGATTTCCCACAAAAGAAATATTTTAGGCAGTCTCTGTAAATTTTCCCAATGAAAAATTGCACTCACTGGGACACACATGACTCGTACTGTTGGTGACATAGGACACAAAACTGCAGGACTATGCAATCCCACATGCAAAGTATAGCCTGGGTCTGGATGTTATGTAAGATCAGAAGAAATAAGCTTGGCTAATCAGACACAAGATGACCTCATTAATAAAAACTAATTTTACTTTCTATGGTTTCGTTCAAAGGGTTTTATGGGGGTTCATCCTCAACCAGTTATACTAGTTCCCTGTATAGCCTATAATGTGCTGAGAAAAGGTATTAATACCAAACAACAATAACAACAACCAATGAAAAGCATGGTGGCCCAAAAAACAACTATGCTGAATAAGATCACCTTGAACAACATATCATATACCCATCAGAAATTCAACAGTCCACAAGTCAATAACTAAAATTTTGCACCGAAATCAATTTTTTGTCTTCTTCATTAATGATACTTTAACATTTGACCCCAAAATCGACAGGCTTCTTCCTCACCAAACGTACAAGCCATTCAAAACGTTTGTGATGTAAAACTAGTTATTGTGCATACACCATTTTCCTTGTGTCCTTTTCCTTTGACCTCTTTTTCATTACCCCATATACTGGTCACCCACAAAGCTGTGTTACAGCATGTCATTTCAAACTAATATAACTGCATGGAAACCTTCCCCCACCCCACCCCCAGCTACAACTGCATTGACCATTGACCTTTTGAGTATGAAATCAACAGTATATACTTCTTTACACAAAGTGCAATCCATCTAGATGTCCAGAGCTCAAGTTATTGTGTTCCTTCTTTCAGTCTGACTTTCTTGACTTTTGAGCATTCCATCAAAAAAATAACATTCCTCCTTACCCCAGGGGCAAGCCATGTACAAAGTTTGGTAACTGCAAATGGTTGACAAATAAAGTAATTATCACAGTAACAGACACATGGACTTACAATCTTCATAACAAGATGCTACATCTGATCATGGGCATTTCAAAATCATCTTACCCAGCAAAAAGTGCGCTGTCCAACAGAAACTCTGATAGGAAATCCCAATTTAACTCCTCAATTTTTAGTGCTTTTATTATTTACAGTCTCTAAAATTAGGTGAAAATGATTGCTCTGATCAATTTCGTCTCACATTTCAGGTAGACAACACATTTTATTGATTTAGCATTATGGCTAACTACATCTTCAAAGATGCTAATCATTTGCTCAGAATAATCTTTATGTTTTCTGTGAGTTGTGGCTAGTAATACTCTAGATCATAATATTTAGACACAGTAGATATAAAATTCAAGTCAATGACACACCCAGATTATTGTCATATCATGATATCCTAGTCCTGAAAGGATTGTTAGATTTTTGGTGTATGTTACCTTGATTTTGATGTACTCGTTTGACCTGTCTTGTAGTTTGTCATATTCTAGGTTTGAATTTCCATTGGATTCAAAAGATTGGCAAAAAATGTAACAGCCATTTGAGAAAATCCTAGTTGACTCATGCAGTTAATCAATGTTTTCAAATTTTGTTTTTAATATTTAAAAGGGTCATTATGTTTACTTCAAAATTGCTTAAGATCAATCAAGTGTGTAAAGAGAAAAACAATAGTTGTGCAGTGTTTTAATGAAATTACATGTATATATTGGTGCCACAGTAAAATACTTCAAACATTTAGTTGTACATGAAAGGTTTTGAAAGCATCCAGCATCAATTTAGGCTTTGTGGCACATTTAAAAGAAGAAAGAAAAAAACCTGACTCGAATGCATTTTTCTGTTGGTTGTGTTTTGACAGCCTATGGGAAGTAAGTGCATCACATTAGTTGTGTGCTACCTTAAGTGCATGCTTATTTCCGGTTGAAATGTACTATACTTAAAATCAATGGTAAAATTCACACTGCCTTAGAAAAGGGTAATTTTTTAGCAAGTGAGTTAACTTTTACTTACTTTAATTTATACATGATGGTACTTTGTCTTGAGGTGACATTACATGTGTGTAATATGCAACAGTATGAGCTTTACATTAAATAATAACTATACATTAAACTTGCTATAAAGATTGAATCAGATATTTTGGAATGAGAGCATAAATAGCTCCTCTTGGGTAAAAAAAATGTCTGTCAAAGATTACTCATGTGATATGCTAGTATCAGTCTTAGTGCCAGTGAGGGCATTAATAGCTCCTCTTGGATGAGACAAATAGCCATCAAAGATTACTTATATGGATATGCCAGTATCAGTCTTCTTGCCAATGACAGCATAAATAGGTCCTATTGGAAAAAGACAAATGTCCGTCAAAGATTACTCATGTGATATGCTAGTATCAGTCTTGCCAGTGAGGGCATTAATAGCTCCTCTTGGATAAGACAAATGTCTGTGAAAGATTTCTCATGGTGGATATGCTAGTATGTCTTCTTGCCAATGACAGCATAAATAGGTCCTATTGGATGAGAAATGTCTGTCAAAGATGACTCATGGTGGATATGCTAGTATAAGTGCTATGTGCTATGTTTCAATGACAGACTCCAGTCCAACATACCTATCCAGCCTCACCCATGTGTATACACCAGCTAGATCCTTACGCTCTTCTTCTGATAATTGTATACTCATTGTTCCCAAGGTGAAAACAGTCATATGGACAACGTTTGTTTGCACACCAGGGCCCGGCAACGTGGAATGAATTGCCCATTGAAATTAGACACAAAGACACAGTGGTCCCTTTTAAGAGTGCTCTTAAGACACCTGTTTCGACTGCAGGGACAAACTTAGCGACTTAATCATGTTTTGTATCTTATATGTTTTCAGCATGTTTTTAGGTTTCCAATTTCATTGTTTTGTCATTTGTTGTTCTGTAGTGTAGTCATATCATTATTGATGGTGTAAAGCGCTTAGAGCTTCGAAAGATTAGGTGCTATACAAAGTCCTCATTATTATTATTATTATTATTATTATTATTATTATTATTATTTTTATTATTATTATTATTATTATTATACGACTCCATGCCCAGTATTTGAAAAAGGAAACAACAACATAAATCTGTCTGTAAAAGACTGATATTTTATAATTATCATAGTTGGACATATATAAGTTGTAGAAATGTATATATAAAAATTGCCATCTCAGAAGTTTTAAAGTACTGTATATATATTTATTTATTTCAAGTTAACTGTAATGACTTCCTCTAAGTAAGAGGGGTAGTTAATTGGATTTAGCTATGTTATCTAGGGAATTACCTCCCTTGATAGTATGACTCGGTGTGAGTGAACTTTTCAATTTGAAGAATGACTATTTGACACATGGATCGGAAGTTCAGCTGTCTCTTTCTCAAACCCGTTTTAAGATATCTGACCAATTTCATTGAATCAGAACACTGGCCACTTTGAAGTTTTAACACCGACATGAACGAAATTAAGAACAAAGATCGAAATGACCCTTCCCAAATACTCCCCTGGTCTAAATGTGATAAAATCTTAATACACGATGCATTCAACTTTAAGGTTCACTGCTTATTCAAAAAATTCATTACTTCAAATTAACACTGTTTGATGGCTATGATAAGGGTAATCTGCATCGGTTGTGATACAAATGTCTGTTTTAAAATAAATTTTCTTGTAGAAAAAGAACATTTGTAAAAACAAAAAGAAAAACTGATACAGCTGGTATGCATGTACTTTATTTATTAGCAAATATCATTAAATGTAGAAAAAAAATTAATCCAGATTTACCAGCTGTCTTTTAACTCTTTAGTACAAGATATGTCCTCTATAAGTTGCACAGTTGATGCCACTTTGGGCTAGCATAACAACATGTCCTTTTTCAACCCTGCCTACCCTTAATGTATAACTTGTACAGTTGATCCCATTCTGGGCTAGCAGAACAATGAATCTTTTTACTATCCTGTATACCCTTCATTCATAAGTTACACAGTTGATCCCATTCTGGGCAAGCAGAACACTGAATCTTTTTACTATCCTGTATACCCTTCATTCATAAGTTACACAGTTGATCCCATTCTGGGCTAGCAGAACAACAGATCTTCTTTCAACCATGCCCACCATTCATGTATAACCCATTCTGGGCTAACAAATCTAAAGATCTTTGAACCTTGCCTAACCTTCATGTATAAGATTTAAAGTTCATCCCATTCTGGGCTAGCAGAACATCAGATCTTTTTTTCAATCCTGTCTGCCCTTCATTCATCAGTTACACAGTTGATCCCAGTTTAGGCTAGCAAAACATTTCCTCCCTCCAACCTGCCTGCCATTTATTCGTCTAAAGGTAAATTACAACACAGTTCAACAAGAGGTGGCAAAAACATTCTTTACAGTTTCCCTGACATGACATGCATTGATGTCCAAATAAATTATCTTTAAATAGCCATAACATAATACTGATATTAATCTCTGCTTAAGATCTTCATTAGCATTGGCCATAAATTCTATTTCTGTCTGTGAAATGACAACAGGAGTGGAATGTACGCTGTACCACCTACGCTACCTTACAATCATAAACAACTCAGTCTGGGTTGCAAACACTGACAAGTCAGTCTGTAATCTACATAATATAAAAACATGAATTTCAATTAACATGGAATATATTTGCAAATTTGTCCAAAGTGTCACCTGATCTAAATGAGCACATAAAACAAAAACAATCTGTTACAAATACATGTGTCTTCCTAATTATGACTACACATATAAATTTTGTTCAAAAATATTTGAAAACATTGTAAATGTTTCTTACAACTGTTCTTCAATCTTCTTAAAACACCACAGGAGGGAGCCAAGAATTGTATCCTTCATGCAATTGGAAACTATTCACTATTCCATTAGAGTTTGACAGGGCGTATTCATATTCACATTACTTCAGATTCTACCATTATTGTGACAATATTGTCCAGGGCTAGGCACTATAAAAACTACATTCATACACACATTTTGCTATTATACATGTAGTACTGATATCACCCTGCACTTAAAGCAACAAAACAAAATGCATTCATAAACATTTACGTATTCAGGTTAATAGTTTCTCACCGTAAAAAGCATTTGGTGAATTATGAACCTACATGTTTGATTGTTGTTGTAGTTAAAGCCTAGTCACATATAAATTTATCTGAATATTTAATGTTTTAAATCCCAATTCACTGATCTATATGAGGGTTTTCTCTCAATACCTTTATCGAATAATTAAACTTATTCAGCACTATATAACCTGGATTATGCTGATGTGCTCTTGAACCACAAATATACATACCATACCTACCTACCTACCTACCTACCTACCTACCTACCTACCTACCTACATACATACATACATACATACATACATACATACATACATACAATGCAAGATTAACATTTCAACAGAATTTTTCATTCAAGTTTTTTTGTCTTTTTGGCACGTGAATCAATCATGAAAAATATTACAGGTTAAACTATTTCTACATTCATTTCTTACTCTTGCATTTATTTATTTACCACAGAAGTTGGAACATAAATTAATATATAAAATAGCACATAAATCAATTTAGTAATGAATAAACAAATAATTACACCAATTAAATGATCAACAAATGCAGTTCTGATCAGTAAATGAGGAAAGCCAAATTTAAACTAAAGGCTTACAGGCAGATCATTATTTTGGCCATCAAATCTTTGAGTATAATCAAAATGTTTTTGTCTTATGCAAGAATTATTGATAGTACAAGGAAATAAATAATTTTAATTAAAAAAGTCTCAATCCTTTTGACTCGAATCCAGTTTGATCATTTTCAATAAAAGCAATGTGATTTACAGCAAAGCAAAGTGTTTCTTAAAATAAAACTAGAAAAGAAGGAAACCACAATTAAATTATTGGTAGCCCCATCAATCTTGAATCAGTATCTAGAAAGATCATGTCTTGAATCACTATCTAGAAAGAGCATGTATTGAACCAGTATCTGCAAAGATCATGTCTTCAATCAGTACCTAGAAGAAGCATGTCTTGAACCAGTATCTGCAAAGATTATGTCTTGAATCAGTATCTAGAAAGATCATGTCTTGAATCAGTATCTAGAAAGAGCATGTCTTGAACCAGTATCTGCAAAGATCATGTCTTCAGTCAGTACCTAGAAAGAGCATGTCTTGAATCACTATCTAGAAAGAGCATGTATTGAACCAGTATCTGCAAAGATCACGTCTTCAATCAGTACCTAGAAAGAGCATGTCTTTAATCAGTATCTAGAAAGAGCAGGTCTTGAATCAGTATCTGGAAAGAACAGGTTTTGAACCAGTATCTAAAAAGAGCATGTCTTGAATCAGTATCTAGAAAGAGCATGTATTGAACCAGTATCTGCAAAGATCATGTCTTCAATCAGTACCTAGAAGAAGCATGTCTTGAACCAGTATCTGCAAATATTATGTCTTGAATCAGTATCTAGAAAGAGCTTGTCTTGAATCAGTATCTAGAAACAGCAGGTCTTGAATCAGTATCTAGAAAGATCATGTCTTGAATCAGTATCTAGAAAGAGCATGTCTTGAACAAGCATCTGCAAAGATCATGTATTCATTCAGTAACTAGAAAGAGCATGTCTTGAACCAGTATCTGCAAAGATCATGTCTTGAATCAGTATCTAGAAAGAGCATCTCTTGAACTAGTATCTGCAAAGATCATGTCTTCAGTCAGTATCTAGAAAGAGCATGTCTTGAACCAGTATCTGCAAAGATCACGTCTGCAATCTGTATATTTTAAATCAGTATGTGCAAAGATTAGGTCTTGAAATAGTACATGAAATAATCACATTTGGAACTGGTATGTTTGCACAAAGATCATGCCTTGAATCAGTATGTGCAAAGGTTGTCTTTAATCAGTATGTGCAAAGATCATGTCTTGAATTAGTATATGTAAAAATCCCGTTTTCAAACAGTATGTGCAAGGATTATGTCTTGAATAAACTTATGCAAAGATCATGTCCTAAATTAGTATTTGCAAAGATCATGCCTTGAATCAGCATATTTAAAGATCATGCCTGGAAGTAGTATATGCAAAGGTCATGTCTTGAATTATTACATGCAAAGTTCATGTCTTGGTTTATTATATGCAAAGGCCATGTCTTCAAACAGGATATGCAAACATCATGCCCTAAATCAGCATATGCAAACATCATGTCTTGAATTAGTAAAAGCAAAGATCATGTCTTGAATTAGTAAATAATAATAATAATGAGGACTTTATATAGCGCCTAATCTTTAGAAGCTCTAAGCACTTTACAACATCTATAATGATATGACTACACTACAGAAAAATAAATAACAAAAACCATGAAACTGGAAAACATAAAAACATACTGAAAACATATAAGATACACAACATTATTAGATCTCTAAATTTGTTCCTGCAGTCAAAACAGGTCAGTTTAAAGAGCACTCTTAAAAGGGACCACTGTGTCTTTGTGTCTAATTTCAATGGGCAATTCGTTCCACATCTCTGGGGCCTGGTATGCAAAAGAACGTTATCCATATGACTTTGTTTTCATTGTGGGAACAATGAGTATACGATTGTCAGAAAAGGTGTGCAAGTACTGTAGTATCATCAATATTCGTGGGGGATCAATTTTCGTGGTTTTCGTGGTTGCCACAAACCACGAATTTAAATCCCCAACGAAAAATGAGCCACATAGGTTGATGATCCCCCCCCCAATTCCCGACCCGTTTTTTTTTTTTTACAGTGTTTCATTTAAGTAAGGATAGAGAGAAAATATAGAAAAAGCATAACATATTCAAACAATAGTAATACTAAACAGAAAGAAAGAACGAAAAAATACTAGTAATACAAAATAACTGCATAAGAAAATTAGATTTAATACTTATTCAAGTCGATTCTTCAATCTAGTGCAGCTGTTGTTTAAACAATTTTACCACTCTTAAGCCACTGTGTTAACGCCATGATAGGCATAAAGTACTGATATTGCAACTTTATGGACAGTGGTTTAAGTAAGAGATCATTCAAATGTACTTTAATAACTGATTGGTCTGGTTTTGTTGGCGGCGTCGGCTTCCTTTGATCTTGAACACTCAAACGAAAACATGGCGAAACTGATTAATCCTGACGGGTGTTTGATATGTGCTCACATAGGTGGAAGTATTGTTTTAGTGTTGTTGGCTGAGTCTGCTTTGACAGATGTTAATCATTTGGTCAAAAACACGTTGTAAGTATTGAACTTGCCGGGTCTTAGATATGTACTCATACAGGTGGTAGTATTGTTTTAAACATTAATGTGACCGCCGTTTTTTTTTCTTTTGTATTCTTTATTTGGGGTACTTGTAGAGGTTAAACTATGAAATTAACTACCTTATAATATGCAAAATTTGACAGGCAAAACCACGAATTTACGTCCCCATGAAAATGCCTTTTTTTACGAAACACGAAAATTGAGCCCAACGAAAATAAATGATACTACAGTATCTTGCTGGTGTATACACATGGGTGAGGCTGGATAGGTATCTTGGACTGGAGTCTGTCGGTGAAACATAGATCATAGAACAAATTTTGTGTTTGATTCTATATCAAATTGATAGCCAGTGTAGGTAGGGTACAGAACAGTGGTGAGGTATGTTCTGATCGAGATACTCTAAAGATGATCCAAGCAGCTGTGTTTTAAACTTTTTGAAGCTTCTGGAGTAGATATTGTAACAAACCAGACAGTTACAATAGTCCAGTCTTGAAAGTACTAATGAACACACAAGTGTTTCAGTGGCATCAACTGAAAGATATTTGCGAATAGAACTTATGCGTCTCAGTTCAAGATATGCAGCCTTGCATATGTTCATGACATGTTGGTGCAATGTGAGAGTCCTGTATAGAGTAACACCTAGGTTTCGTACTAAATGTGAGAATTAAATGTTGGTGTTGCTGATATTTATTGTCTGAGGTAAAGGATGTGAATGAGAAAGTCTTGGTGTTGTCATGAGAATAGCCTCAGTTTTATCATCAGTCATCTGCAGCTTGTTACATGTCATCCATGATTTAACATCAGAAATGCACCTCTCTACTCCATGGAGGGTAGCATCAACTTCAGTTAGGTGGCTAGACTTGTATATTTGGGTGTCATCAGCATACACTAGGTGATGATCTATGACACATGAGAGCGGCTGAGTGTATAGAATGAAGAGAACTGAACAGGTCCAAGAACAGACCCCTGTGGAACACCACACAGAGATCATCTGGGCTGGAATGTATTCCATTTGCAGATACAATGTGTCCTGTTGACTAAGTAGGACTTGAACCACTGTATGACTATATTTCTCAATGCCAAATATATGCTGCAGACGGTGAATATATCATGGCCTATCGTGTCAAATGCTGCAGATAACTTAAGGAGGGTGAGGACTGTAATCTTTCCACTATCCAAAGCAGAGAAAATGTCATTAAATACTTTCAGAAGAGTAGTTTTATTACTGTGGCATGGGCAATATGCAGACTGTACATTGCTAAAAGACTGTTTGAATTCAAATGAGATACAAGTTGAGTTAGAACAACCTTGTCTAAGATTTTTGGTATGAATGGGAGATTATAAACTGGACAGTAGTTCTTTAAATCGTTATGGTCAAGTGTTGGTTTCTTCATCAGAGGCTTTACGATGGCAGTTTTGAAAAATGATGGGAATTTCCCGATGAGAGAGATATTAATAACATCAGTTAGTGAAGGCAATATTGGGTCTAAGCACTCACGCAGCAGTGATGTCAGAATTGGATAAAGTTCGCAAGACTTTGGTGCACTCTTCATCATGATTATCCGTACTAAATCAATAGAGACAGGTTCAAATGCTCCTAATGGTTGGCGCTGAAATTCTGTATCATAACTATGGTGACGAATCAACTGAAATTGTGTTGTCAATCGAATCTCTAATGGCTTGTACTTTGTCACAGAAGAAATTTGCAAATAGGTCTGGAAGGTCTACTGGAGAGAAGATAGTTGGAAGCAGTGTACATTTGTTCCTTGACATCAGTTTGTTAGTTATCTCGAAGAGCTCTTTGCAGCTGGAACACTCCGTGATCTTAGTACTGAAGGGGGGTAATTAAAATGTAAATGTTATGTCTTGAATTAGTACAAAGTTCATGTCTTGGTTTATTATATGGAAATGCCATGTTTTGAAAAAATATATGCAAACATCATGCCCTGAATCAGCATATGCAAACATCATGTCTTGAATTAATACATACAAAGATCGTGTCTTGAATTAGTACATACAAACGCCATTGAAAAAGGATATGCAAAGATCATTTCTTGAATTAGTACATGCAAAGATCATGTCTTGAATTAGTACATGCAAAGGTCATGTCTTGAATAAGTACATGCAAAGATCATGTCTTGAATTAATATATGCAAAAGTCATGTCTTTAAAGTATATGCAAAGATCATGTCTTGAATCAGTCTATGCAAAGGCCATCGTCTTCAAACAGTATATGCAAACATCATACCCTGAATCAGTAGATGCAAAGATTATATCTTGAAACAGGATATGCAAACATCATGTCTTGAATATGGGATATCTAGTGGTCATAACATGGAATAAACAGTCTTAAAGACGTTACAAGGGACCCCTACCAGTAACTGAATCCATCACTAAACAGGTGAAGATCAAAATGCAGTATTTTAATTGGTAACATCTGGTGTTTGGATTATCAGATAGGTTACCATAGTAGTAATAATTAAATATTTTTTCATAATTTATTCCAAAAGATTTCAGTATAAAAACAAATGCAAATTTCTTTAAATACTTTGGAAAACAGCTAAGTGTGGAGTTCTCATTTATTTCCATAAAGGAAAACTGATGTGAACTGCCTAAACAAATATTGAACACAGGGTTCCATTTTAAAAAAAAAAATGACAATCTGATTTTGGTTTATTGCAAAACTTATTTTAAAGAAATTTTGTTCTCTGTAAAATTGATTTTAAACATTTTTAACAAATACTTGATAAACAAAAGAAGGGCCAGACAAACAAATAAGGAGTACATATCAGCAAACCAGTTATCCCAGAAAAGTGGCACTTGGACCATGGAATATTATTGCAGGAATACTGGCCCATCAAAACAAGGTACAATTTCATTAAACGTTAAGTGGCCATGACTAAGTAAATACCAAATACAAGGGCAGATCAACAAGAATCTGCTTTAATATTAGGATTTCTCACATTTACCAGTTATAACAGGTTGATTGGTTTGCTTTGGTGTGGTTTTGATGCTTTATGGTTGAGACAACTGGTGTAAATGTGCCTTGCTCAAAGATACACCATGTTAACTGACCCAGGCTAGTCCAACGGCAGGACTTGAACCTGCATCATATTTGTCTTTTCATAATACAGCCTTGTAAAAGGTGAAAACAGAAATAATCATACAACTTTTATCTGTGCAAGTAAAAACTGACCAGGACATTACTGTTAACTGGACAGAAAGATAGACAAGAGTAAAACAAATATTTCTATATATCCTATTTGTGGTGAGGCATACCAAAGATAAAATATACAAATAAGATAGTAATTTAATTGCAATGTCATTTATTTGCCGTTTATTTTTCAGTCAGATTAAAGTATACATCATACCAAGGAAATTGGAGCCAAGTTCCATTCTCAAGGATATGCCAAAGTATCCAACTTGGGCTGATCATCGTGGGTATCAAACCAACAACCTTTATATTATGAGTTAGAAATTCTACAATCTGAGCTACTGCAGCTACCAATCCAATGAGTAAACTGAATTTTGAAGATTGTTTGTTTATAAAGATTTTATATCTTCTTGCTGGTAACACCTCTAATCAAATTGGAGTTGACAAGTATTATATTCTTGCAATTTTTTGGAAGTAAATTACAAAATTACAATTAGGAATTTAAATTCTGACCAATGAAAAGTTGTTCCAATAGTTTGCAAAAAGTCACTAACAAAAAAAAATATCAATGAATTTTATTCATGTAATTAAAGAAAATATAAATATTTTCTTTTCTTTTTTTTACAACACACAATGATGAGCTGTTTAAAAATCATGAATTAAAGCCCAATAAATAAAGACTACAAAAATGTCAGAAAGTTTCGTCATGCATGATTTAAATAGTAGATATATTACCAGAATAGAAAGAAGAAAAAAAACATGAAACATAAAAGAATATTTTGAAAGAAAAACCAATCTTATTATGCCAGACCAATGACTGAAAGGGTGTGGGTTCTAATTACCTTTTGATCAGTCAAGGTCAAATACTGTGGTGTGCCCTTGAGAAAACTGACTCATCATGAATTAACTTAAATGTTATGTACTATCAATAAAGCAGCAATCCAAAACAAACAGTAGTATGCTATGCCCAAGGGACCAACCAAAGAAAATTTTATTAAAAGCTCAGAACTGTCATATAATTAGACAAAGACATCTTTAATTAAATATTTGCCAAAATGTTTAAATGATTGGGATTGACTTATACTTATTCTTAGACTTATACTTGACATATACTTGAAATGTTTAGAAATCAATGTTAAACACAGGTCCTAACTGAACAGGGAAGTCGCAACTGTGGGTCAGAAGTTATATTTATGCACAAGAGTTTGCCAAGTTACTGCTCACAAATTCTGATCCTGATGATGAGATTTTTATATCACACACCAAAGTACACATATATAATGGATTATTTGTCTCTCTTTTTTTTAACCAAAATAAGCATAATGGAAAAATAGATGGTGGTTCATTGGTAGCGATCAATACACCTATTTTTGAAAGCTTTTACATCATTATAAACAAATTTTTTTTCTTACTTCAAATATTTATGAAGAGCAATTTAAAAAAATATGTATAACCACTACAACAATTACTGATATTCATTTACAATTATCTTTGTTCATCTTGCAGCATGTGAGCTTCTCACTCAGCCAATGGCTTTATAATTTTATGATGATGTCACAATGATATTTCATTCCAAATCTTACTGTCATCCACAAAAGTCAGGCAGATGAAATGGACACATGTTAGAATTTGAGTTCTATGCTCATCAATGCTTGCATGTCATTGTTCACAGACATGTAAGATAGGTACTAGCATATTCGCTATGGATAACCTATGATGAAATATTTATCTTTTAACTGGCATGTAGATACATCTGGAAATAGGTACAAACATATCCACTGTAGGTAACCTATGATAAACTCTTGTCTCATCCAAGAGGAGCTATTAAAGCCCTCACTGGCAAGACTGATACTAGCATATCCACCATGAGTAATCTTTGACAGACATTTCTCTCATCCAATAGGACCTATTTATGCTGTCATTGGCAAGAAGACATACTAGCATATCCACCATGAGTAATCTTTGACAGACATTTCTCTCATCCAATAAGACCTATTTATGCTGTCATGTCCACCATGAGTAATCTTTGATGGACATTTGTCTCATCCAAGATGAGCTATTTATGCTCTCACTGGCAAGACTTATAATAATAATAATAATAATAATAATAATAATAATAATAATAATAATAATAATGAGAACTTTGTAAAGTGCCTAATCTTTCGAAGCTCTAAGCACTTTTCACCATCAATAATGATATGTCTACACTATAGAACAACAAACGAAAAAAAACAAAGAAATTGGAAAACATAAAAACATGCTGAAAACATATAAGATACAAAACATGATTAGGTCACTAAGTTTGTCCCTGAAGTCGAAACAGGTGAGTCTTAAGAACACTCTTAAAAGGGACCACTGTGTCTTTGTGTCTAATTTCAATGGGCAATTCGTTCCATGTCACCGGGCCCTGGTGTGCAAACAAACGTTGTCCGTATGACTTTGTTTTCATCTTGGGAACAATGACTACATGATTATCAGAAGAAGAGTGTAAGGATCTAGCTGGTGTATACACATGGGTGAGGCTGGATAGGTATGTTGGACAGGAGTCTGTATTGAACATAGCACATAGCACTTATACTAGCATATCCACCATGAGTAATCTTTGACAGACATTTCTCATCCAATAGGACCTATTTATGCTGTCATTGGCAAGAAGACATACTAGCATATCCACATGAGTAATCTTTGATGGCTATTTGTCTCATCCAAGAGGAGCTATTAATTCTCTCACTGGCAAGACTGATACTAGCATATCACATGAGTAATCTTTGACAGACATTTTTTTTTACCCAAGAGGAGCTATTTATGCTCTCATTCCAAAATATCTGATTCAATCTTTATAGCAAGTTTAATGTATAGTTATTATTCAATGTAAAGCTCATACTGTTGCATATTGCACACATGTAATGTCACCTCTAGACAAACTACCATATACCATCATGTATAAATTAAAGTAAGTAGAACTTAACCCACTTGCTAAAAAATTACCCTTTTCTAAGGCAGTGTGAACTTTACCGTTGATTTTAATTATAGTACATTTCAACCGGAAATAAGCATGCACCTAAGGTAGCACACAACCAATGTGATGCACTTACTTCCCATAGACTGTCAAAACACAACCAGCAGAAAAATGCATTCGAGTCAGGTTTTTTTCTTTCTTCTTTTAAATGTGCCACAAAGCCTAAATTGATGCTGGATGCTTTCAAAACCTTTCATGTACAACTAAATATTTGAAGTATTTTACTGTGGCACCAATATATACATGTAATTTCATTAAAACACTGCACAACTATTGTTTTTCTCTTTACACACTTGATTGATCTTCAAGCAATTTTGAAGTAAACATAATGACTCTTTTAAATATTAAAAACAAAATTTTGAAAACATTGAGTAAATTCAATTAACTGCATGAGTCAACTAGGATTTTGTCAAATGGCTGTTACATTTTTTGCCAATCTTTTGAATCAAATAGAAATTCAAACCTAGAATATGACAAACTACAAGACAGGGCAAACGAGTACATCAAAATCAAGGTAACATACTAACAATCCTTTCAGGACTAGGATATCATGATATGACAATAATCTGGGTGTGGAAAACAATTATGAACACAGTCAGCTGCAAAACCAGATTATTTCTATTTCTATCCCTATAATGATGACAAGTACTGAAATTATTTGCAAGACTTCAGTTATTTTAAGATCACATTATGATCTAAGACCTTAGGCTGCATCCTAAACTGTCTAAAGGAATTATTTTCAACATTGTGCAATATTTTTCTGTAATAGCTACCATATATACTCCTTTGTAAGATGCACATGCCTAATGGATGACCCAGATCTACCATTGAATAATGTGCTGGCTGGAATGGATCAATTCAGTTTGATAGGAGTAATTAATTAGAGCAAACAATACAAACCCTGATCTACTGATACATTATGTGTTGGCATATCAAAGACTGCGTTGTATGCAATTGGATTTGACTTGTGCCCATGTAAAAATGGTTCCTCATCAAAGAAACTATTTCAGATTTATAGTGGGAATAAAACATCAATGTACCTGTCCACTCCACTTCAGCGGCATAAATGGTTAGAACATCCACTCATTCAACATAATCTAAACCACATACACATACATACTCATCAGGGTATTTGTGAATATGGACGTTAGAGTATTAGTGAATAGTATCATAGTAACAAATCCATGACCTCCTGCATCCGAGTCAGACGCTATAACCAATAGGCCAACAAAGCGATTGCGCATAGCTTGGAAACTTCAATTCAACATAGGCTTATAGTAAGAAATGCTCATACCAACATAGGATCATTGCAAAAAATGCTCATACCAAAATAGGCTCAGAGTAATGAATGTTCAAACCAACATAGGCTGATATCAAGGTATGCTCATACCAACATAGGCTGATATCAATGAATGCTCATACCAACATAGGCTGATATCAAGGAATGCTCATACCAACATAGGCTGATATCAAGGAATGCTCATACCAACATAGGCTCATAGCAAGGAAGACTTATACCAACATAGGCTGATATCAAGGAATGCTCATACCAACATAGGCTGATATCAAGGAATGCTCATACCAACATAGGCTGATATCAAGGTATGCTCATACCAACATAGGCTGATATCAAGGAATGCTCATACCAACATAGGCTGATATCAAGGAATGCTTATACCAACATAGGCTCATAACAAGGAATGCTCATACCAACATAGCTTTAAAAAATTAGAAAAACTATGGGTACTTGTTCATCCTAATAAATGGTTACTCTGGTACTGAATGAAAGGGAATCCTATAAATATCATTACCTAATGTCATCTGGTACAAAGTCTAAAAACTGATCTTCATTTTCTATTAAAGTTCTGAAATCCACCATCTTTATATTAAAATCAAAGATTCAAAATGATCTGAGTCATTTTCGAAGCAAATTTGTAAACAAGTTTGTTTCTAGACCATTCAAAATATTAAAAAAATATATGTGTGTGTGTGTGTGTGTGTGTGTGTGTGTGTGTGTGTGTGTGTGTAAACAACATATTTACAACTAACAATCAAGATAAAAGCAGGTACACCTTCTTGAACCTTCTAACATCAAAAGGCCATGTCAACATGTTTACATTACCTTAAAATATAATCTACAGGATAATAATGGACATAAGTTAATATGTAATATGTTATTTACAAATGGCTCTTACAATCTACAATCTTGGACAAAAGTTATGTACTTAACATTGGCACCACTAGATGAAATATATTCAATACTTGTATAGGGAAAGAAAGTACTCTTTTTGTTATATACCACACTGGACAATACAAAATTATATCTAGATAATATCAGTGCATATGTGGATAATACCAATGTATGTATGAGCAACATCTGTGCTATCAGAATAATACCAATATACATCTGGGCAATAACAAGGCATATTGAGATTATATCACTGCATATCTGATAATGTCAGTATAAATATGAATATGCCCAACATAAATGTGTATTGTATGTACCCGACCAAATGTACCTGGATAATATCAATGCATCTATGGATAATATCATAATTATGGATAATATCAACGTATATATTGATAATGACAATACAATTCTGGATAATACCAATGCATTTATGCAGAATTTCAATGTAAATATGGATAATAACAAAATCTACCTGGATAATACCAATGCATGTATCGATAATACCAATGCAAATCTGCAAATGTCAATATAAATGTTGATATGGATGGTTGTTGTAGGGTTTAACGCCATTTTGCAGCACACAATAGGCTATACATGGCGGTCAGTATTAATGGTGGACGAAGAATCTGGGAAAATCCCTGGAAAGAACCACCGACCCACGAGAAGCTAAAGGCAAGCTTTCTCACACACCCATGCTGGCCGAATCTGAGACTCCAACCCAAACAGACAGAGGTGAGATGGCAGTGATCTGAAATTGAAAGCGCTTTAGACCACTTGGCCACTCAGGGCCCCTGATATGGTTGAAATCACACAAATGCAGTGTTATTTGTTTTGCCATCTACTGGGGCTAAAGCATGCAAAAGGAAATTACTCTATGAAATGGACACCATTTTTGTGTCAGAATAAAAACAAATCTTTGTGTACCTCAATCATCTGTCATAATGAGACTAGTATGATTACTGATATGATTTCTTATAACAACCATTGTATTGGAGGACAATGACTGAATGATTGTATAATCTATTTCAAAATCCGAGTAATAGTTTACTGTTTACAAAAAAAAACAGTTTAACCTCATCTCAAGTAAACTAATGGCAAAACTATTTTATCTATTTCCAGTACAGTAGAACCGGTCTTAAAAGTCCAGTGGTTTCTTATAACAGGTCATAATGCAACATAATCAATAAATTTGTGCATTGAGAATTCTGTCTCTCATGACAGGTGGTCTCACATAGCAGAGGTATTTCAAGACAAGTTTTACAGTACCTTGTTTTGATGATGCCTTTCCTTTTGTGCTGTTCTCACTTTACTTCATCAACCATCTGCAGATAGCATACGTATGGTTGAAAAGTAACAGTATTAAAACATGCATACATATGCATCACAATGCATACAGTAAATTTCTTGGTCAACAAATGTGTTTAAGACAAAGGTGCAAATGACCTAGTCTTTCAAATGCATATACCCAAAACAAAAGTGTAGCTTCCCATGCATCAAGTCTCATTATGAAATTATGTAATTTATTAATACAGTCTGCAGAGGCGATATAATGTCTCCTGTAAATGTTTGCTGATGGGCATGTGTTGTCATTAATGGCCACATCCTGTGAATCTGTATGAAAAAAACACGAATTCTCCAGAATGCCTAAAAAAACTGAATCCTTCAGAGTGCCTAGTTCATCGGCTCTGCTGGTATACAATCCAAAAGATACAATAACCAGAAATCCAAGTCAAACTAACACACATTTTCAGCAGTGCAAATATTAGTCCTCAAAACAATTCTACTTAAGTTATATGACAGCAAAAGAAGTACAACAAAATAGAATTAGATATAGAAACTTGGTGTAGTCATTGATGTGTAAAAAGTTGGTGATTGTGTCCTAATTTTGCTTAAAAATTAGTGCTCTTCAAGATAAATTATGACATGAACTTTCAAAACTATACCAAACAGTTTCTGAAAAAAATATGCAAAACAATGTCACTGAAAAATTAACAACAACAATAACACGTGGAAAAGATGTACCTATGTTTTGCTTATGCACTACAAGGAACACAATATTCACAAGTGAAAATGCAATACAGTAAATCCTATCTTGAGAGACCACTGCTATGAGAGACCATCTGTCTTGAGACCTGGTTCTCCATGTACAGATTTATGGATTATATAGTGTTACAATCTGTTGTGAGAGACCACCTGTCATGAGAGAGAATTATGTTTTGGCAGAAGGGGTGGGTCTTTCAGGACAGGCTCCACTGTATGACAAAACTATGTCACTATAATAATCAAAGTTTTAAATTTTAAACAAAATGGAGAAGAAAAAAAATGTATCAATGTAATGTAGATGTGCCTTCAATTGATATCTCATAATGATAAGCTTAAATCATTTATTTCTCTTTCCATTCACAATTTTAAAATGTTCAAAAGTATACTAAGTATATTTAGAAAAACTACCTAGATTTAATTGCCTTGTCATGCATGAGTGCTCAGAAACATTAGCCATAAGAAATGTTATTTAACAGTAAATATTTGAACAATTACAATTTTGCTCTTTAGCAAATTCCAAGAAAAAGGTTTACCAGACTGGGAGCATCTGGGGTCAAGAATTTTCCAATTTACTCTGAACAGCTTGAACTTGCTTGTGAACAAAGGAAAGGGCAGCAAAACTAAACACACACATTCCTATATGGTTAGTGCCCTAAATCATTAAATTAATGTACATCCTATCAAACAATTAATTAGACATCATTAATTAGCAAGGAAAATTTACGACTTCCCATGATGTTAGTATATTTTAGGGTTAATAATTTGGAAGGAAACATAATAAAACATCTTGGTTCTATATGTTTTCAGCATGTTTTTACGTTTTCCAATTTTATGTTTCTTGTTTTTTGTTTTTCTGTAGTGTAGTCATATCATTATAGATGTTGTAAAGCGCTTAGAGTTTCTAAAGATTAGGCGCTATACAAAGTCCTTATTATTATTATTATTATTATTATTATTATTATTATTCTAACAACATTTTTATCAAATAAAATACGAGATCCAAATATCACTCACATGGTGAGATGACATATGTTAGCTTGTTATCATGTACTGAAATTGCAGAAGGAAAGAAAAGCTTGAAGCATATACATGTAGTTGTAACATTGTTTATTGGTGTTATTGTTATTCATCTTCTTTCCTAAACCATATATGCAGGATCATTTTCTCTGCATAAAAAGGATGTCATTCATACAACCAGCAGTCACATGGATCTATCCCAGACCCTGTGACCTACACCATGATTAATAAACTCACAACCTGTTTATATGCCCACTCTTCAAGTATGTACATCTTAGGTTATTCTGTATTTACAGGTACAAACACTAAAAAGTGCATGACCCAATAATAAGCTGACCAGCCCACAACTCCAAGACATCTCAAGATGATTACCTCTCCCGTACTGCTGTCACAAAATTAAAGACAAATTCGCTGATTATCAACATATGAGATGCCAAAATATTATGCTTTCCTTTGTGTGGAAGGTTACGATGTTTGTTCACCCAAAACACAAAACTAAAACTGGTTGATGTTAACCTTAGTTGATCTATATGAGAATTTTAGCCTTTATTATTAACCCTCTTCCTGAACATGTAAATTATGCTGGTCATATGCCTTATATAACTAAAGGTGCATACGTTTTAAAAATATTACCTCAATTTGTAGGATTGCTTATATCATTGAAAATGAGTAACTCGTGAGTGTGTGATTCAACATAAATGAAACAGCTATTAAGGACTAGCGGAAATGTAATCTGGAAGAAGAAGAATGCAATTTGGTTTAAACAATAAATAAAGCAATATCGGCATCAATATTTTTGGAAATATATAAGGATTTAAGTGACACTATGCACGCTTTGCACTGTGTAAGTACTGTACAGCCTGGTCTCCCAAGTAAACGCAACCAGCCCGCGCATTTTTAAGTATGTATTTAAATTAAATCAATTTCATTTTGAAAAAATCAGAAAAATTATTTTTTCGTGTCCCAAGATTTACAACCATTACTGTACTCAACAAAATGACCTTAAAACTGTCAAATTTAGACATTGGCCCACAGATAAGCCGCCCCCATCCCCCCTTCAAGACCTTTATTTTTCCTAAATTATTTGGCTTATACGCAAGTATATACGATTGTGACAGAAGAGTTTATACTTGATGTTTCGTTAGCACTGTATGTATCAAACTGACAGCAATCTATGATGGCTGCTTTTTGTCAAATGTGGTCAAATTATGTTGATTGGTGTTTGAGAAAACATCTTAGGTTATTTTGCATTTAGTAACAGAAGAGTCATATTTGATGTTTGGTCAGTACTGTATGTATCAAATTGACAGCAATCTATGCTGGCTGCTTTCTGTCACATGTGGTCAAATTCTGTTGATTGGTGCTTGAAAAGGCATCTTAGGTTATTCTGTATTTAAAGATAGAGCTCATATTTGATTGGCATTATACATTTCAAATTGACTGCGTTTAAGAAGAATGGATTAAACAAATTTCTTCTTTTGGTAATGGTGGCCAAATTTGAAGGTGGATCAGTATATTCAAACAAGACCAAGGCTAGACAAGACTGATTTGGGTGATTTTAGCAATTAGCAATCAAATTAGCAATCAATTAATGTGTTTTCAAGAGTATTTGTTATACCATAATCAATACGTCTCAAATGAAAATACATACAAACAATATGATGAACGTCTTCGAAATAATAAAGTACTTATGTTCCTAAAGAAACATGTAATACTGCCAGACTTCTGCATCTTCAAAGCCCTCAGAAGATACCAGTGCAATAGCGATTATGTTTGATTGTTAGATTCAATGCTTTTTGTAAAACCATCTATTAGCTATGTTCATTTTATTTTCTCATTTGCACTCATCCTTACAGATCTAAAAAATTAAGACAAGTTGTGTTCCTAGCTCACCCAATATAATGTCCTAGAACATCTCCTTCACAGTATCAAACGAAGAGTGCAATTTGCATGGAAGACTGCTTTTTTTCTTTAATTTGTTTTTAGACATGTTGTTTCTTCAGCAGAAATCACAATTGGGTAGAATATTGGGATGAGGTAGCTAAATACAGAACAGGAACATGAAGGTGACTAACAAGAACAATAACAATAACAAAAAGTAGACTACCCTATGACTTTTTTAATAAAATGGTCTGCAAGAAGAGGAATGAAAACAAGATCTTTAAAAAAGAATTTCCTTACTTTGATCGTTTTAAATTATATCCTTTTTTAAATTGGTTTTGAAGACTGTATTCTATAATAATCCTGAACATGATCAGAGTACTGTTTATCACACACACAAGCTGTAAAAGTACTGCAGTCTGCACAGAACCCAGTTAACATGCTCTATTTGTTAGCATAATCACTCATTTGTTAGCATAATCACTCATTTGTTAGCATAATCACTCATTTGTTTCCATTTCATGAATTATTTTCATACACAACCTCCGAGTATCCAATACAACAGAAAAAAATGAAGACTAGATCTTGGCCTTATGTAGATGAAGAAATAAAATTGACTTCAGCAACTCTCAAAGAAACATTTATTAAAGGAAAGAATTATATTGAGCACATGTACACTAATGAATTGTCATTTGCTAATGCCACATCATACACGTTTTGTTTTACAAAAGAAAAAAAGAATGTTTAGGGATGATATATGTTTGCCGTCTACATTTAGTAATTTGCCTACTGCATAGTTCTTTATAAGTCACAAGGAAATTTACCAGGCCAATGCTATTTATATATTGTAATAAGCCTACTGTATAGTTCTTTATAATTAACAGGGAACCTTACCAGGCCAATACCATCTCTATATAGTAATTTGCCAGGTGCACATTTGTTTTATTAGTCACAAGCAAACATGAACAATTCTTTATTAAACACTGTCACACAAACCCGTAAAATTTACAGTTTAGGCAAAAAAAGTTGCCATAGGTTATATTCAATGATTTGTACAGACATCGTGATTTTAAGCAAACACAGGTTCCTGCAAGATACCCATGTTGCGTGGAAAGCAAGTTGTCATATTGATGTGTTTTGGGAATATAAAGCGTCATGATAGAGATAGAAGGTTGAAGTACATCTCTCCATAAAAAAATTAAAGAATTGGAACTGTGAATAGTTGTTACATATATTGGTGACTTATGGACACAAAACTGTAAAATCAAAACTGTGGAGTGATATTCAATCCATAATATATGTCACAGAATTAGGCGAAAATTAAATTTATTTTCTTCTTGATTTACAAACTAATCTCACCATTTTCTTTGTTTTGTCGTACATGCATTGCCTGGGGTGAATAAGTGGTTTTCTCTAAGGTAAGCGGCGTGTAACGATTTGCATGTGCCTGTCAGGGAACACCAAGAATCACGGGGTGCATGGTAATCTTGCCGTGATTTCTGCTCTCCTATCTGAGAGTATATAAGACAGAATATTTCTCATAATAATTACAAGACCGAAAGTATCTTATCGTAGGAAAGATAGCCTTTCATTAATCTCCAGCAAAAGGGGTGAGTGTTACATTTATATTTCGTTTTATTGTGAATTTTATTCAGTTTATCATTTCATATAATGATGCCTTTATTGCAAAGCAGATTTTAAACGTGGAATATTTGGAATTACTAGTCACCATTAGACTTTAAATGCAATAGCGTGATCTAAGGTTTAGATTATTTTTTGAGACAACTGTTATTAGTCTGGTTTCTTTATTGTAGCTGATAACGTCGGTTGTTAACATCTGATAACGTCGTCTGATAACATCATTGATAACGTCGGTTGATAACATCTGATAGCATCTCTGATAACATCACTGAGAGCATCTCTGATAACATCACTGAGAACATCTCTGAATTATAGCTGATTTATTGCGGAACATCTCTGATAACATCTGTTATCGTAGCTGAAATTGTTGCTGATTTATTGTGCAATCGAATTGAAGTATCTGACTGTCTGTCTGTCGAACTGTCTGTTCGTCTACATCTGTCGTGACGTGTAAATATCCGGAAAGCTAGAAGTCCGAGTGTAGGAGCTGTCTAGAGTTATAAACATCCGGGGCGACATCTAGGGTATTGAGGAACGTTGGTTCTAGTAGATGTTGTATGCTGTCTGTACGTATAACTGTGGTGGATCCGTGAAGGGCAAACGGCCGATAAAAGTATTGGTCAACCCTAGGTCTTCGGGGAAACTGGGCGGCGATTCAACTGTGTATGAATCGTACGGTTATACAGGGTCGATACACATGTGTGTGTTGCAATTGTGTACAATTGAATACATAGTTGTATTTACATGGTTATTTCAGAACACAATAGTATTTCAAGGCATTGCATGATTCTCAATAAAAGCTAGCAACTTGATTGAATACCTGTATATGTTCGTGCTAGTTGTCGCAATCCATACGTGCGATAGTATAGTTTGATGTTTGTGTTTATTATCGTGATTTATACTTGCGTTAATATAACTTTTGTAAAGGTTCTTTGGATCTGTGTATAGTCCAAGAGATTCCTTTGTATCTGTGTTTTATTTTGTATTAATATTTCATTTATTCATGTATTGTGAATGGTTGTGATTGTAATTGTGGGTTGAACGCATGAGTTATTGTGTTGATACATCATTATTTTTCATTAATAATTTATTTCATAAATTTACATTATCTTTCACACTTGTGTTTGTGTTGTTCATTTAGTCCACCATCCACTCGGTAACAATTCTGTTACAATACAGGTAGAAAAATTCACTTTGGTGCGTTCCTGATGTAGTGCAATGATAGAACGCTACAATTAAAAGAGCTGAATAACAGATCTTTAATCAGTTTCTATTAATCTCATTTCATTTAATATTTTATTATCATCATGAGAGGTAATGTTAGTGGGCATATTAGTTTTATATATATGTCAACAAATGGAATATTATTTGTGTATTTTCCGTTGGTTTTCTTTGTCTATTGTGTGATTATTGCTTGTCCTTAACATTCACTATGTTATGTTTCTGAGTCATCTGCTAACTGTACCATTTTCTGCTTTTAATTACCAACTAGATAAATTATGTTTCTGGAATGTACTAGTATACAGAGGTTTAGCTTGAATATGAGAAACTTTATTGAGGCCCAAAAATTCAGCAAGTTTATAAGCCATACCAGGAGATAGAAGCGCTTTCATTATATGTATGTATGTCTATCTGTCAATCAATTAATCACCCATTCACCTACCCTCCATCCACCATTTTATATTGTTGTGTAAATTTAATTTGAGTTGTTTATTAATTAGTTATATATATATATATATATATATATATATATATATATATATATATATATATATATATATATATATATATAATTGTTTTATTTTATTACATGCCAGAGTAATAAAACATTTTATCATGGATTTAACCTTGTCCAAAATAAAGTTTATTTTCTACTTGACCTGAATTATTATTATTTTATAGTGTAAACATTTATTACATAGCTAAATATCCTTCCTCTTTAACATTAGGATCATTATTAATAGAAGTAAACATGTTAATTTGGGTCTGGGTCCAGGTTTTTGAAATTACCCTACAATGAACCTAGTGTGCCTGACAACAGTCCAGGTTATATAATTTTAGTAACCAGTGCCCAAAGAATTTCTTTGGAATACAGACAACACTGGGCTGGTGACTTTAAAAATCACAAGCCCTGACTGAAATTCCACAAGCATGGATTACAATTCCTATGTGTCCAAAAATCTCACCTTGTTTAATATTATTTGTCACACTATGCTGCAATTGCTACAATTCAAATAAATTAAATATAAATTAAATAGGGTTTTTTAACATAGTGTAAGTGTTATTAGTATTCATCACTACACTCACTAGAGACTTGATTGTCTTGGTGTTCAAGCTTTTCTGAATTCTCTGAGCCAATCAAATCTCCACTTCATGCAGGAGTGTGACAATTTGATTTTAATCAGACTGGCTGTGGTACGGCAGGCATGTCAAAATCTTGAAATTACATTTTTGCAATTAATCAGTATGGTCAAGAGGACCTCCAATAAATATCTATCTCTTGACACATTTATGAATGAATAGGTTAACTGAAGGTAGTTTAATTATATTACATACACAATAATAGTTATAATTAATTTCAATTGATGACTTGGAATGAGTTCCACAAATTTAATACCAGGGTCACTAGACCTTACACATGTAGGATTGGCATGCCTTTCAAATTTTCTTTTATTCAATACCCTTTATTTGATATAAAAGATGCAATTAATTTAATTCAGTGCAACCAAATAATAAATTCTTCTGTAAATCATATATCAAAACACAGTTGGAACTTAATTAAGTTCTCAGGAAAACACTCGCTGACATAGCTATTAATACATTAACTCATGGAGGTTTTTGCTGTTTTCACATGAAATGCGAGCAGGAAACACATTTTGTGGACTATTTCTCAATACATCCTAACCTACCACAAATGCCTGTTTATCCTAAAACAAATGTTTTCCATTGGTCAGTTTGCTGGTGCACGAGCAGAAGGTGAAAAGTTGGAGTTCTTTTTTTTTTTTTTTTTTTTTGCTTAATGCACGCATAATTTTTGTATGAAGAATACTCTATTAAAAATGTCTACCTTATCCTACTTGTTGCACAGGTTCACCTGTCTGTGTGCACTTCAGACCGGTCTGCCCTAGATCTGAGGCATAAAGTCTAAATCTGGACACAAAATCGGATTCTGACCATGGGCACATTTTTTGTGGAAAAAAAAAATGGGTCTAAAAAATTAGCTTTTTCCCTCTGTATTCTGTAGTGCAACTAAAATGTCCAGATTATTTGGTATCATTATAGAACTAAATCTGTCTACCTTTCTATAATACCACCCCCTTTAGTGTGTCATGCATGACCTCGACGCTAAAGACCTTGGAAGTAGGCTACTACCTGATGCCCGTAAACTCGGCACTAGGGGTTAATGTGTTCAGGTTGATTGATGCATTTTATGTTTAAATAGAAGAAGGCACACTGCAATGATGATAATTACATTTAAACTGAACTAAACGATAGAAATAACATTATTCACTTGATAATTTTTTAAAATTTAATAGATTTTTATTTATTAAAGTAAAGCCTCCAGCAGGTGTGACGTTTTCAATGATCAAAATTTTTATCAATAACATTGACAACAGTATATTAGTATTATCATTTGGAATGAACATGTAACAAAGTATGTGACTTCATATTGTTCACTAAAATTCCCAGATCCATTTTTGACAATAAAACAATGCAATATATTTACGTTTCATTTACCAATCCTGATCACAATTTTCTTCATTTTAAATAAAAAAGGGCTAATACTGAAATTTCTAGTTTTAAAACTGGGGTCTACACTTGACGCCATGTAATAAGAGGGCTCACGAGTTATCAGGACTCAAGTTATCAAGGAAGTGGTGTATTACGACTTGTGTTTGTAAGTCTATGATTATTTTGGAATTTAATTTGTAATACCACAAATTCTTTATTCACTTTTACTTTGTATTTAACGGAAAGAAATAGTGTGTAAAATTTTACAAAACTTGTTTCTTTTCTCTTTTTTCTCTGTTAGTTATTTTATGAGAGAGAGAGAGAGAGAGAGAGAGAGAGAGAGAGAGAGAGAGAGAGAGAGAGAGAGAGTGAGAGAGAGAGAGAGAGAGAGAGAGAGATTCTTAATTATGACACGAATATGAAACTATTTAATCTTATCATGAAACTTAAGATTTTTCTTTCAGAATATTATGACCATCAAAATGACTTGTACTGCATATCAGAAAATGCTTCTCTGAATTTAACAACTTTACATGAAGCTCAACAGGTGTCTCAAACTAATAAAACACATAAATTGTAGCACCTGTGGGAAGTGCCAAGATAGTTTTTTTTAAACTGCTACATGTTTCACTGCATACTAATAATATAGTATTCATAAATCAAGGTTGCCCATGATATGCAAATCACAGAAGGTAACAATGCAACAAAAAAGAAGAGAATGGGGTGGGTGGGTGATTATATTCTTATTTGAGTTGGGAAATTGATTAAATGATATACTAGGTTTCAATCATATCATTCCACTGGTGCATGCAAAACATTTATGAATGACATCTGAACATCAGCCTTATCAACAATGAGAAAACTGTCAATTTAAATGGGATTTTCAATATATTTCTCTTTGACCTCTTTGAAATATTCTTTTGAAAATTCAAAACTAGAACAGCTCTCCATCACACATCCTTATGCATTTTAACTGCAGCCAAAAAATGGACTACACTAACAGAATTTCACAAGTCTAATGCAAATATTTCCAGACATCAGTACAGTCTTATAAGAGGCTAAATTCTCAATATGCTGAAATTAACATTTTGGTAGCAAGTGGCCATTTGATGCCAAGAAAGATTAATGCAACACAAACACCCCGCCACAATACCAGAGAAACTGACCAAAATGCAAGAATAACATTATACATCCATACCACATTCAGGATCAGGCATTAATACAATCTTTCATATATATATCAGTGAATGAAAGGGCAATCAGACAAAAGATTCTGCCAAGTGTCAAGTAAAAATATGACCCTGAGGATGAAAGTTTTTTTTAAAAACTGATGCATAATCAATAATTATTTTTTCTCACTATATTGGACTGATCAAGCAAATAAATGGAACAATCATACATTAAAGTTGCTTGCATATTTTGAAAGGGTAAAATTGGAAATTAGGTTAAAATGCAGATAGATTACCTATCTACTGTAATTAAAAGTGATAACATAATAACAGATAATCAAGATAACGACATCATGCAAACAAGACAAAGAGGCCCTGAACCAATCAAAAATGCTCTTTTGATATTTTATGACATAACACAACATTCATGTGATAAAAAATAGAGCAATCCTACACCTGTATCCCGCACTGAAAAACACAATCAAAAACATACAGGAATGTGAGAAAATAACTCCTTGCAAGGAGAAAGATTATGTCCCTGAAAAATAAAATCAATAACCCATGCTTACCATAGATAATCTTGGCTAACAGAACTATGTCTTCCAAAAGGCTGGTTTTTCCTCTGTTATCTTTCTTGCTGCTCACTGGGAACATTGACTTGGGTTTTCTTCTCTTTTTCTCCTTCGTGAAGCTAGATTCTTTTATCAAATCTAAACAGAGAGTGAGAAAAATCTTTTTTTCTTACAAATCTTAATCAAGCAGAAGAGGAGTCATTTATTTACTTCTTTTAAATGAAAATAAATATTTTTCTATCAAAATATATGTGTATAAAACAAACTTACTTAATAAAATTAGGTGATTTCTTATCCAGTGTGGTCTAGTTTAACCAGAATGCTGGTATTTAAGCTCGATATCTTCATTTAAGAATTTGGCATAGCTGTCTGCATGTCTTTTACTTACCAAACACAGATAAACCATTGTATCCAAACCAAACATATGCAAAACATGCTTGCAAAAGTAAATATAATTTTTCAGGGGCTCGTTCACAGTTAATTTAAAAAAATGGTTTTATCTCCTAATCGTGCAAAAAAACATTTTAGAAGATTTCTCAAATTGTTACAGTTGTTAGATGACGCCTGAGAATATATTCTAAATAAATTATGTTACTGTGAGAATACTTACCTGACAAAATTAATGCTGGGAAAAAGCCTCTACTCTCTCCAAATCAAGACCTATGTGAAAGATGTAAAAAAAAAAATGTCTTTCCATATATAGATCATATCGACAACAGGAAGTGACTTACTGATTAACTCCCCTTGCCACTGCTTGGTGGCCAAGCATAACTCAATCATTTACCAGTTTAAGTGTAAGCAAAACCTGCAGTGGAATGCAAACAACTGCAAGTAAAGAGGGGAGGGATAAATAGTAATGCAAATGGGTAAGCATTCTCAGAGATATAAAAGTCACTATACAATTTATTTTTTGCCATCTAATGCATTACCCAATCACATTAATATTAGCATAACAGAAAAGAAAAGTAGAAAATGTATGAGCATCAAACCTCTACCCCAGTCATCTAGTATGAGCAAGATGACTGAAATGGTTAACTTGAAGGCAGATCAACTCAAGATTATGCCAAGGAGTCATGCCCAGAGCTGCTATGATGAATTGATTCCATATTTGCTGTGCAGAGCTTGCCAACTCTATTTTTAGTTCTGAGCTCAAGACTAAAACTGCAGAGATGCTGCCAGAAATTTTTTTAAGAGGGGGAGGTCCCCCACACCTACATCTAGAGGGGGGGGGAATCATGGGGGGACAATGTCAAATGTAGCTGATGGGTGACAATATTATTTTAAGGTATATGCATACCTAATTTAAAGCAAGCATTTAATGACTTAATATCACTTCTTTGCTATCAAATATATAATAAGGTATCTGCATACTCAATTCACTTTACTGAGCTGGTAAATATTCTTCTCTGTTTCTTATCACTCCACTTCTTCAAAGCCTTTGGAAACTGAAAATCGTTTATATGACTCCCTTGAATCTGAATAGTCATCAGTTTATTCACAGTTTCTGATGTTAATCTATTCCTTAGAGCTGTGTGAATTCTGTTTTGTGAACTAAATCCCCTCTCACAATCTGCTGTTTGTAGTGGAAGAACCGCTGCTAATTTGGCCAATTTAAACAAATTCGGAAACGGGTCTTCATGATATTCAAACATAATTTTCCACAACTCAATCATGTTGTCTCTGGGATATTTCTGTTGTAGAATCACATTTTTTGCAAGGCTGTATTCAGCCAAGGTTGCAGCACCATCAATAAGAGCCTTACTGGTTACACTACCAATTTTCTTGTCCTCTCCAAAATGTTGGATTAGAGTTTCCATTTCAGTTAGACCATGATCAGCAACCTCTTCTTTTGAAAGAAATGACAAATTTTTCAGTCCCAAAGCAGCAAAACTTGTGGCTATTGTTGTATGTTCTGCAGGAAATCTTCTTTTCATCTGATCTACAAGCTTATCACAAAAATCTTTCTTGGCCTGATTAATTTCTTTGCTTACTTCCTTCTGGTCCTTTTCTGTTTCACCTTCTTTTGTTCCAAGCTTAACACCCTTTATAGAAGCACATTTACCAGCGCCATCCATCTTAATGTTCATTTAAAAACTGAGTCTGATGATGGCTTTTCCCTTCCTTAGCTCTCTGGGCAGCAGTATAAAACCCATCCAAAACAGGTTTGACTGCAGACACATCCAGTTGCTGTTTCTGAAAGGTCATGCTAACAGATGCCAAAGATGGTATAATGTCCATCAGAAAATAAAGCATGGCAACAAACTTATAGTGTGTAAGATTCTCATACATATATGCACATGTTTTGCTGTCCTTTTTGTGTTTTTCAAAGTAGCAGACCAGAGGCTTCCATGAATGGTACACTGCATATAATGCACTGTAGAATGCCATCCAACGAATTTCATGTACTTCTTTCATAGAATATTCATCTGAGTCCAATACATTTTGAATTTGTTTTAGTTCAGCTGTCCTTGAAGATGACTTCTTAAAATATCTGAATATCTCCTTCAAAACCTTTTGAAAGGTTTCATTTAAGAAAGCTACCTCCTCTGCAGCCTTGGAAGAACATAGGTTTAATCTATGTGCCATACAGTGTACGGAAACAAGATGGGGATTCTTTTCTTTGCACCGAGTTGCAACACCTGTTTTTTTGCCGGTCATAATGGAGGCACCATCACTACCAAATCCTACAATCTTATTGAAAGACACACCTCTTTTCTTCAAAAAATTCTCCAGTTCAGTGAAGAGAACATCTGCTGTCACATGTACCTCTTTCACACGCAAATTTCCAATAAAAAGGGTTTGTACATTTAAATCATCACTAACCACATTTGCATACACAACAAGCTTTTTACTGACAGAAATGTCAGTGCTTTCATCTATCATAACACTAATAAATTCACTAGACTGCATTTTCTTATCAAAATCTGCTGTGATTAAATCCGCAAAAGTGTCGATGAATTCCTCCCCTGTGCTGCGAGATACATAGTGTGCATTATCCCCTGACCTTAAGGACTGTAATGCTTCACATCCATTCAATTTCTGCAACTCAATCAAACTAGAATATTTTGCAATTGGCAGGCTCTCATAGGCAATGTAATATGCTGTCCGCATGGCACAAATGATAGTATCTTTTTTTTCCGCCATTTTTTAAACTGCATTTACCGCTGCAGACTGGAATTCTTTCTGCATTACACTTTCTCTAAGTGCTTGGGCATGATCTGCCGATTCCATATGCCGTGTCAAAGTTGATGTTCGATAATTTTTGCAACCACTTTCAGCTGTAAATGGATTATCTTTCTTACATTCTCGACATAAAACACAAGACATCCCTCCTTTTGGTTCTTTCCTTAACCAGTTGTAGGTACTCAACCACTTATCTTGGAATTTTGGTTCCTTTTTTCTCTTTTTCTCAACAGCCGGTTCCTCTTCCACGTGCCTTGTGGATGAGGTGCCGGCTATTTCATTGTCATTGGTTTGTGCAACGTCTTCTGTTCGCATCAAACCATCACAGCTTTCATCTTGCTCTATAATATCGTCCGTAGCAGACGACCTTACCGTAAAGAAATCGGTTATCTTCCTTTTCGACATTCATCAAACTAAACACTTCTTACCCTTTATAAATTTCCGTTATGGCTGATCAATGGATCAATTTGTCATACCCCTCTAGGAGACAATTAAATCGGAACCCCCTGGAGCGTGTCCGCAAAATACCCCCCCCCATCCGCAACAGATTTCAATCATACAGACGCTTGTATACAAACGCTAAATCTAACTCAGTATAGCCTGACTGAGCTCATGGACGAACAAAATTTAATTTGAAAAATGTTTATTTTTAATTTATGTTTTTTTTTTTTAAAGCGCGCATTGGGTAAAAAAAATTGCGGGAACCGCAGGTAACTTGCGTGAATTTTCCCCCATTGATTTTTAGAAGTTGTGTGACTAGCGATCGTTACTGCGAGAAACCCGTGGCCTGGCAGCATCATTGAAACTGGTCTCTACGTTTCAATAGATTTTTGTAACCAGACAAAAATTTGGCATAAAAGTCCGGGGAGTCAAGACTAACTCAGCCACCTTTTTTTGTGAGCATGTGCTCTCTCTCTCTCTCTCTTTTTCTCTTTATGAAACACAATCGCCATCATGTGATTGCTTGCAATGTCTTGTCATGTAGCAGAACAAGGAAAGCGGATGGTGACAGATGAATAGGATCCAGATTCACTCCAAAATAACCTGAATTACCGGATCATTTGCTGGAAATAAGTTAATTCAATTCTTTCAAAACAGAGGAGCCTAGTGTCTACAAGACTTGGGGGAGGAGAATCTTTGTTTCCTCAACCTCCCTCTTGTTTTTCCAAGTGAGAGTCTGGGGCATGTGACTGCCTGCCAGATATTCGCCTGATCACAAAAATGTTGACCCAGATCTGGCAAACATGACAAGACTTGTGCCCACATGGGTCTCCAGCTGACTGGACACAAGTAAACTGTTAGTTGTCAATTGACTTGGGGAGAAACGTTTTCTCTCTCCCCTCTTCCGAATATAATGCCTGCAAACTTACAGCTGTGTATAATTTACATGGCCATCAAAAAGCTGTTTCTGTTCAGAATTACATCTGAATTCATTTAGGCAATGATTATCATTTCTCTAGTATGACAGCACCTATCAAAAATGTCCCCTGAATATAATAAAGGAACTGAAAGGGACAAAACGTTGGGTTGCCACATGGGGAGGTTTGAGAGAAAATTTTAAAAGAGAATATGTTATTACTAAACAATGGCTACAGTAGGGTGTTAGAGCATTCACAACTGAGTGCTGCACCTCCTAGTCATCTACCCTGGCAACTGGGCACACCCGTTACTAAGTATGGTGACTCCCTGCCTTCTTGGCTAGGTGAGAGATCACTAGCAATGCCAAGTCACAACATTTCCTTATCAACTCCCATGTGGCATAAAACTCATGTGTGTCTACCTTATAAATGAGGTGGTGTGCAGATGTGTTAATGGCAGTTATGTCTTTATTTAAACTAGGCACATCGAAGAGATACGCAAATTATACCAGCTGGGAAATTGCAAGTAAATGACTTCCCCAAAAGTAGGCCCTAAAATTACTGGTGTCAGTCATGTTATCTGAGGGATGGTTGGTAATTTCAGCAATCTTTGGCAACTGTTGTTGTTGTTGTTGTAAGGTTTAATGCCATTTTTTCAACACAAGATAGACTATACATTAATGGTAGAGGAAGAACCTGGTGAAACCCCCAGAAAGAACCACTGACCCACGAGAAACTACTGGCAAGCTTTTTCACATACCCACATTGGCCAAATCTGAGATTTTAACCCATACAAACAGAGGTGAGATGGCAGTGATCTGTAACGAAAAGCGTTTTAGACCACTCGACCACTCTGGGCCCCTTAGGCAACTGTGGCAAAGTTAATAAGAATGGATGTTCATCCTCTTCTTCAACATCTCCTGAGGTATAATATTTGTTAGTTACATTAACGTCCAGGAGGTGAGCACAAAGCAGGCAGCAAAATTCTAAAGATTTCTTCCATTACCAACTTAAAACTTAATACCATCCATTCCATAGTTGGATCAGAATGCTCAGCGAAGTCCATGTCGTCCTCTTCATTGACTGGGGGTTGTCATCCTGCATACACTACTGACAAGATGCAACATGTCACACAGAGGTGATGATGCCGTGTCGTCACCATAGTATGTCCTACACCTGCTGGGTACACTAGCAGAGCTGGTAGAGCTATGTCCAGCACAGAACATGGTCAGCTAGAGAATAATGGTCGAGGATGACTGGTCAGGACAAGCCAGATAACTGGATGGCCAGCACCAAATTGTGATCCCAGTCTGTCATATTGTGTCAGTGTAATGTAGTTGCTTGGTCTTGCTTGTTCACATCTGAATACCAGAGGGCATTTTGCATTTATGATGTTCACAATAAAACTTAATTTAAAGATAAGAAATATAACACAAATTTTCAACTTTATTGGTATTTACTTCCTATTAAGTGTTGCCACCACCAGGCAATAGTATCATTCTAATTAATTTTTCATTATATATTGTTATTTACAAAGTTCTGCGAAGTTTTCTTTCAAGAATATTAATAAACCGTATGACTTATTAGAAGGTTTTTGGGTACTAACCACCATTTCTAACTAAAAAGCAACCAATTTTGCAAGGTTTCATTTTCAATTTCACTCATTATTTTAATAACATTCAAGAAACAGGGTTATATTTTCTGCATTTTCGTTTTAATAAGAATAATTGTGATCCATACTTGCATAATACGCAGGTCCATGCGTTATCTGGGCATACTATAACTGTTGAGTGATATCATTAGTTTTCACAAAAAAAGTTAATTTGTTGTGTTCTGGAAAACTTCTAAAAATCACAAATTATTTATGATCCTTTTTTTATGGAATGATTTCGTTTAGGTTAGAATGCAATCGGACAGCTCAAGTCGGGGATAACATTTACTCACCTGATTTGCCATCAAGGTAGCTTAATGTCTTCATACTTTTATCTGACTCATTTAATGGGAATTCATCTGCTGCATCATCCTCACCATGCACAGTCTGATCATCACAAACAACTTTACTTTCTGACATGGCACATGTACCAGTCAACTCAGCTATTTTTACGTCTACTTGTCCATTCACTTCTGAAACAATAATACAAATGTATGCAGCTGAACAAAATTGGAACTACTCTGAACCCACTAATTTTCATGTCATACCTAGTTCCATGGAATGCTTCAAGCCATGCATTAAAAAATCCAACGAAATAATGAACATCTGATGAAAACAAGATTTCAACACCAATTCTATGTACTGACAAAAATGTTATATATTTTCAAAAACAACAAAAATAGGTCCCATGAAAATATATGAATTCACTGTTACACAGAAGACAATTTTCAAAACATGTATGGATAATAAAGAAAACAATTGACACAATTAAAATACATCTCAAATTTGAGAAGCTGAACGAAGTTAACATGCAAAAAAGAGATGCAAAACTAGTGCCAATATTTTGGTAGGATTATTCAACAATCATTGAATAGGACAAATTAAGGCTTATTTCTGTGTTGAAGAATGTGATAAATAATAATAATAATAATAATAATAATAATAATAATAATAATAATATTGAGGACTTTGTGTAGCGCCTTATCTTCTGAAGCTCTAAACGCTTTACAACATCAATAATGGTACGACTACAAAAAACAAAACACTATGAAATTAAAAAACAATTGCTGCAAATATTTAAGGTAGGAAACATTTTAAGGTCTTTAAGTTTGTTTTTGAAGTCGAAAAAGAAGAGTTTTAAGAGCATTCTTGAAAAGGATCACTGTGTCTTTGTGTTTAATTTCAATGTTGCTTGGCCCTGGTATGCAAAAGAACGTTGTCCGTATTACTTTGTTTTCACAGTGGGAATAAAACTAACTATTTCTGGCAGATTATAAGTATGGATACAAATTTTTCTTCTCATGTAAATGTGTTAGACATTAACATTCTCTGTAAACCATGAATCCAAAAACAAGGATTCTCCATAATGCTATCTTTTATCTGCGTATTGTGCTACAACGTATTTGAAAACAACTTTTACAGTAAATTATGTGTATCCATTAATACTTACCATATCACATTAGCATTAAGGATTAAAAGTCTGTTGCCTCTAAATCTGACATTAGTACAAAGACAAAATTTTGTCTTTTCTGCCTATATCATATAGACAAAATACAGTAGCTCTTGTCAATTATGGGGCCCTGAGTGGCCGAGTGGTCTAAAGCTCTCTGTTATGGATCACTGCCATCTCACCTCTGTCTGCGTGGGTTCGAGTCTCAGATTCGGCCAATGTGGGTGAGAAAATTTGCCAGTAGCTTCTCATGGGTTTTTTCCAAGGATTTTCACAGGTTCTTCCTCCACCATTATTACTGGCCGCCATGTATAGCCTATCATGTGCTGAAAAATGGTGTTAAATCCTACAACAACTCTTGTCAATTACCTCCCTTTCCACCACTCTATTTCACCAGTTTTTAAGCTGAGCAAACTACCAATGAGGATGCCAACAAAGCAAAAACTTTAATATAAAGTGAGAATCCTTAACATTAGTGATTCTAATAGACCATTTCATGGAGACTTCGGCAAACTTCGTAATTTGCTCGGAATTTTTTTCACGTGGCGGGTGGTCAGCTGACCGCATTAGCCACTCAATAGGTGGTGGGCAAAATATGGCGGACGCTTCAGAATCAGCATCAATTTTCAAACTACATCAACATCATTTATCGCGTTGGAAAATGCCTATTCAACAGCAATGCTGCCGCAGATATTGACGAAATTTAATACTGGAACCATCCTGTCTTATTTTCTGGAAACCAGGGCGGATTTCAAAGCCATACAAGAGAGTAGTTTTGAGTTGTTTACATCTGGACATGTACATGTAAGTAAGAAAACAGTGTTGAAATAAACAATTTTAATCCTGACTCAAAGAGCATGTTATTCAAACTATTTCTATGCATCCGAAACGTCACTGTAATAAGTTAATTTATAACTTTGTTTTTGAAAGTCTGTGAATAATTTACATGTAAATTTCAATCATTTAATTAACTCCACTTGCTGAATTTGGAAAAAGCTGAAAATATCAACATCACCGGTATTTGATCTCATTAACGTTCACGGACAAGTACAAAACTATTTATCAAATCGCAATACTAATACATGTAAAATCATCTCTTTATGGCAGATGATGGAATTTAATGCCACATCCTTGATTGGAGCGACTTTTGCAACCTCTGACGATACAAGTGGCGGGTTTTTCATAACGTTTTATCTCTGAAATATTTCTGAACAACAATGGACGCCTATTTGGTATGTACATGTACCCACCAGCATTTGATTGGCAGGAGTATAAATTGACTCGGGAGGTTATTCGTATAATTACGGAGAAACGCGGTTAAATCCGGTATGAAATGCTCAATTGTGCATGCATTTGTTGCTGTTGTTGTCTGTTTAACACTAGTTATCAACATGATAGGCTGTACATGACAGCCAGTATATCTGGTGGAGGAAGAACCCAGGTAAATACCAGGAAGAGGCTAGAGCTACCAAAACAAAGCTACCTGCAAGCTTTCTCATATACCAACACTGGCTGAGCCCAAGACTTGAACTCGCATGGAAATAGGTGAGATGTCAGTGATTTGGAAAGGTGAATGCCTTAGACCATTTGGCCACCTGCAGTCCTTATGTAGTTTTAATTTCACACTAATCCTACAGTGCTGCGATGGAAAAACAAACCTTGATATATGGGTTTTTTAATGTCGATAGTGCATCTAGGAGTGAGTTGTGTACAAGAGGCTTACATACATTTAAAATAACTTCCAACATATCAAACCAGCAAGTCTCAGAATTAATGTGCGTAAACACTGACACAAAAGTCAACACATCCAATATAACCCTGGTCCATCGCTCAGGATGCTATTATATAAAAAATGTGTTACTATACATACACTTATTGAGCATAAAAATACAAAATCATCTATAAAACTAACAATAGTACCCCAAATTTAAGCAAGGATGTGTGGTTATATGTTTTATACTTTAGTTTGTTTTGAAGTATGATTTGAGACTGCCCAACATGATATACCACTAAACAAAGGGTTTGCAGTATAATTTAGTACAATCAAGAGCATCAGGTTGCCCAATTACTGCACACCTCATTTAATGCCATCAGGTTATCTACTAAAGGAAGAAGTATAATACATAGGGACCCCAAGTGGCTGAGTGGTCTAAAGCGCTCTTCGTTACGGATCACTGCCATCTTACCTCTGTCTGCATAGGTTCAAGTCTTCGATTCCGCCAATGTGGATATATGAGAAAGCTTGCCAGTAGCTTCTTGTGGGTCGGTGATTCTTTCCAGGTTCTTTCTCCATCATTAATAATGGCTGCTATGTATAGCCTATCGTGTGCTGAAAAATGGCGTTAAACCCTACAACAACAACAATAATTGTATAATACATATCAGATGAGCCATGGAAGAGCTCCTTTGACCTAACTTCTGGAGAGATAAAACTTGAAGAACCTTTTTAATGGCTCTGAATATATTATAATGACTTAACAAACACATAATTGAATCCCAACCTTCCTCCACTTTCTGCACATGTGGCTCAATTACAGGAACTCCATCACTGTTGGATTTCCCCATAAGTTCTCTCTTTTTCTTTTCCAGAAGGGTTTTCAACTCAATCTGATCTTCTGTTGCCAAGGTTACAGTGGCCACAGTCATTTCATCTACTGCTTGACCATTATTCATAACATCACTAGATTCTGTTTTGGCCTTAACTGGCTTTGCTTTGTACTTCTTTTTTTTCTTGGGTTCTATATAAATAAAATATTGTAAGAAAAACTCTGGATGAGCAAAGAATCTCCAATTCAAAGCAAATACTACTATTTGACTATTTGTTTTAGTTTACTTTCACAACAATAGTCAATTCTTACTATTCACTAATCATCCTCAATGGTCAGTTCTGTATCCTTTTTGTACTTGACAATCTGAACCTTGCCGAATGTAAATAATTTTGTTTGCAAGAGAATTTACTTTACACTTTATGTTTGGCAAATTTAAAACAAAAGAAAGAATTATCTTTGAAAATGTCATCTTACATCATTTTATTAATTATACTTCAGTAAGATGCAGAGTAGCAGGATTTGTTGTGTATGTTATGTTACGTTATATCTTTCTGAACTAACCCAACTGGTCAGGGTGTGGGGTATTTTTAGAAACCTTCCATCTATGAAGGGCAAAGTCATCTCCACCAGTGATGACATCATCGGGGTCAAGGCCACTCCACTCAACACACAGCATCTTTCCCAAATGACCTTGGTAACAAGCTTTTATCTGAACTGATGCAACATCCCAAACCTGGAAATGAAAAATATTTATATAAGTAGCAACCACTGCTCACAATTTGTATCCATGATATCACTATTTAACTTTTTTGAGTTCAATGCAGTCTGTAGTGTTCCTTTATATCTCACCCGTCCATTTTTTGCCACCCTCACTTAATGAGGCTAAATTCTATGTGTTCATACAAATAAAATTATGCCTAAAATTTTAATTTAATTTTTCATCACTTGTCCAAACTATGCATTCATCAGGAAAAGATAAATATGTTTTGATTGACTGATGTTTTAAGATCATCTCCATTGAAAGGTTCACAAGCCAAATGACACACCATTTGAAGATACATAACCAGTCTATCTTGGCCCCAATGAAGCAGACTTTGTCTCAGACCAAAGAAATAACATCTAAGTTACAGCTTAGATTTTGTTTGGACATCAGAAGATCTGAGATGTTTTTAATGATAAACTTACTAAGGCCCTGCCATCATAAGACACTGACGCCAGTTGTCCCTCCTTGTGTGGACTCCAAGCTAACCCTGTTATACGACCTGAGTGTCCCTCTAACTGCCTCAAACTCTCTCTAATGTATAAAGGTTCTCTTCCTGGCTCCCTCTCAGCTGTATGAATACAGAAAAGATGACAGCATCAACATCATTTGTCATTTCTCTAAATTCTGTAATGGCTAAATTTATCATCATGAAACAAAGTATCACTCTACCTCCTATTATATGTAAACATGAAACCCAAGTGACCCTTAGATCACACACTGGGTTATATCTAACAGCCAATGACAAAAGCAGTTGTCCAAGAAATCTGGATCAGAAGAATGCTTCTGAAGAAATTTCCTCAAATTCAATTCCAGATGTTATTCAGAAAAGTTTTTAAAGTCTTCTGATGCTTTGTATACTCCACAATAACTGATAGCATCTCAGCATAATTTGTTGTTTATGGGTTTTAAAAAAAATCTTTTACTAACATCTGAAGGTAGACTGGCAACATTGGAACAAGCCTAAAAGGTCTTTCTTATTATTCGTGTAATATGTTAAGGTTCTGTTTCGTGGTTTTAATATTAAAAAAAGTAATTAAAAGAGTATTTCTATTTTTAGTTACAGAAGCCATATTGATGATAGATCCAAATCATCTGTATAAATATTAAAGGCATTTTTGCTGGGATGCTTTATACCAAAGTTTGGTTGAAACTGGTCCCGACATTTTTGACAAAAAATGAAATTGGTGATTATACATGGACACATGATAAATAAAAGATGAAACATGATGGTTACAGTGAAATGTAGCAAGTTCTTTTGGCCTTATTTGGCTAAACAAATAAAACTATATGAACTTGATGACCTTTTGGTGGTTCTTCAGTTCTTATTCATCTCCATGATATTCAAAATCTAATTGAAAATATATCAACATTTTTCTATTTCAACCTATCAGGAAGGAGCAAGTGATGGCATGGAACAAATAGTTCTTTCTTTCTGCTGCTGGGATAGGCTGTGAACACTTTCTTATCTCTTTTTTTCTGTACAACATTGATTGTATTCTGTTAATGGTTCCCTACAAGAGTAACATACACCCTTCCTGACAGATTTAAAATTAAATAGCCCTCAGCTAGTCTCAATCTATATGAAACATTTTCCTCTTTGGGTTTCAAACAATTGGTATCAAGATTCCTGGTTAATCCATGAATACAATGGGAGGAATGTATAAACTATTGTTATTAATGGGTTTTTCACTGCAGATCATAATCATCTGATTGCTTGCATAAAAGTGATTTTAAATATTTATGCAACATGGATTACTAACAGCACTATGAAAAATGTCATTACATGTTTTCTTTTTGTCCTACAATAGAACATTAGGTAGTAAATGGTATGCATGAGATATATATTTCAACATCATAAAAAAACATAAATGTGCCCTTTAAAAAAAAAAGGTCTCCAAATGGGGCAATACAACCCCACACTTCAACATGTCAGTAAGACATTAAGTCTCTGAAATACTTCTGAAATGGCTGTAAATGCATTTCATTCCAATGAATGATACCTAATAATAGAACTTTAATGGCATGGTAAATCAGAAGAATGCAATCTAGGTAAACAGTAACCTACATAAGGAAGTGTAAGTATAATACTAACTAATATCAGGCATGATTTTGACCTTTAAAAAAAAAAATGAAAATGTGAAAGTGGGGTTTGGGGGTACTCCCCAACATGATCTCGAAGGGGCAGCGCCCCTGATCAGGAGGTTACAGGGGTCAAAGACCCCTGACTAAAAATGCATTTTACACGCATGAAATTCTGCTCCTGGTGCAACTTATGACCATAATATGGAACAAAATAACCATTTGAAAAACTAACAAACTTACCAAAAATTTTAATAATTTTACAATATTTGTCACATGAATTCGTTCTCCAATACTATTGGTACTTAAGTTATTTCATGTGCATGTCTGTGTTCACATCATAATTAAATCAATAATTAGGCATTTTTTGCTGCCAACATATTACACTTCTATCTTTTCATAATAAATATGTAAAATAAACACCCAAATATATCATCTATATACAAATAATCCCATATATTCACTTGTCTTTTTGTCCACTGAGCACAACCTGTTGATTGCCAGTTGAGCTCATTTTTGCAGCTTTAAGAAAGATTTCTTTAGTCTTCCGTTTTGTCATCAATGATTTTGCTGGCTCAATGTGCAATCATTTCTTTTCATTCTCAACGAGAGCCTTTTTCCTTTCAAGCTCCAGCGTGTATTGGCGAAATGCAGTGCACATATTCTGACAGAGAGCTTAATTTTTTTCCATATGTAGGTTCATTTGTAGGTGCGGTTCCAGACTCTTTCAACCATGACTTCTGTAATGTATATATTGCAGGGCACAAAATGCCAGTCCTCAAGCATTCAGTTTTCTTATAAATTGACCAACTAAATTTCCGTCGACAATTCGTTCCAGCCAGTCCCTTCCGTTTTTTAAAAACCTTTATCTAAACTTTTTGTTTCATCATGTCTCTCTACAACTACAGCACACTTCTTCTTTCCATTGCCATCAGTTTCGTTTACACGAAGATTCATTGGATGAATTTAAACTTTTGACCAATCAAAATACTCTTTACTAGAGTCATGGGCTAACTAATATATGGAGCGAATATGTTACAAGGGTTGTTGTGGAATGGGACTGAAAAGAATGATTTAAAACTGAAAGAAAAAAAAGCGGATCAGACATTTTTTAAAATAAAAACGGACTATATCAAGAAAAATCGGATTCAAGTCAGGAGAAAAGCGGAATTCCGTTTTTAAACGAAGAAAAATCATGCCTGTAATATGTACCCATTCTTCGATATGGATTTAACAGCATCTCAGTAATAAACCTGAACAAAAGATCCTGTGTGTCAAATGCTCAATTCTGATTGGTTGCAAATCAATACTAAGAAAGATCAGAAGAGCAAACAATTTCCTTTCATGAATGAAATTTTTTAAATAAAGGAAAAGTCCAAAGCTCAAAATGAATTAGGGAAAGTATTTATACAGTTGCTATAAAAGTTAACTCTTAACTGGAACATATATACATCTCTGATATATACATCTCAGATTGACTGAAATTGTGACTGCATTATTCTGCAAATATTATCACTTGTTAAAGTTGAAGTTTCCCAGAGGAGGTCCTTCAACTGAAATCATCTGTTGAGAACCCTTTCTTCTAGATGGCTTCTTCCTGCAGTTTTGGTTCGATTTTGATTGCTGAATCCTCTCTCACAGTCAGCGGTTTGGTATGGCATTACTATGGCCACTGATGCCAACTGAAGAAGATTTGGAAATGTGTCTGCATGATGTTGATGTATAATCTGCCAGAGTCGGCACAATTTGTCTCTAGAGTACATTCTCTCTGTCATTCAAGGATGCATCAATGTAAAGGATCTGGCTGAAAACGACATTAATTAATAAAGTTGTCCTATGGTAACTAAAGAAGGACAGGAAGTCAAGGGTTGTAAGTCTTCTAAACAATAATGTTGAATGCTGGAACCTGTATTCTTTCAGCTTCATAGTATAAAGCCATAACATACTAAATTTGGTTCGAAATTCAACCATCTTTAAAGAAACAAAATGTAACCAAAACTTCAGTCCATTAGACAGGTAATCAGGAGGCATAACTCCTGTCAATATCAAACATATTATTAGTCCCATCAATATACAACCCAATGCCAAATTTGTTTTAATCCAATAAACCTTGGTCAAGTTTGGCACCATAAACCAAAGCCAGGAGGACATGAAATCTGGGGTCTCCAACTCCTACTGGTAATCAACTCCAACTCCTACTGGTAATCAAATTCATTTGAGTTCTCACCCACATAAGGCTCCCATTATGTAAAAATCTAACAAAATCTAGATAAACTTACTCTGCAGAAACCAAAATCAGAAGGTCTGGCAATTTAAAGGCATATTACCTATAAATTACACTGTGGAATGCTGGAAACTGAACTTGGTGTCACACCTAAATAAATCTGGATACCAAAGTTGGCTGGAAGCCAACAAACACTGGAAAAGATATGCTACAGAAACCAAAATCTGGAAGTTGGAAAATTGAGAGGTACAAGTCATGTAAATGTATTTGTGGAATACAGTAGTCCCCCCCTGACCAGCGGCCACCCACTTCTTACGGCCAGAATCCCTTACGGCTAGAATCCCTTGGCACCGACGAGTTTGTATTCAAAAGTACCTCTCTAGAGCAACCACCCCATAACGCGACCAGCGTCCAGCATTTTAGTACAAAAAATGAAATATGTCCCCCTCATGAACGGCCACTTTTGTTTCTTTAAATGTATCCAGAACCAATAATTAATTCAAATTTTGACATAAGCCTACGGTAAGATAAGCAATTTTGATTATCTCTATCGTAGATACATGTCTCCGAGTGTCAAGTCGAGGTTAAAAGTGTCGACTAAAGGATTTATAGTATATCATTATCTATAAAAGTCGATGTTTACAGGAAATGGGCTCAATAATGTTATGATAGAGTTTGGGGTTTAACACCTATGTCAAGTTCTTCTCTTTGATGATTATAACCAAACGTAATTGTTATAATCTAACAGGGTCAGCATAGGCTAAAAATAGAATTTGTACATTGGCACACACTGAGAACCTTAAAAAATCCAACAGGGTACCAGACAAAGACCAGAAAAATCACGTGACCACACATTATGGCTTTCTTTAAGAAGACTGTATTTCGTACACTCGACAAAAGTTTTGTCTGCATAATTAAATCGCATACAGTCAGCAATAACCGAATAAATCATTACCAAACATTAAAATGTCATCACGTTAATGGATACATTATTTTAGAAGAAAGTCGGTTATGCTACTCGACGACATCGGGGAAGGAGGGGGGGGGGGAGAATGCCAAACAATTTTATGTAGAAAAGACTCGAAAAAAACATGTTTATGTTGAAACAATTTTAAAATACAAATTCATAACCGATAAGAAGGTTATTCAGCAGCAGTGGAAAAATGAAGCAAATGGAAACATAATTATGTATGTACCAAGATGTAAATGACGTTTTTGAATCCATTTGCAATGTGCATGACAACAATACCCGGTCGCATATCACACTTACACCAAGAAAGAAAAAATAGTAATGTATATTCATTTGAAATAAATTTGTTATTATAACAAAACAAAAAAAAACTTTTATTGATTAATGTTTCATTTAAACGAAGATATTTAATGTTTTGAAGTATGTAGCTTTCTTACTACGTACATTACATATACATGTACTTCTCATAATAAATTTAGCCCCCTTCTGGAACGGCCACCCGTCTTATTAGGCCACTTTCCCGGTGAAGCAGGGGTGGCCGTATAAGAGGGGGACTACTGTACAAGTAATCAAATTCATTTAAGGTTAGAGCTGCATGTTAAATCTGACACAAGTCCAACAAACCGTGGAAACTTAAGCCGTGGAAATAGAAGTTAGGGGGATAGGCATGATCGGGCTGTAACTCCTGAAAATAAGAGTGACAGCTGGAAACTGAATTCTTTGAGATCTCATCAGTATATGGCTCAAGACAAAATTTGGTTCAAAATACTGAAATCCATATTACAGTTATCTTGCAGAAATCACTTAAGTGTGGGATGGATGGATGGATGGATGGATGCATAATTGAACAAATGGATGAACTGATGGACAATGACATTACTGACTTTTTCAAGTAGGGTCTTAATTATCCAATAAAAATCTAAACTTATAGCAATAATATGCACCAAAAGCTTTTGCTAGATCCACAACATGAACCACTGCTTCATTCGAGCCAGTTGCTATCCAGTGCTGGTATTGGGAGCCACTTGCCGTTTCCATGGTGAAATATGGGTGCCACACAATCACATTGATCAACTTATGATGAACATGGACAACAGCCAGTAGTTTCATGTCAGGAGACTGATACACCTCAACACTCCTAGTAGAGTCAAAGAGAAAAGAAATAAAAATAGTTGTCAAACTTAAACAAGAAATACAGTATACACAAAGCATGCTGAACATGATTCACTCCGATTAGTGCTGCTATTATAGAGTACAGTACAATAATATAACTGATGTGGTTATGGCACTTCTTGTATTATAATTGCTGAAACATTACATTACACTCATTCTAAGTACACATACCTATTAATTATAATAACAGTGTATCTGAAGCAAATTTTCTTTGTGTAATAATTGCACCTATTTATATTCAGGAATTTTTAGCTCCAAGTAAAATTTGCATGAAATTTAAGTGCAATATAGTGAAGTTATACATTTGAATTTGTACATGCTATATTGTAAAATTGTCTGTATATTGGACATCAATTATCCAAACCAATTAATGGTCAGAAAAGTGCAGTACTCCAGACATTATTACATAATTAATCAAAATGAGCCGAGATTGACAGCCAGTGTTTGTTCATTCAAATACAGAATAAAGAACACTTGTCTAGCCACCTAGGTGGCAGTCAGACAGAGTGATCTCCCCTAAGTATAAGGATTGTTGTCATTCATGTGGAATTAAAAAAAAAGGTCAAATAGTCTTGGGTTTGATCGATACCATCTATTTCATTAGAGCACAGTATGCTAGTGATTGTGGATGGTAGGATTATTTAAGATTGGTGCTACATGTTTTTCATCAGAGAGTCATCAGATATCATAGTTTCTTAGCTTAGATTTGAGAATATCTCAATTCTGGTAACCCTGTAGCAATTGATGAGGTTGATCCAGTATTTCCAATGTAATTGTAGTAATCAGGATGAGGAGACACTCAGAAATACGGATTCCTTTTTTCCTTGTCAGAGGTATGGGAAGTATGGATACATATGTCCAATACAATCTATAGAAAGAGCATCAATTAATCAATATATCAGACAAGATTTTGACCTTTTAAAAAAAAAAATGAAAATGTGAAAGGGGATTTTGGGGGTAGTCCCCAAACGGGGTCTTGAGGGGCAGCACCCCTAATCAGGGGGTTACAGGGGTCAAAGACCCCCGACTAAACATGCATTTTACACGCATGAAAATCTGCTCCTGGTGCAACTTGTGACTATAATATGGAACAAAATAATCATTTGAAAAACTAACAAACTTACCAAAATTTGAATAATTTTACAATATTTATTGTCACATGAAATTGTTCTCCAATACTATTGGTACTTAAGTTATTTCATGCGCATGTCGCTGTTCACATCGTAATTAAGTCAATAATTAGGAATTTTTTGCTGCCAACATATTACACTTCTCGCTTTTCATTACAGATATGTAAAATAAACACCCAAATACATCATCTAGATACAAATAATCCCTTATATTCACTTGTCGTTTGGTCCACTGAACAAAAAATGTTGATATGCCAGTTGAGCTCTTTTTGAAGCTTTAAGAAAGATTTCTTAACTTTAGTCTTCCTTATTGTCATCAATGATTTTGCTGGCTCAACATACAATCATTTCTTTTCCTTCTCAACGAGAGCTTTTTTTCTTACAAGCTCCAGCGTGTATTGACGACATGCAGTGCACATATTCTGACAGAGGGCTTCATTTTTTCCGTATGCAGCTTCATTTGTAGGTGCGGTTCCAGACTCTTTCAACCACAACTTCTGTAATGTATATATTGCAGAGTGCACAAAATGCCAGTCCTCGAGCGTTCAGTTTTCTTATAAATTGACTAACTAAATTTCCGTCGACAATTCATTCCAGCCACTCCCTTCCGTTTTTTAAAAAACTTTTATCTAAACTTTTCGTATCATCGTCTTTCTCAACAACTACGGATGCCATTTTTTTTGCAAGCACGCTTCTTTCCATTGCCATCAGTTTCCTTTACAATGAGAATCTTTTGGATGATTTTAAACATTTGCCCAGTCAGAATACTCTTTACGAGAGTCGTGGGTTAACTAATATATGGAGCGAATACGTTACAAAGCTTGTTGCGGAATGGGACTGAAAAGAACGGTTAAAAACCAGAAGAAAAAAAAACTGACTGGACATAATTTGTAAAAAAAAAACGGACTATATCAAGAAAAATCGGTTTCAAGTCAGGAGAAAAGTGGAGTTCCATTTTAAAATGGAGAAAAATCATGTCTGATATATATCCACTACAGACTTGCTTGCACATACTGTGGCGTTGCCCGACTCAAAATTAAATTAGAACCATGTGTTATCAAGTAAGTCGGACAAGCCACTGTTTATTGTTACACATGACCGCAGGCTAACACCATCCCTTACGTAAGTTTACCATAGTTAAGAGAGGAAGCTGACCAAGGCCCGTCAGATGTGTAATTAGCACCTTGGGCTGGAATGATGTTTTGGACATCAAAGAAGCTGTCAGAAGGAGTGGGCGTGCCTTATCTTCTGGATACGCTGACGGACCGCAAGATTGAAGGAGTCGAGTGGATAGGGCCCCAGCGCTACCCAATCAGAATCGAGGAAGGGGTGGGACCCTGATTTATTTTAAAATATAATATCTTTAACCGGCCGGCTAGCTTTAGTTTCCGATTACCCGTTAAGGAGGATTGTCTGTAAAGAATTGGAACTCCATAGCCATACGTTAATTGGCGGGAAAAGCTTTAGGAACAGAATTTTCTAAGCTAGCTTCTAGAAAGGTCAGTGAGCTGTTTGTTTGATCTTTGCTTTCTGCGACTGCATTTAATTGTAGATCGTTTATATATACGTATTATTACTAATATCGTACTAGGAATAATTATTTTGTGATGTTGATATGTTTGTATATTTTGAAGAATGGGTTTCTATTTGTAAAGAATCGTATTGCTTGCTAGCCGTAGTAAGAATTACTACTATTATAATTCGCTATGTGGTTATTTTATAGTACAATAGCACATTATCCATGTAATTATAGAAATTGAATGTTATCTTTGAAAGGATTTCACTTGAGAAATTAATAATATGAATATTGGAATACTTGTGTACGCTTGCGGGAGTGTAGTGTACAGACATACGTCTGGCTGTCGTAATATTGTTAAGTACAATCAGATTAAATAGATATATATATATATATATATATATATATATATATATATATATATATATATATATATATATATATTAGATATACTTATGTGATATGATGTATGAATATATGATATCGTGCTATTACGCCATTGTTTCCCTGTAAGAGTGTGTGGGAATTTCGATGTGTATGTATGCGTGTCCTAAAACGTAATAGCCTTATCTGATGGTTAATGGATGATTTAGTGTGAGGTGAGATTTGATAAACCATACGTTAACGCCTTGCGATTTTCACAGGAAGCTTCGAGGGACAGACTAGTGAGTGGTCCCAGTGTCTCCATTATAGACGGAAGGAAGAGAAGGAAAGAGGGAAATCTGAAGAGGAAGTTTCGGGGGACAGACCAGGAAAAGTGTCCCCAATTGTTGTGATAAAGAAAGGAAGGAAAGTGAAGGGAGGAGAGGAATCGGGAGAGGTGAAATTCAGGAAGAGCGGAAGGATAGGATAATAGATGAGTACAACCAAAGGCCAGGTGGAAAATCGAACTCACACTGAAAATCATAAGATGAAATAGGCTATCACTTAGAGGACAAGTGATTATATGACATTTAACTTTATAGGTTTCATTAAATTGTTATTGTTGAAGTCCATCTTCGTGTTATATATATATATATGTATATAACTGGGGGCTCAGAGCCGTATACCTATTTGGTCTTTAATCTAAATTTAAATTCACGAGCCAGGTGGAACTTCTATAATATTTTAATTAATATTTTGGAAGTACCCCACCCCCAACCTTTCCAGAACGCTACAGTGGGCGCTTTCGTCCGGGATTTGAATTAGACATAAATATTAGTTTAAAGACCTAAAGTTTATTTGTTAGGAGTATTAATGAACAGTGTGAAACAGTTGTGAGTTATTTTCCATCCTGTGTATTTTGAATTTTTATGATTTTCTCATCTTATGTTTGTTATATTTGATATTTGCATGCCTTGGAGATCTTTAATTACCTGCAGTAATTGTGAAGCAAATATCGAGCAAATATCTTACCTGAAAGGAATTAGTTGTCGTCAGGTAAGTATTTGGCTAGGAAGTTGTAAAATCTGTCCATTGTTAGCAGGGTTGAGACAAGGTATCACTTCGTATTAGTATATAAACATGGCTACAGAAAGGCAAATGATCAAAGAGTACCGTGCCATGGGGTCGGAAGATCTTGGATACGAGGGAGATCGTCTGGCTGCATTTATCGAAGAAAGAATCAAGGAATGGAAGGCAGAGAAAGCGCTGGCCAAGGAAACAGCGGAGAGAGCAGCAGAAAGAGAGAGAGAGAAAGAACTAGAGCTAGCCAAGATAGCCGCGGACAAAGAGCTAGCCAAAATAGCAGAGGACCAAGAGCTAGCCAAAATAGCAGCGGACCAAGAGCTAGCCAAAATAGCAGCGGACCAAGAGCTAGCCAGACTCACTCACACTCTTGAAATGGAAAAGGTGAGGGTAGAATCTAGGTCTAACGACCGGGGCGACGCCAGTACGAGCTCTGGAGGGACCGGACGACCTTTCATCGACCACCAGATGGTCCAGATCAACATGCCACGCTTCAATGACAAGGAGGAGGCTATTGACGATTTTCTCGTGCAGTTCGAGAAACTCGCACACGCTCATCAGGTCCCTGAACAGCACTGGGCCATTAATGTCTCAGCCTTTTTGCAAGGTGCAGCTCGGGAAGTCTACCACGGCTTAGCTGCAGAAGAGGCTGATGACTACAATGCCCTCAAGAAGGCCCTTCTCTGCCATTATCGGCTGACCGCCGAGACTTACCGGAAACTTTTTCGGGACTCGGCGAAAAAGGTAACCGAGACCCACTCTCAATTCCACAACCGTGTTCGAAGTTTATTTGAGAAGTGGATGAAAATGGCTGAAGTCGAACGTTCGTACGAGGGGCTACGCGAGGTTATACTCAAAGAACATGTCCTGAGTACTTACCGTCGCGAGTTGACAGTCTTCCTAGCAGAGAGGGAGCACCGTACGCTCGAAGAGATCGCTAACATGGCGGAGCGATATGAACAGGCGCACTCGAAGAGTGGAGGTTCCGGGGGCGCGGATCGACCCCGACCCTCTGAGTCGCGTCGTATGGGGGAGGTTGAGCCGGCTGTCCGCAACCGTCAGGGTGACGGGAAGGTCGAAGGGACACCTGCAGGGAGGGATGCCACCTATCAACCTGGACAGGCCTCACCCACGAAACCAGGACTTGCAAGTCGGCGAGGGCCGCCGACGTGTTTTAACTGCAAGCGCCTGGGGCATGTTGCCAGGGACTGTCCCAAGGGCAGGCCGACCCAGGTGAATGTCGTTGCTAGGAAGAAGTGCGTGCCGGAAGCGAGTCGCAACCCAGCCAACCTTGTGGCCGCAACTGTCAACGGAGAAGGTGTCACCATCTTGTATGACACCGGGTGTAGCGCCCCAGTACTTGTCGACAAGAAATACGTCAAGCCTGAGGATTATACCGGGGAGGTAATTGAAGTTCAGTACGCGAACAGAGCGCGTGACTCATTGCCAGTGGCTGTCATTGACCTCGATTCACAGTACGTGAAGGGGAAAATTGAAGCTGCGTGCTTGGATGGACTATCACATGACGTCATACTGGGATGCCGTTATGTGCTACCCCAGCCGAACCCCAAAACCTGCACACCAATGCCAGTGAGTGCTGTAGAGACCAGGTCCAAGAGCCGACAGACGAAAGCGAAGCCGATCCAAGTTACAGCGACACCGGTGAGTAATGTACTTCCAGCCGAGTTGAGGAAGTTCCAACAGGGAAACGCAACTCTGGCGCAGTTGCACAAACACGCTGAAGCGGGAACAGAAAGAGAGACCGTCAGCGATTTTGTTGTCACCACGGTAGTGACACGAGGAACACCTAATTTGCCTATTTTACCATCAAGGGTCATGTCCGACTCCGAAAACCAACCGGAGAGGTCGGTAAAGGCTGGAAAGAAAGTAATAGCGACGAAGGTCACCGGTACAGTAAAATGGTTCAACGTAAAAAGCGGATATGGCTTTATCAATAGGGATGACACCAAGGAAGATGTGTTTATCCACCAAACAGCCATTATCAAGAACAACCCCAGGAAATATCTTCGAAATGTTGGGGATGGTGAGACTGTAGAATTTGACGTAGTGGAGGGGGAAAAGGGCAACGAAGCTGCTAACGTCACTGGACCTGGTGGAACCAATATCCAGGGTAGCAAATATGCTGCAGAACGGCGTAGTTATCGTAGATTCTTCAGGAGGAGACCAGTCCAACAGTACCAGGAGGAGGAACCTGAAGAGCAACGCCAGTTTAGTAGTCCACCTAGACGCAGGCTATATTTTCGTCGCTACTATGATGGCTATGCAAGACCTTATTTCCGCAGTTACTATCAGGGTCCACGCAATTACTTTGGCATACCACCTGCTGGTGATGGACAGGGATTCCGTGGACGAGGGCATGACAGAGGTAGAGGGCGGGGAAGTGGAGAATACCGTCATAAAGGTACAGAGAACGTAGGCGCTGATTTCATGAGCAGAAGCGCTGAAATTTAATAATCACTTTGTATATATATATATTCATGTTTTATTCGTGTAGTGCCACGATGATTTTGTTTTATTCGTGTAGTGTCACGATGACTTTGTTATTTATTCGAGTGGTGTCACGATGACTTTGTTATTTACTCGTGTAGTGTCACGATGATTTTAGTTTTAATCGTATTGTAAAGCCTTTGCATTTGGAGTAATTTTGAGGGAATAAAATCCCGATTTTATTCTCAAGCGTGGGGGAATGTGGCGTTGCCCGACTCAAAATTAAATTAGAACCATGTGTTATCAAGTAAGTCGGACAAGCCACTGTTTATTGTTACACATGACCGCAGGCTAACACCATCCCTTACGTAAGTTTACCATAGTTAAGAGAGGAAGCTGACCAAGGCCCGTCAGATGTGTAATTAGCACCTTGGGCTGGAATGATGTTTTGGACATCAAAGAAGCTGTCAGAAGGAGTGGGCGTGCCTTATCTTCTGGATACGCTGACGGACCGCAAGATTGAAGGAGTCGAGTGGATAGGGCCCCAGCGCTACCCAATCAGAATCGAGGAAGGGGTGGGACCCTGATTTATTTTAAAATATAATATCTTTAACCGGCCGGCTAGCTTTAGTTTCCGATTACCCGTTAAGGAGGATTGTCTGTAAAGAATTGGAACTCCGTAGCCATACGTTAATTGGCGGGAAAAGCTTTAGGAACAGAATTTTCTAAGCTAGCTTCTAGAAAGGTCAGTGAGCTGTTTGTTTGATCTTTGCTTTCTGCGACTGCATTTAATTGTAGATCGTTTATATATACGTATTATTACTAATATCGTACTAGGAATAATTATTTTGTGATGTTGATATGTTTGTATATTTTGAAGAATGGGTTTCTATTTGTAAAGAATCGTATTGCTTGCTAGCCGTAGTAAGAATTACTACTATTATAATTCGCTATGTGGTTATTTTATAGTACAATAGCACATTATCCATGTAATTATAGAAATTGAATGTTATCTTTGAAAGGATTTCACTTGAGAAATTAATAATATGAATATTGGAATACTTGTGTACGCTTGCGGGAGTGTAGTGTACAGACATACGTCTGGCTGTCGTAATATTGTTAAGTACAATCAGATTAAATAGATATATATATATATATATATATATATATATATTAGATATACTTATGTGATATGATGTATGAATATATGATATCGTGCTATTACGCCATTGTTTCCCTGTAAGAGTGTGTGGGAATTTCGATGTGTATGTATGCGTGTCCTAAAACGTAATAGCTTTATCTGATGGTTAATGGATGATTTAGTGTGAGGTGAGATTTGATAAACCATACGTTAACGCCTTGCGATTTTCACAGGAAGCTTCGAGGGACAGACTAGTGAGTGGTCCCAGTGTCTCCGTTATAGACGGAAGGAAGAGAAGGAAAGAGGGAAATCTGAAGAGGAAGTTTCGGGGGACAGACCAGGAAAAGTGTCCCCAATTGTTGTGATAAAGAAAGGAAGGAAAGTGAAGGGAGGAGAGGAATCGGGAGAGGTGAAATTCAGGAAGAGCGGAAGGATAGGATAATAGATGAGTACAACCAAAGGCCAGGTGGAAAATCGAACTCACACTGAAAATCATAAGATGAAATAGGCTATCACTTAGAGGACAAGTGATTATATGACATTTAACTTTATAGGTTACATTAAATTGTTATTGTTGAAGTCCATCTTCGTGTTATATATATATATATATGTATATAACTGGGGGCTCAGAGCCGTATACCTATTTGGTCTTTAATCTAAATTTAAATTCACGAGCCAGGTGGAACTTCTATAATATTTTAATTAATATTTTGGAAGTACCCCACCCCCAACCTTTCCAGAACGCTACACATACATATAAAACTAGTGCTAGTACAATTGTGAAGTCACATTGGCTACCTATGCAAATACATAATACTAACAGCAAAGCGATAATTTTATAGGAATAATTTCGTCAACACTGGAAGAAAGAAAAGTTTTTTTGTTTGTTGTAGGGTTTAACGCAATTTTTCAGCACATGAAAGGCTATACATGGCAGCCAGTATTATTGGTAGAGGACAAACCCGTGATAACCCCCCCGAAAGAACCACCGACCCATGAGAAGATACTGGCAAGCTTTTTCACATAACTACATTAGCCAAATCTTAGACTCGAACCCACGCAGACAGAGGTGAGATGGCAGTGATCCATAACGGAAAGCACTTTAGACCACTTGGCCATTTGGGACCCCAAAAACAAAAGTTGGAAACAGAGAAGGAGTATACTGCCCTTTTGAGTGAAGATTACTCCAACTTGTAACATAGAACATCCAAAACTTTGGTAGAGGATTTTTGCAAGGTCCTTGATGAATGCATGCTGTTTGGCACAAGCGATAGTAACTGCGATATTCATTTGATTTGGCACTGATCCCTATATCAAGGGTAGGTAACTCTGCCTGACCACCTATGTGGGCAGATAACTTTGAGGTTGTTTTTTTAAAGCTAAAAGTGGGAGGGCTGAATTTTCAAAGTAGTAGTTCTTCTGAAGTATTATGGTTGCGTTACGTATATAAAGAATAAATATGCAGAATGGAATAACTTTAATGCATATATGAAGAGACAAAGTAACATGAATTATTCTTCTAAAATCTAATAAAACAAAACTGTGATCTGCAGGTTAAAAATAAATGTGAAGGCAAGTATATAATTTTCTTCTCCTACATGATTACTAATTTCCATTCCTAAAAATGATATTAAAATGTTTAAATTTGTTTGGAAAAATCAGATTTTCTAATAACATACTCAAAAACAATGCTGATATTATACTTCAGACCTCTGAATAGACTTTTTAAAATCTACAAACGACTTCTAAACTTCTGAAATACAAAACCATATAGACTTCAAAAAACTGACAATGAAAGTGATAACATCTCACATTAGATGTATTCCTACATCCTTTTTCTCAACAACGACTGGCTGAGAATGTCGTACTTACCCGTCATCATTTCCAACAGCAATAACTGTATAGTCTGGACTCCAACTGATTGCACTTCTGATGGGAAACTTAGTGCCCTGAAAACAATCCAAATAAGCAGCATTTCTTACAGAAATAATCTGTTTGCATTCACTTACTCTAACGAACAAACTATATAAGATGAGGCCCAAGTGGGCCTTATATTGCCCACCTGAAATTTTAATAAATTAATTCCTTTCTTTAAAAATAAGTGTCCCATTAATCATACTCAAGACGAGTCACTATTCTAACTTGCTAAGCATAATTATTTCTATCAAATGGAAATATTGGATCATCTTTTCTACAGAACTAAAATTCATTCAATATGAATTCATTCAAATATGGTTTATCCCAGTAGGAATACCTTCCAACAATTTTTTTCTGTAACATTTTTTCATTTATATGATGACAAAATTCAAATAATTTATTACAAAGTGTTTCTTTAGCAACATTCTCTTTTCTCATTTTAATATTGATTAAGTAGTTTTATTTAATCAAACTTGGTTCTGCTGTTTTGGACCAGATCATTCTATTGACCTTTCTGACTGTATTATCACTGTACTATCACTTGATATCATTGTTGACATTAGTACATATACAAGCATTTACAATACTATATTGAAATGATGTCAAAACAATTCTTTCTTACTATTTGCTAGGCAACAGTTTGGAGTGAACTTTCATAGCACATATCCACACAAAAGTGGGGTAACTTTGAAGAATTCTCTAATTTGTACCTTCTTTGTTAATGGACTGTTAATGTATTTTACTGAACACTGATGAAGACAACTAGCAAACTATATTTGTATACAACATGTAAAGTTATGTGATTTTGGTAATTACACACTTGTCAAGTGCACTGTGACATAGTGTTCAGAGAAAATTGATTCTCCTTTAGTTCTATCTTATGCCAAATGTAAAAGTGCATTCATGGCTGTTACTGCTGTAGTCAGACGGAAAGATAACTCTTGTATTTGTATCAGTGAAAACAAATAATATTAACATTTTTCCTGTGCTCCGAAGCATATGATCAGATTTTAATCCAAGAAAAGTGTAACTTTGATTCTATTAAACCACAACTGTACCAAACATAATTCAGAGTACATTTCCCCAGCAGAAAGTGAAGATAACACTAAAAGATGTAACATGAAGTTAATTTGGTCATAATGAAAATTATATCAATCTGACATTAAATATAGATGTCAAGACAGTCATCTTGAAAATGAAGTTATTGCTACTCAAAATGGATGGTTATATTGACACATTCATTTTTACCTTGAAAATTTAGTTATTGCTACTCAAGAACGGATGATTATATTGACACATTCACTTTTACCTTGGAAATGTATTCTTTAACATTATTCATATACTTTTTAAAAAAAATATTAAAAAACATGAACCAACACTTGAACATTATCAGTGAAAAGTTCAAAAATGTACAATACTCTCAGTAAAATGGTATTGACAGATATTTGATGATCAGAACCAAGAAAAATGATTTAGAAAATATCTGATGACTATACCAAATGTTTACAAAATGTTTTCACGCACAGATCAGATTTCTAGTGTACATTTATCCCTACTGTATGCAACACCATCATGAGACAATACCTTGTTTCCATTTGTTTCCTCAATGATGTCATTAACTTTAACTGCCTCCTCTGTCAAATGGAATGGATCATGCTCCAAGATGACACCATCACCAACACTGTATAGAAAGTAGGTGCTCTTTGACCCAAGCCCTGTATTGAGTTATAAATAAATCTTACAAATTATATATGCTCCATTAAAAAGCCCAAGAAATTGACTGTAATGCAAAACTGTATAGTGGTCATCAATGTATACATGGACAATACAAACCAATACAAAGTTTATTTACTGTTTGGTGCTGCTATACATAAAAAAAATAAGATTCAAAATGTAAATGAGGTATGCAAATGATATTTGATTTGGAGATGCTTTCTCATATACAAAATAAGCAAAGTTTAAGAAGAACAAAAGCAGTTCGATTACACATTGCACATATAATTCTTTTTCATTAGGAAATATGTTTATAATACCTGTGCTGTCATGAACAACTCCTTGCTGCCATTATAACTGTAACTGTATTTTAATAATACACCGAAAGAATTCTGGGAATGCCTTTTACAGCAAAGTCAATCTTTGAGCAAGTGCTCAGATATTTGTACAAAACAAGTGCACTTCAAAATAATTAAGCAAAACAATAATGCAAGTACTTTTAAATATACCTTGGTCCCTTATACAGTGAGATCATGGTCATGAGCCGCATTTAATGGTCCCACGATAATACCAAAACTCCTCAATATACTGCATCCCTCGTATAATATGTATGGTCATGGACTCCATTAAATGGTTCCACACTACAAATCTCCTGAATATACCATGGTCTCCCATACAAAAAGTATAATCAAAGACCCATTCAATGGTACAACACTAAAAATCCACTCAATATACCATGGTCCCTCACACACAGAATATGGTCATGGATTCCATTAAATGGTACAACTCTACAAATCCCCTCAATATACAATCGTACCTCACACAATGAGTATGGTCATGGATCATATTAAATGGTACAACACTCAACACTCCCCTCAATATATTACAAACCCCATAAAATGATAGCATAGTCAAATGTCAAACACTAAAAATCCAATAAATATACTAAGGTCCTTCACACAAAGACAGCCTGATCATGGACTCCATTACAAGGTCCCACACTAAATATTCCCCTCAATGCACCATGATCCCACAATATACATTGATCCTTTATTATATGAGAGCATGGTCATGGGCCCTTTTAAATGGTCCAACACTACGACTCCTCTCAATGTATCACATCCCTCATACAATATGTATGGTCATGGAAACCATTACATGGTTCCAAACTACAAATCTCCTCAATAAACAATGACTCCTCATATTATAAGTGCATAGTCATGGACTCAATTAAATTTGAAAAACAACTTAAAAGAGATGTCACATCATTAAATGACAAGGATCTTATTGAATTTTTTTTATTCTTTCTGTCGAAAAGTCAGCGTTTTCCGACTTATAGGTACTGCCTTTTGGGCACTACAAATTAAGATTTTAATTGTGAAACAAATGACAAAACAGAAATTCTCCTTCTTTCTTTATAATGACCCTACATATTGTATAACGGGCACATTTTACAAAGTACTAATACAGATATTTACATCTCCAGTCTGTCAGTATCATGTATAATGCATCATATTCTATTAACCTTTGATCTGTTTGACCCATAAAAAAGAAACACAAAAACAATTACTTCAATTTGTTTTACATCAATTTTGTAAACCTTTACAGCAGCAAGAATAACTGCTTACATATTTAAATAAAATTGATTTTTAATGAATCTTTAAAAAAAAATTTGAAGTAGTCATCTAATGTAAACATACCATATGTATCCAACTATAAGACCAGGAGTTATCTACCCCAAGTTGAGGTGGTCTTATCATCAGAAATTGTATGCCATTTTTAGACAGCTACTAAATATGTCTAACAGTCTAGGATGAGCTTATCTTTAAGGATAGATTGAACATGAAAAAAATATGGCTGTCAAAATAATTCAATGGTTCTCACCTTTAGCTGGACATGGAGGACCCCATGCCACAACATAAACAGTTCTTTTGTGATATGTGGTGGAAATATTTGGAGGTCTGTGAGAAAGAAGCAAATTCATTTTAGTACATAGTGAAACTGAGCCTATAAAGGTTGACCACAAATTTTGGCATTTTATTAAGGTGGTCAGTACAAAAACTTTTATATTACAACAGCTATACTGGGACAAATTTATCTGGTCAGTCTGTAGGGAAGACTGGGTTATAGGTGGGCATGTTTTAAAAATTTCACATTCATTGTGTACAATCCACATTTTTCTAAATTAATTATAAAATATCTTTTGATTCATGCATACGGTACCAAACATATCAATAATTTTTAAAAACGCATAGAACGCTATCTAATTTGTCAAACTAATCAATATCTTAAATCCTATTCATCAGTGAAGACTTTCATTTTCATTGGTACAATTATTTCAGTGCTGAATCAAATACCCTGTAACACAGCAAATTGTTAGCAAATAACGTTTCCTCTAGAATACTTACCTGATCACGTTATATTGTGATAACTTTCTCTGCTACCTCCAAATCCATCCTCCCAGAAAAATGGAGGAAAAAAATCTGGTCTCGATATTTATAAAGACAAAGGGGAGCAACTGTAACATATTAACTCCCTTCCCAACTCTTTTATATTTTAAGATAGTAAATTGTTTAGTAATGTATGTTTCTCCTAGAACATTTATCTGATCACATTACATTGTGATACCTTTCTCTGCTACCTCCAAATCCATCCTTCCCGTAATGACAGAAAAATATCTTCATGTCTATACACAAACAATGGAAAACAACTCTTTGAGGTTAAATCCCCTTTCTACAACTACCATTGTACTAGTATTTGCTCAAGTGACAACTAAATTTATGCTTGCATTAATGGGAAGAGTAATAGGTATTATTTTTTAATATGATGAGGTAAATACTGCAGGAGTTACTAAAAACTGCCTTTCTTGCAAATATATTATTGGAGGACATTACACCAGGTAACATGTAAATGGAGGAAGAAATGTTGATCATCCTACCCCTACCTGTTTCACCCATGAGGATGATGATTGCTCTACTAACAGATGAAATTCTCCTCATCTTAGTTTAGGACAATGGGATCCCTTAGTTATACACTTACATGCAGACTCCAACTTCTTAGTTTTTCTTTACCTCAGAGCTTTAGCCTCACAGAAGCAAACCTTGGATCTGGTCAGTCTGGTGGTGGCAGCAAAGATGGCCACCATACCCAACAAAATAAAATCAACACAGCCTATTAGCTCTGCTAGATTCACCAGTGAAATTTTCTAGGTGAGAAGATTTCAATATTCATCTTCTTCACCGTGGATAAGGGTCAAAGGTAAAGTGACCCTAGGCTGTGTTGCTTATGTAATTAGGAGAACAGGTTATCATTCATATGGGAAGCAAGCCATCATTCTATAGTATGATACACAAAGAAGAGGTTGGATGCTCACCATTCTCTCCTCTTATTACTTAGTCTCCTAACATAATGTCACTAGGGAACATATTCAAAGGAGACAGCAATTTTTTTTTAGAGAATACTTTTCCAATCATTGTACTGAAGATCACACCCAGCCACCCTGCCATGCCAGCATCCTCATTAGTTTCTCGCTCAGCTAAAAAGCTAGTGACACCCGGTGGTGCCAAGGTGAGGTAATATGTTAAAGCTATTGCCTTTCTTATATCTGAAATAGGAAATGATGATTTTCGTCATTCAGCAGGGCTAGAATTTTGAGGTAGCAGGATAAAATAATTGACTATGGTTTGAACTTTTGCATTCATTTAGTTGACCTTTCTACTGAAACAAGACAAAGAAGGGAAAAATAAAGCATACATTAACAATGTAGTATGTGAGTAGCTCGCTAAAACCAACTCCATTACAAAACCAAGCAAATACAAAAAAGTCAAAGTTGCACTAACTCGTAATGAATGCAAAAGTCAATGATAGTGTGATGTGATGTAGACTTAAAAGAATAACGTCTCTAAAGTTGACAAAAATCATTCAAATATGGCAGGAAGTGTAAAAAGAATGTACACAACTGGCAACAGAATGAATAATTTACATAATAAATCAAAAGAAACATTGGATAATTCAATTAAAACAAAAATACATTGGATTGTCAGAGGATAACTGTATGATGTTACTAGTACAGCTGCAAAGCTAAAAACTGGCAAAATCTGTTGGAGGCAAGGGGAATATTAGCAGCTAAAAGACGAAAATGGTCTTTTCTTGTCTATCTAATATAGACAAAGAGCAAACACTCTTACCCATTAATTATCTAGTCAGAGAAGCAAGTATTCTTTCATAAGCTTTAGTATGCAATCTGCCAATAGAACTCATTACTCAGTTTTATAAATACATACAGATTCTGTCAAGATTTCATCTAAAAGGGGAGCTCCAAACCTTGTCTCCAAAATAAGGGGGCAGTATGATTTTAAAAAAAATGGAAATGGCCTTGGTTCAATATACACAAAATATCTGTCTCTCTTTCTTCCTGCTTCACTCTGCAAGTGTGATACTAAAATCAAAATTCTTAAAGGACAACTCCTCTAGCAGTATAAACATTGATATGTTGATTGTTTCCAAGCTTAACTACAATGGCTGCAGTGTGGCCATTTATAGCTGTATCCAGCACTGGGGCATCACGCCATGTTTATCATCATGTCCCACCCAGTCACAGTATACAGTATGCAGGGACAAACTTAGCGACCTAATCATCTTTTGTATCTTATATGTTTTCAGCATGTTTTTATGTTTTCCAATTTCATTGTTTTTGTCATTTGTTGTTCTGTAGTGTAGTCATATCATTATTGATGGTGTAAAGCGCTTAGAGCTTCGTAAGATTAGGCGCTATACAAAGTCCTCATTATTATTATTACTGACGTCAGACTGACCAGTCCTAACACCAACCTCTTAATGCTGAGTACCAAGCAAATCAGAGGCTACTACTATTTTAAAAGTGTTTGGTATGACTCAGCCAGAGTTCAAGCCCACACCCAAGGAGGATGATCTAACCATTTAGCCATGGTAACGGTGTTCACAAGTGTGTGAATTCATACAAATAAGCACGATTTGAGCACTCATGCCCTGGCAGCATCTCTGTATATCTGTGTGTGTATCTGCTTATTATAAAGTTTTTACAGTTCTAAATAAATATTCAAAAAGCAGGGTTAGATAAACCGATACATAAATACAAATGTATTTATTAAATGAAACAATAGTGAATTATTACTTCGTTGACAGAACATCATAGATTCCAACTCTTCCATCATCTGTACCATACGCTAGAAGCCCGTCCTTCACTGGGTGCCAGCTTAGCTGAAAGAGGAAGCAAAATATTTGTGAAGACAACATTTTATATCTCAAGAACTAAGACTGTAATCAACATTTAAAACCAATTTGTTTATTTCCTACTTTAGATAACCTGAATTAAAAATGCATATGGGATCCAAGGCTGGGTGGTAATGGTTTTCCGATTGTCTAGTGCAAATAAAACATGTTCAGAAAACAAAATTTACATCCTACTTGTTTAACTTGGAAAGTGACTTTAAGAGGAAGTCTAATGGCAGAACTATCATTAACAGCAACAAGGAAAAGGAATGAAGTAGAAGAACAATTGAAGCAGATTAACTTGCAAAAATCACTCAAATTGGCTGTAAGTTTCCAAAATGAAATATAGCCATTGAAAATATTCAATGTGTAGAACAATGGCTGTATATTAAAGTATTTTATAGTAATAATGGAACATGATAGCTGTCAAAAACAGAGAAAAATATGGAAAAAACATGCAAAGAAATGACAGAAATGACATCAATAAATCACATGCACAGCTTTCATATCACAGTGAGGACAATAATGAGTAAGATGGAGATAATATCAAAGAGACACAACATAAGAAAAATGGTTTGTTTTCAATTCTGTTCACATTGGATAAGATGTTTAACTCTTGTACCACTATAACTTAAATAAAACGGACTAGTGATCTTTCTGGATTGGAACACTGTCTCTATCATATTGCCCAGCACTCATTCTGGATTGAAACACTGTCTCTATCAAATTACCCATAACATACCTTCTGGATAGGTACACTGTCTTTATCATATTATACACAGTGATATTTCTGGATTGGCACACTGTCTTTATCATATTATACACAGTGATACTTCTGGATTGGCACACTGTCTATATCGTATTACTCAGAGATATTTCTGGATTGGCACACTGTCTATATCATATTATACACTGATACTTCTGGATTGGCACAGTGTCTATATCGTATTACTCAGTGATACTTCTGGATTGGCACACTGTCTATATCGTATTACTCAGAGATATTTCTGGATTGGCACACTGTCTATATCATATTATACACTGATACTTCTGGATTGGCACAGTGTCTATATCGTATTACTCAGAGATATTTCTGGATTGGCACACTGTCTATATCATATTATACACTGATACTTCTGGATTGGCACAGTGTCTATATCGTATTACTCAGTGATATTTCTGGATTGGCACACTGTCTATATCATATTATACACTGATACTTCTGGACTGGCACACTGTCTATATCATATTATACACAGTGATACTTCTGGATTGGCACACTGTCTATATCATATTATACACAGTGATACTTCTGGATTGGCACACTGTCTATATCATATTATACACAGTGATACTTCTGGATTGGCACACTGTCTTTATCATATTATACACAGTGATATTTCTGGATTGGCACACTGTCTATATCGTATTATACACAGTGATACTTCTGGATTGGCACACTGTCTATATCATATTATACACAGTGATACTTCTGGATTGGCACACTGTCTATATCATATTATACACAGTGATACTTCTGGATTGGCACACTGTCTTTATCATATTATACACAGTGATATTTCTGGATTGGCACACTGTCTTTATCATATTATACACAGTGATACTTCTGGATTGGCACACTGTCTATATCATATTATACACAGTGATATTTCTGGATTGGCACACTGTCTATATCGTATTATACACAGTGATACTTCTGGATTGGCACACTGTCTATATCATATTATACACAGTGATACTTCTGGACTGGCACACTGTCTCTATCATATTACTCTTGATGCCCCTTCTGGATTAGTATACTGTCTTTGTTATCATGCTACAATGCATAGTCTGGTACATAACAAAATGGCATGCTTAGTCTGAAAATTCCTGACCAACAACTAATTAGTGTTGCAGACAAAAAAGGATAGACTAAAATAATAAATTTATTTACATAAGATACACAGGTGCCACATAAGGAATATGCTATGGGCAAGTAATTCTTCAAAGCATGTAAATGTTACTGACAACTAGTTTCATGAAAATGAAAATAGATGCTGGTTTTGCAGACGACTTAATACTAAAAAATGTTTACAAACTGTTTGATTTAGAATTAGGCCAATTTACTGTTTTAAAGTATTAATATATCAAAAGTACTCATATCTGAGAACTTGTAATGGTTTTGATAATACTTAATGCCATGACGGCATGTAAACTTATGCTTAATGGTGTGCAATGTTTGAAATAGTCCAACCCTGTAATATCTAGTGGCAGCAAATATAAATAAGTTTCAATGATAACTGGTGTGAGTTAAATTTGACATGGTTTATTCAATGCAAATAAATCATTTTAACAAGGTACATTTTTATAACCTGATATGCATTGTCTACTGCAACATTACATGAAATTGTGAGCCTGTTTATAAGCATTTCACACTTTCTGCTATTTTTGGGCTACATGCACCTTTTCTTTCAGAATCAAGCTGGAATACTATACAGTACATTTCTTTGACACTTACAGCTGTGACCTTGGACTTAATGCCTTGCCAAAACACCGTGACATCATTTCCCCCTGATGAATTCATGTTCATTATCCGAATGACGGCATCTCCAACACCCAGGGCCAACCTACCTGAATAATACATGACAAAATACATGTATTGCTAGTAATTGCTAAATTATGCATTTCTGCATATTCTTTTGTTGTCAGAAACTTAGATTCAACCACCAAAATGTTCCATTAACAGATGTAAGCAACATGGAGAAAAACTTGCATACAATGGCACAAGCAAAAAATATTCTATGCTGAATGAATCAACAACATAAAATAGCCAGTCCCTATGGTCAGCTCAAGAAATGTTAGAAGATTATGGAATGCAAATACTCATGACCAATAAACGTACTGGAGGACCAGGAATTTGTCAAAGTTGATGGTCCTCCCAACCATGCAAATATTTGGAAATGGAGAATGCATAATTCACTGCATTGAGACAAATCTGCCATCACCTAAGGCATTATCAGATAAGGGTTATCCCAGTACACTTTAAGAAATAAGACAAAAGTAACAGCATAGACAGTAATTTTTCTGTATTTTGTGAAAATAGACCAGAGTCTGTGTATTTATTAATCCAAAAGTTAAATTCCTCCAGTCTGTTTTATCTGAAAATACATGTACCCACAGAAGGCAATATTTTTTTACAAATATAGTCCGTGCACTCTGATTAAACAAAGAGTATAAAATAATACAAATTCGAAAATGTGGACAACTATTCCCCATTAAACGTGCCTTTCTTTGGTACCAAGTATACTTAACTAATTATACCTTTTAGTACCTGAATTATATAATAACAACTTTAATTCATGTCTTTAAAATAAAGTTAGCAAAACATTAACCAGGAATCAAATTTCTAAAAAAAATAAATAAGGACCATGAGAAAACTGGAAACTCTATTTTTAATCCATATGTAATAGTAGCTAAATAGTTAAGCTTGTCTGACCTCATGCCAGTGTAGTCAATGTCCACTCTAAGTGATGTATAAATTCACGCAGATTCACTTTCTCTTTCCTTCATCACTATGTTGAGCAATATTTACGGTAAAGCTAAAATGTCTGTTCCAATAGACAGTAGTACATTGAGGCAGAAGAACATGGCCACCATGGTAAAGGCTACACTAATATGTAAGCACAGTTATCTCAGTTTTGTCAAGAGACCGATGTACAGTAATGATTTTCGACAAGATTTACCTGGATCAAGCGGTGATGTGTTCACTGCATAGACATATCCGCCAAGTGTAGGCAATGAGTAGACAGCAGAACATGTTGTCAGGTCCCACAATACAATCTAAACACAGGGATAATAATAATAATAATAATAATAATAATAATAATAATAATAATAATAATAATAATAATAATAATAGCTGTTATCATTACAATCATACTTACATAACAAAGATGAATAGATACCAAGCTGAGTCCAATATGGTAAAAAGAAATTTTGTACATCAGTACATCTTATCATATTTCAGTAATTTTTTGTACTCTTTAATTTTTCATACATCAAGCCATAAAAATAATAATTAATCATATTTTTTGTACACAAAACTTCCTATTTTTATTTTATCATCCTATTATTTTTCATACACAAAATGATCTACCATGAAGATTTACTTTTGCCAAAATTATATAAAAAAATGTACTGCCCTTTAAATTTTACAGCTAAGAATAAGAGATAAAAAAAAGACTTTTTGCTGGAATGATATGGCAGGACTTGAACACACATTTCTTGATTACATGTTCAAAATATAAAGCAATTCATTTCTTTCTATTGCTTATGAATATTACAGATTCTTTATGACAATATATACATTAAATTAACAACATGTTGTAACTGCTTGGTTCACAGAATGCAGGCCTGCCAACACTAACTTGTATCGATTATTATTAACACTCTTTAAGAGGCTTAGTTTTCCTTTTGTTTTCATCTTGCTGGATGCCATTGTAAAACATCATAAGCAGTTTGATCATGCAGATGTTTTGCATTAAATATTTTAATTGCATATTTTAAAGAGCCATCATCATGAGACATGTGGCAACATTGTAAGGCTTGGCAACTGTTTCATATCAGTTGGACAGCCACTCAAATTAGTACTAATCCTAATGAAATAAAAATAAGGCCTTTCCTAATGTGAATGGGGATGGATAAAGTCTGATCAAGCCACTAAGGCAAAAACTAATTGGGAGTACAATAAAACCTGTGAACCCCCATATCGAGATATTTGATTTTTTTAATTGGAGTTCATTCTGTTTACTCTTACTGACTTCAGAACAAAATCTTTTAAACATTACATTGATTAATTTCATTTCTTTTTTCCATTGAGTTGCTGCCCAATCATCTGCTTTATTACTAAGTGCTTTCGAGAAGGAGTAAATTTGAATATAGATATAATTTAAATATCGTAATTTGAACTCCTGGACTTCTAGCTGATCTGTGATATTTAGAGAGGGCTGACATGAACTTGTACTTCAGCTTTCCTGTCTTTGTAATGTCCCACACCAAGATCTGATTCATCTTCCTAAATGCAATGGTGTTTGCTTTGGTGCTTTAAGCTAAAGTAACATATAAGTAACATATAAGTAGAGCTGAGGCAACTAGAATAACGTATCTTGCCTAAAGACACACCATGGTAGATGACACAGGTAGATCTGACAGCACGATTCAAACCCGCAATTTTCTGTTAAATGTCCAGCACTCTAACCAGTCAGCTCCCCCAAAATCCAATGGCCATTTTATTTTCTCCCATAAATACTTTCACCTATCGTATTATTACTGGCTACTTCTACAGAGAGACAAAAACAACATGAAAAAGTAGTGAGCATAAAACTAATACCTTTCTGTCCATAGAGGCAGAGAGCAGCCTGTCATGTGTTGGTCCTAGCGAGCAGATATTGAATACAATCCTGGCATGAGTAAGACTGGTAGATGGGGCTGACATGAACTTGCACCTTTCCTTTCCTGTCTTTGTAATGTCCCACACCAACATCTCTCCACTGAAACACAAGTAATATGCATCCCAAAAAATGACAAGCAAATACCATCTGGTCAATAACACAGAAAGCAGAGGAAACCACTTGCATCATACAGTAGAAAGAATATTGCAGCTTGCAATATCAGTCTGAACAACTAGAAGAAAGTACAAGACAAACATGACATACAACCACAAAAGCGTAAATTTTGTAAACTAATTTAGATTCAAAGCAATGCTACTAGTGATATTTTACTTACTCACCATCACACGTAATATTTTTTTACATCTATTTCCCCCACCCTGCCTTTCGACATTTACCCCAGAGCTAAAACCCAATATTTATTACACATATGATGTGCATTCTCACTATGACTACACGAATACAAATTGGTAAATAAAATAAAAGTATTTAAAAATCTCTTCTATTGCATCATAAGAAAAGAAATTATCCAGATCTACAGTCATCTCGGGGCCCCGAGTGGTCTAAAGCACTTTCTGTTACAGATCACTGCCATCTCACCTCTGTCTGCGTGGTTCGAGTCTAAGATTTGGCTAATGTAGTTATGTCAGAAAGCTTGCCAGTAGCTTCTCGTGGGTCGGTGGTTCTTTCCGGGGGTTTTCCCGGGTTCTTCCTCCACCAATAATACTGGCCGCCATGTATAGCCTATCGTGTGCTGAAAATTGGCATTAAACTCTAAAAATAAACACACAAACAGTACTCAGATTTCGGTCTTTCGAGGTTTACAAGTTATTAAAATTTATTCCATGACGATATTAAAGACTTCTGAACTTGTTTTGGTGATTTTCTATTTGTTTACCCAGTGACTAAAGGGACCATGTGACTAAAATGGCATTAAAACATGCATGCTTTATCTATAGTTTATTAACTGAATCGACCTTGATTCAGTCAATATATGTAATCTGGTTTCTGCATTCAATGGCTTATCATGCCAGTAGTCAAAGTTTTGTTAGATACAACGGTTTGGATTGGTTACAAATGTGGTTTTCCAAGGATCAGGCCAATAACGAATCAGAAATGATTTTACTTTTCTTTGTACAAATTTGACTTGTTCAGAAACCAGGGGTTTATGAAAAATCGTAAATGATGTTGGACATATGACTTGATCATGGTGAGATAGTTTCTCGGGTTTAATCTTGAAAATATTGAGCAAGTAAAGGAAAGACATGTTCGGCAGTTATATATTTTGTGAGATTTAGATTTGAACATTCAAGTTTCTGAGACTGAATCATCAGAAGAGGGTACTTACACTGATGATGATAAGAGGATATAGCAGATTGTAGTAATCATGTTAATTTTGTAAATAGTGTATAAATACGTTGTAACAGACTTGGACATATAGAAGAAAACAAATGCATCACTGTGTAGACAAATTCATTTGGAATAATTGAAGACAATTATGTTGATTTTTATCGGATATAAGAGAAAATAAGGTAAGAGTGAATGCATGTGCATGATATTTACAAAATGTCTAAACAGGTAAAACTATATGGGGCACTAGCAACTAGACCGAGCATAGTGCTGCTGGGGCAGAGCAGAAATAATGCTGATAACAAGTCCTGGGGCTGAATAAGAACTGCGTGCCATAAGGACAATGAAACACATATTAACAGAAATAAAGGGCAATGTTATATGTATGTCCTTCTAACCCTACTCAAAAGGTTTGGACATGGGGTGAGGAGAGACCATCCAACCTACATCCCTCTTGGAAATCACTTGAACACATGATGCCATAACTTGTTGATATCCTATTGTTTGACTCCATTCAACCCCCATCCGCACACAAACACAAAAGACCTTCAGGCCAATCCATACAAATTACAAGCTACATGGTCTTGAGTAAATTAAGAAATATTCCAAAATGAAACTCATTAGCATAAAGGAGAAGAATAACTTAAAAGTTTTTGTACTTTTTTTTAACCTTAAGCCTAGAGTTGCAGAGAAATTCTTAAACTTCACAACTAATCTACACCTTATAGGGAAGTCACATGCGATGTTTCATTGTTTCATGCATTTCATTTTACATCATCTGCATAAGGCTGAGACAAAAATTTCAAATTACACCAAGTGGTAGCCATACTGGGTTTGTGATTCGCACCATTTCCATTTAGAACAAACTAAAGAAATTTGTCTCCTGGTTTTAAAAAAACATGCCAGTATTACTTACCATTTAGGAGGTGAGGTAAAAACGAGATTTTCAAGACAGCTGCTATGGTGGCCATGACAAATGTTGAATGAATCAGAAACATTTTTATTTGGTATTAACCAGAGATATTAAAAAATCTTCTGGCGAAAACCCAGTGGTGCTATGACGTTCCATTTAGGCAAAGAACATACAAGATTTTCAATATGGCTACAACGGTGACCCAATGGACCAATTAGACACAAAAGAAATCTTTCAGTGAAACTGCCAAGTCATTATGACTCTCTATTTAGGAGGATTAGCAATAAGGCTTTAAGATAGCTGCTGTGGTTTCCACACTGGATGTCAGATTAGCACTATTTTCATTTAAGATCAACCAAACATCATAAAAAGTCTTTTGAAAAAAATCCATATGCTGATATGACCATCCATTAATTCAGAAGAAGCAATCAGATTTTCAAGATAGCCACTATAAAGACAGTATGGGATGTATAGACAGCACAAAATGTCTTCTGGTGTAAACCCCAAATAACTATGGCTTTCCAAGAATTCTGGAGAAGCAGTAAGATTTTCCAGATGGCTGTATGGTTAACATATTGGATGCCCAATCCTTTTCACTTAGAACCAACTACAGATCATAAAAAGTCTTCAGTGAAACCAGGTGTCGAGATGACCATCCAATTTTAAGAATTAATGACAACAAACTTGCAAGATGACCAACATAGCTGCTATATTGGATTTACAAAGGCAAAACCATTTTCATTTAAGACCCATTAGACCTCACAAGAAGTCTTTTAGTGAAAAACCCATGTCAATATGGCTTTCCATTCCTTCAGTGAAAACCAAATGTTGCTATGATGATCCATTTTTAAGGAGTAATAACAATACAACTTCAAGATGACAACTGTGGCTACCATATTGGATATCCAAGGAAAATTATCTTCATTTAGGACCCATTAGACATCACAAGAACTCTGCTAGTGAAAACCTCATGTTAATGTGACTTTCCATCCTGGAGTAGCAGCAATAATATGATAGCATCTGTTGAGTCTTTCATGTATGCCTACAAATTTGAAGAGAAAAAAGTCATAATAAGAAAACTTCTCTGTGAAATCAAGCAATATGGAAAAACACCATTTAATTTGACAACATACTTGAAGGAGCTTGAAACCAGCTGTTTGGGTCTCCCTCGGGGCCAGCATAATGTCAACCACACTTTGTTTCTTCCCTGGCCATCTCCCCTGCTGCTGCGGCCCCATGAAGAGATTGGCAACTTCATTTGCAATACTTGTCTCCCACTGACAGTACTCCAGATGCGTACAGTTCTGTCCTGACTTCCAGATGCAAGCAGGTGACCATCTGTCCCAAATCCCTCTTGCATCTTTTTAGCCGCTGTCTGGTTACAATCTAGAAGAAATGATTGCAAGACAGTTAAAACTGAAAAATCACCAAGTCTTATTTTATAAATTTGAGCATTTCATCAAAATATAACATTTTTACTGATACATTGAAAAGAAAATAAAATCTGCTAATCACCACCCTGGGAAAAGACAAATCGAAGGTAAAGGTAGTCCATATATCATTTACCTACATACATAACATTCTTAACCAGTTCACTAAGTAGACTAATGTAGTGATAGAAAATACGTTCTATGTAAACTGTCTCACAAACTTTATATCACTTTTATTCTCTCTTGCTTATAACTGAATTGATCCATAAGCTTGATATAAACGTATTGCCAGTTTTATAGAAATCGGATGAGAAATTCGGTCTCTAGATCTTGAGATATAACAAGCTCAGTTTTATAGAAATCGGATGAGAAATTCGGTCTCTAGATCTTGAGATATAACAAGCTCAGTTTTATAGAAATCGGATGAGAAATTCGGTCTCTAGATCTTGAGATATAACAAGCTCAGTTTTATAGAAATCGGATGAGAAATTCGGTCTCTAGATCTTGAGATATAACAAGCTCAGTGAATCAGATTTAAGATATTTCATCATTATGTGCAGACCTAACTTATCTTAGAACATTTCAATACTGTGATAATATCAGCTTTTTACTAAATGGGACACAATCTTGGAAATGAGTCTCCAGTGTGGTAAAAAGCTTTGCCAATCAGATAAATAATTACCTCATTTGCTATGCATATTTCTTGATCATGATCCAACACATTCAAAATTCTGATAATTGAAGACTATTTATCAAGTTTGATCGAAATCTGAGGAGATAGATAGTTGCTAGAGTTTTATCAAGCTCTGCCAATCCGATGCAAAGATACATCAATAATATGCATGAATTCCATTTCACAGTTATCATATTTAACCAATATCTCAATGACAATGGCCTATTTATCTATAGTAGTTTGTTTGTTTGCTTGAATTTTAATGGCACACCAGCACTTTTAGGCTATTTAGCGCCATACAAAAGGTAAGATGTTTAAAAATAAGAAAGGTTTAACATCGATCAGCGATATAAAAAACCATAATAGTTAAATATAAAATGGTAAGATGTTGGTGACAGGAAAATATGAAGCTTTCCAATCAACGGGAGATGTAAATGGTGTATGTTGATGATAAGATGTTGTAAATATGAGGATCTCTTGTAGTAGACAATAGATAACTGCAATAACAGCAAAAAGGTTATACATATAAAACTGCTATAGCCTTCATGTCATCTATTTTGGAAACCAACTTTTCACATTTTACAAAGAATATGTTTCTATCAGGCACTGAAAATTCTGAGTTAATTATCTTGACCATCTTCTCCCGCCAAGGTTCTAATATCTTAACCCTATCTACACAATGGTGGATTAAGCAAATATTTCTGTGCTTCGGGTCTGTGAATTTCACTGGATGCAGCAGCAAGCAAATGTATCCAATGAAAAGTATGTTGTTCAAATTTGAACACTGTTCCTAAATGATCGAGACAAGGGTAACATATAACTTGAATATACTCATAAATAAGCAATTTTCCTCTGCCAGTCCATGTTTGTACAAATACCTTTCTAACAAATACACCAGTAATGGCTTCTATCATTCATACTTTCAATACTAAACTTACAAAGTTTCCTACTGACGTAAATTGCCTCCACCATATTTTTACCAATATATGATGCAACACTGTTTCACGCTATTGGTTAGTTGGCATTATATACTAAGGGAGGCAATTCATAAAAATACCTTATTTCTAAGCAAATTTGCCTGATAAAATTCATTTATTCTGTTAGGTACCAATGTTTATGGTTTGGAGAAAATAATATTTGTTCCGGTAACTATGATCATGTACTAATGAAGGGTTCCTATTGAAAATGCATTGTTAATTTAATCTCTATGTTTCTGGATGAGTAACAACCACAAAATCCATGAAATTTCATCTTATAAATACACAGTAGATGTATATCAGTAATTAACCAGAAACAAAATTAAAACAAAAACGCAGGAATGACAGTATTGCTCAGTTTCACTTGAATAAATCTCACATGACAGACCATCAATTTCTCACATCAGCACAAAATAATAATTGATACGTTGGTACTATTATACTCCACAAGATTATCAAATCTGAGACAAAAAATCAGCATATATTACTACAATTTGTATATTTGTATTTTCCTTTTTCCTTATGGTTATCTTTTAGTCCTTTAATAAACTATACATGTGTTGTATGTTGTCATATAAACTTCACTTTTGATACTATATAGATATCTCTATATTCCAGTTAAGAAGTATACAAGCTGCATTAAGGCAATATTATAATGTTATTTAAAATAACTCATTAAACATGCATGAATTTCTATAACAATCACTCCAGTACAATGACATGGATTATCTCATTATACTAGATAAAGATAAGAGAAGTTTAATTAAAGGTGTTAATAGATTATAATGGGTTATATGTCTTGGTGGTGGAATCAGTATGATACCCAGGAGATACACAAGAAGAAAATCAGAAATATCATTCAAAGAAAGACAAACATATAAAAAATAACAGATTTAATATATGTGTGTGATTTGGATTTTTAAAGTAGCTTTAACAATTTTCCAGTCAGATCGTTATGATGTATGCAGTGTGGCAGTTTAAAATGATGTCTAACATGGTGTTTTTTAATGTTTTCTAATTTCATGGTGCTTGTTTTGCTTTTTGTTTTTTGTTGCCATATGATATCCTTATATATGTTGTAAAGCACTTAGAACTTCTAAAGACTAGGTGCTATAAAAAGTCTTCCTCATTATTATTATTATTATTATTATTATTATTATTATTATTATTATTATGTAACATCATGTCCCACCCAGTAATATTATCCCGACACAAAGTTGACCAATCCTAACACTAACCTTTTAATGCTGAATGAAAAGCAAAGCTGCTGCATACAATTTTTATAAACCTTTGGTATGACTTAGCTGGTGTTCAAACCCACAACCAACTGCATTTGAGATGGATGCTTTAACCTAAATCATCGTGTGTGTGTCAAAGTCAAGGCCATTCATAATCTACCTGGATCCTAATGATATTTTGGAGAGAAGCAACGTGCCTATATATGACAGTAAAAAAAAAGGGAAATATGAGCTACGGAAGAGAAAAGCAATGTGAGAGAGAAAGTACTTTTTATGCTTAAAGACAATTATAATACCAGTTGTATATAAGGCGTTGATTGTGAAATATCATCACACTTACTGGATCACTTTAAGGACTACAGAATGCAGACCAAAGAATATGAGTTGTCAAAAGTAACAAAATAACAAAACATGGATACAAAATGATGAATACCTTTCTTATTGCAGACACTTCAAAATAAAAACTATATTCAATCACAAAATTAAGTCTGACCTACATGCAGCTTTAAAACTAACCAATGTCAATTAAAATCATGTTAATTAAATCAATACAGTAGACAACTTCACCAACTATTTTTAGTTACATACTTCAGACTGGTTTATATCTGCACTGGTCCTTACCAACTCCAAAAGTTTCCAAATCTGCAATATCTGGCACAGCTGTCTCCTGTTGACATTTAAATTCCTCCCCAGGAATGGGGCACCATGCAAGACAGTGCACATCCTCGTCATGGCCACGCATCTTGTTCAAAATCACACCAGCTTTCTTCACATCAATCAAAAGTACCAGACCATTTTTGTACCTTAAAATACAATGATTTAACTTCTATAACTTTTTTATCATACAGAAGAGGCAAATGTTGCAATGATTAAGAAAATGGTGATGATGCTTATGGTGGTGGTGTTGGAGACAGTGATGGTTCTATGTTGTGTTAACATGCAGAGTCAGATATATTTTTTTCAGTTATTCAGCTCTATGCTTTCCTTTGACTATGTTCACCCCATCTCAAGCCTTGGAATGATGTTCGTTATAGTGGTAAGACTTTAATTGACATAATTGGGTTGAGTATTGAAGAGGCTTGAGTATATACTTTTCAATGGAAGATGTGGGGCAACAATTAAAGCCTCCTGCAATGGTAGAGATAACTTGACAGGTGAAGTTATTCTGGCATGGTAAACAAGGCTGATCTAATATCACTGAAAGTAGTTGGATACTATGCAGTGGGACCAGGAAATTATAACTGGTACTGGGTCACTTCAGAGCCAGACCACTGACAGAATGGTTCCTGCCAGTCCACTGTTGTCCATTTACAGTAGCACCAGTAATGGATATTGTGGGAGACCTCATCTCCAAATCCAGGGCTACCTGTGTTGAGCATATGTGACAAAGCCAGGCATGGAAGTGGCATGACCAGGTGCAGGTTACCATCTTTGTCTTGGGTCTGGAGGTAAGTATTTTGTAGTTTTTATTTGTGTTGGTCTTAACAGCACTGTTATTAACATATGACTCACAATATCATGAAGGGCACTGAGATGCCAAGTGGTCTAAAGCGCTCTCCATTATGGATTGCTGCCATCTCACCTCTGTCTGCGTGGGTTTGAGTCTCAGATTCGGCCAGTGTGGGTATGTAAGAATGCTTGTCAGTAGCTTCTCATGGGTCGGTGGTTCTTCCTGATAGTTTACCCAGGTTCCTCTTCCACTATATTACTCCCTGCCATTAGCATCATTTAGACATACATATACAAAATCGAACTAAAGCAAATAAGATGATTTTAATTAAAGTGTACACAAACACAATCTGATAATCCGTGCTCAATCTATACTATTGTTTTGTCTTCAGCTCACTGAATAAAATTCTAGCAGAAATGGTTTCTAATTAAGTGTACACAAACACAATCTGATTAGAGTATTGGCTTCACAACAATAAAAATGATTTTAGCAGTTTAATCTGTGGTCCATCCATACCATTGTGTTGGCTTCACCTCACTGAATATACTTCGAGCAGAAATTGTTTCTAATAAGGTGTACACAAATACAACCTAATAAGGGTATTGGCTTCACCTCACTGAATATACTCCAAGCAAAAATTATCTCTATGCGCATGCTCCAGAAAAACTATATGTATATATATATATATATATATATATATATATATATATTCTTAAAAATATATATCCCCAGAAATATTTTTACCATGTAGAAAGTTCAGATTATACATGGAAAGCAAAAATTTATGCACAATGGATATGTCTATGTATATGTCAATGGATATGTCTATGTATATGTCAATGGATATGTCTATGTAAAGCAGAAAGATTTAGCAGCAGGTGTAATCAGTTACGAATGTGAAAAGCAACAAGGAAATTTATTAGGCGTATCTGAATGTAAAGCAAAGACCAAAGTTATAAATGATGTTGTAGTAGGATCTCTGCATGAACATACACATGTACCAGATTCAGCACGATGTAAAGTTCGGCAAGTTAGACAAAACATTACAAAAAGAGTAGTGGAAACAGAAGAAACACCTCAACAGATTCTTGGCCGGGAAATGCAGAATCTAAGTGAAGGAGCATCAGTATAAATGGTTCCTATACAACATCTTCGTCGTCACATCAGACGAAAGCGACAAGTTATTCAAGCTCCACAGCCTCTTCCAACTGATCGAGCAACCATTGAACTGCCTCAGGTATATAAGAAACTTATAAATGGTGAGAATTTCTTGTTATTTGATAGTGGTGTAGGAGATATAAACAGAATTTTAATCTTTGGGACTGAAAAAACGTCACAATCTCCTAATTGGTTCATGGATGGAACTTTTGCTATTGTGCTGAGTTTTTCATTCAATTATATAAAGGTGCATGCACTCATTGGTGATGATGTAATTTCTTGCCTCTACTGCTTGCTCCCAAATAAAACTATGGAAACCTATCAATGTCTTTTTATGCAGATAAAGGCACTAATTCCAAATGCTCAGCCTGCAACAGTTATGATGGATTATGAAAAAGCAGCCATGAATTCTGTGGCAGAATGCTATGCAGGGATAGATGTACAAGGATGTTTTTATCATTTTTCTCAGAGCATATACCGAAAAGTAAAAGCTCTTGGAATTCAGGAAAGATATCAAGATGATTCAGAATTTGCAATGTCAGTTAGAATGGTAGCTGCTTTGGCTTTTGTGCCGCTTTCCTACACTGTGCAGGTTTTTGAAGAACTTCAAGAATGTAAGAAGATGACAACATGAATCAATTGTTAGATTATTTTGAAGATAACAGCATTGGCCGAAGAAGACGTCGAAGTTTATCTAATCCTGTCTTTGTTCCTCAAGTTTGGAGTGTACACAGCCATGTTCAAAATGAATAACCTCGCACTAACAACAGCGTTAAAGGTTGGCATCGAAAAATGCAAGCTTCCATTGCTGCTGAGCATCCAAACATTTGGCGCTTTTTGACAATCCTTCAAAGACAGCAATCATTCCTGAACGTGATAATTTCTCAGCAACTTGGAGGACATTAAGCGCAACCAACTCAAAAGAAATATCGTGACTGCAATGCTCAGATTATGAACATTGTTAATGACTTTGCTAATAGAGAGCTCAGATTATGAACATTGTTAATGACTTTGCTAATAGAGAGCACATAGAATACTTGAGAGGGATTGCACATAACATTCAGCTGTAATCATAAAAATATAACATATTTTATGGTAATATAACATTATGATATGATGATTTTAATATTGAATATTCCAGGACAAGTATATGTTTTCAAGGCTGAGATTCATTTACTAAAATAAAAATGTAAAATAAATTCTTTTGAAATTTATTTTAATTTATTATTTACAGATATTAACAATTATATTTCATATAGTGATAGACCAGGGGGGGGGGGAATGGCAGAGGGGTAAAATAACGGGGGGGGGGGGGGGGGGTAGGGGTAATTCCAAGACCCAGGTGTAAACAACAGACGTGTTTCCCACCCACCCACCAGTCTTAGTAGGCAACCCCTTTGAGTTTAACTCTCTCCATTAAACATACCGTATATACTCGCGTATAAGCCAAGAAATTTAGGAAAAAATACGGCCTGGAAGAAGGGGGGTCGGCTTATATGCAGGTCAAGGTCCAAATCTGAAATTTATGTTTTTTTCCCTTGATTTCTAGTATTTATTGTTTCCATTGATCGCCGAATATGAGATCACATGCCTAATCAGGGTTCATACTGAACTATAGATGATAAATTCAAAGACTTTTCCCAAACTTTCAAAGACCACAAACAGAGATTTCCAAGACCTATTTTTGCTTATATTGTGTATACAGGTTATATGAGAAAAATGAATGCCAAATACTACAATATTGATTACTGATTAAAGTCAAACTATAATAAATTTCCTAAAATTGTATTATAATTATCTGGAAGATAGGTTAACATTCGTTGTTCTTTCAGAAATATGTAACATACGTGTCAGATTTAATACAAAATAGATTGTTCTCTTAACAGACATCAGTATTGCTTTAAATGCATTATTATATTTGCTTTCTTTTCTCTTCAATCATTTTGGAAAGAGATGCTACCACTGTCATCTCTTCCTCTGCTTTTCTCCTAAGAGCATTTGACTCTGTGACATGCACAATGGGTCCTTTTAACTCTGCCTCTTCTGGTTTCTGTACAGAGGAAGCATGTAGGCTGGCAATGTTAGCTTCAAGAGGCAGTTTTCATCCAAGGCTAACTCCCGGTTTTCCTTTTTGGTTTTTCTCATCCTTCTCTGCTTTCTTCTTATCCAGATAAGCATGGTACTTATGTCTTGCAAAGGAGCCATGTGTCATCATTTCATTGCTAATGATGATTTCCAAAGGTCCACCTGCTTTTCTCATTGTGTCAATGATTAGCCCTTGGGCTCTGAGGCTTTCTCTGCCGAGGTTCTCAACAGATACCTGTTTGTTGACAGAAAATCCTCTCTCCACTGTTGCCTGCCCGTGTGATAACAACATTTTCTGGAGACCACATCAAAGTTCGACATATTCCTTTCTTTTGGAAAGGACAGAATAAAACACTTCATCAAGGTTGGGCGTGTTTTTTTTTTCTCCATTTTTTTAAAAAAAAGAAACATTATCTATAAATCTAGTAATATTCAAGCACTTCAAAATACTGGGCAAAACGGGCTCAATTATAGTCTAACTATACCAACCCGTTTGTTTCTTTGGAAAGTCCATTAATCATGAAATATGCAGGAGATGGCAGTATTAGTGCCATTCTGGTCACATTCAGGTTAGAAATTATAAATCAATGATTCAGTTGCCTTACTTCTGTGCACTTTTTATCATTTAATTATTTTCGTTATTGAAATCGATTGGGGTACAAACAAACGGGGATGTATAGTCAGACTATAGATACACAAATCAATTTCGGCAATGTGATTTTAATTTTTTTTTTATACCATTTGGGAGAAAGTCAAGGGTCGGCAATGAGAAACAGGAATATACCGTCAAGTGGAAATACGTTTTTTTAATTCTTTTATTTATTTACCTAATCAAATGACTTGACTTCTTACAGTTAAAGCTTCACAGCACACGTTTTTTTTATATACTCACAATTCAAGAACAACTCTTGCTTAACTCTACTATAGTGTACGCATGCGCACTTTGAAACTGTATATCCGTGAATTGAATTTATTACAATGCATGTTTTTATACATTATTATGTAGAACAAAATTTTCGAAAATTATTTTTTCCCTCAAACGTGTTAAATAAACCGATGGTATAAGTAAATTTAAACGGGCCCTCTTTTGCCATATCTCCCAAATCATCACATTAAACAATATCTTATTTTATACCCGAAGAGTAATGAGTTAACATTATTTTGCCCAAAATTACCAATAGCTTATACTTCAGTATCTTCGTTCCACTAAATGAACAGTATGTAGTTACTAATTTGCATGGACTCCTTCTCCAATTGAAGCCAAGTTGCTCGTCTTTTTACACAATGTACAAAACGTCTTTCGTTTAAATAATTTATCCTTTTGCAGCCATTCCTTGTATTTCTCTTGTTCAAGCCAGATATCGTTGAAAGACCAAAGACCTGGCATTTTTAAACACTGAACTTGAAGATGTAAATCGAATGAACAAATTTTGAATTCTCGAGCGTGTAACTTTCGCAAACTTTCTACGTAGAATTAGCGTAATTAACATTTTGATTGGCTAAAACTGATGGACTCGTCCAATCAAATTGAACTATTCGTCAAACGAAAGAAGCCAGGAAAACCAGCTATATCCGAAGCTAACGACCTTGGGCAATTTTATTGGTGACATCCTTTGAAGAAGTGTGTAGCGGCACCGTCTTGCTTTGATGAAGAGTGCATGTGTGATTGAAGTCACCGCCGAGGCATACTTTGGATGGCCAAACAAAACAAAGCCTCTTTTGTTAATGCGGCGGCAATAAACTGAACGGGTCATCAAAAGAAAGAAACCAGGATAACTAGATTACATCTGAATATAACAACCTCGGATAATTTTATTTGTGATTCTGGAAAGAAATTAATTTTTGGAAGGTTTATTTCAATTTTCAAAGACTTTTAAAGACCTCGGGGTAATATGCTCGATTTTCCCAAACTTTCAAGGCCTTGAAAATGCTACCTCAGTTTTCCCAAACTCTTAAAGACCTTCAAAGATTGTACGAACCCTGCTAATGATGCCACATGGCTGATAAGATTTGTCCTGTTGCGAAGTAAAACAAATATTTTTTTCTAACATAAATGGTAGGATAATGAATGAAAAACATGTTTTAATGTACTTGACATCTATTTGACAGATGTCCATCCACCAGAAAATGCAGCCATATGTCTAATTTGAACCACGGAAATATGTGTATTTTCCAAAAGAACCGCCATATTAGTAATCTCTAGTCAAGTATTTAACCCTCAGCTAATCAGTAATTATTAAACTCTACGGTTTCGTAGAAATGCACGCTAGTTTATTTCAGTGTAAATATGAAAAGAATCTATGTAAAGAATTATGATACTGAAGGTATACAGCCATACGTGTTATTTGAACTACAGAAATACGTGCATTTCCCAAAAGAAATGCCTTATTAGTAATCTCTAGTCAAGTATTTAACCCTCAGCTAATCAGTAATAATTAAACTCTGCGGTTTCATAGAAATGCACGCTAGCTTATTTCAGTTTAAATATGAAAAGAATCTACATTAAAAAAATAAAAGAATTACGATACTGAAGGTATATACGACAAACATTTTGATCGAGAGTAGAAATACATGTACGATAGTCTTAAAGAAACAATAGTGCAAGGCTCCATAGGTTGGAAAATATTAGTTGGCAGATTCAAAATTTGTTGCATCAGCTGGCTAGTGCTCTCGTTTTAAGAACCGAACTATCGGATGACCATGATGACAATGACGACGTATATGATGAAAGCACGCCTGTAGCAGAAGCAGAGTTTCGTGAACTGTTTGGCGAGTCTGATTTTGAAGGATTCTAAACTAAAAGTGATTGAACTTTTATAATTCATGATTTTAGAATGAGGATTAATTAATTTTTATTAAGACATAACACTTTAGAATTGTTTTTATTTCAACATATAAATTAGCTTTCTTACTTTCATTTTATTTAATAATGCGATTTGCCTAAATAAATGTATTCAGAACTCATTTTGTGCATCTTGTGATGTACAGGTAGTCTAGAAATTATGGGTCGGCTTATACGCAGGTCATGCACTTTATAACAGTTTTACCGATTCAGTTGGGGGGAGGGGTCTGCTTATATGCGAATGGGCCTATACGCGAGTATATACGGTAAGTACCTGAAATGGTGCAAAATTTGACAACCGCTCTAAATATTTCCAGGCATAGCATCAGTATGTACAGTTCATTACATAGGTAATATTTGAGTTTATAATTTCTTTTCTTTGCAGTGCTTTATGAAGTACATATTACTGTAGAGAATCAAAACAAAACCATTCCATCTTGCTTATGTGGAGATGGAAATGAAATTTCACCATACCCTACTGCTAGATGTGACTTGTCCACAGGCGAGGCTGCCAAGCAAAAAACTGTGGATTTCTCTGGATGAAGATAAGCCTGTCGGTCTTCCAAATGTTCCCAAACACCAATTTTTCCACTTTCGTCTCCACTGAGAATTAAATCTGCCTGAACTGGGGACCAGCATACTGCCATAATTTTAACCTTATAAAATGAAATTGAAAACAAAAATCAAATATGATTTCCATCATGAAGAAACAAGAATTTAATTCAATAAAAAGGAATATGTTAAATATGTATTTAAATTCATTTACATTTTTAAAAAAATTAATCTACACTTATAAAAACATTTGCAATGAAAGAAATATATAAACTATTGTTTTACATGTGCATATAAGTATATTTAATTACAAAGAGAAGGCAGGACATGAAGTAATAACACACTCATCCTCAAGCAGGTCTATGTATCAATTTAATTAACCAGTTTTCCTCAACTGTACTTTACTTGTCTGTCAAGAAAGACTAATATATACTAGAAATGTGCTTATACATTACAGAATTACCCTGAAAATATGATGCAACTGATGGACAAAGTTCTAAATCAAACAGGGGCCATGACTAACAAATTTCCCCCAAAAAAGAAAATCAAACATCTACTTCACACTAAAGAAAAAACAAAACCTGAAGTGTAAATTTGTAAGTTAAATGGGTGATAACAACTAGTCTTTAATATTATAATGCTTCATAAAATTTATATTAATCCATTAACACCTTAACACCTGCAAGTTTTTGTTGTTTTTGCATGAAATACTAGTAGGAAACACATTTTGGGGACTATTTCTGAATACATTCTAATACATTGACTTCCAACCAATTTTCCATTAGCCCAATGCCTAGATGTGCTATTAAAAAAAAACGTTTTCCATTGGATACTTTGCATGAGGTAAAAAGTTGCACTCCTTTCTTTTTGTTGTACTTAACTTTTGTAATTTGTGTATGGAGAAGACTCTTTATTAAAAATGTCCATCTTATCCTATTTTTTTCACAGGTTCACCTCTCTTTGTGCACTTTAGACCAATCTGCTGTAGATATGAGGCCATAAAATCTAAAATCTGGACACAAAATCGGATTTTAATCATGGGTGAATTTAGGGTGGAAAAAAAAAGCAGGTCCAAAAAGTTAGGTTTTTCCCTCTATTTTGTAGTGCAAATAAAATGTCCAGATTATTTGGTATCATTGTTGAGCTAAATCTGTTTATCTTTCTATAATACCACCCACTTTAATGTATCATGCATGACCTCAACGCTACAGACCTTGGCAGTAGGCTACTACCTCCTGCCCCGTAAACTCGGGACTAGGGGTTAAGGTGATAAGTCAAAGCTCAAAAACTGGACTGCCTGAATTCCAGAATCTTTCTAAATCTTGATCAGGCCTATTCCTTACCCTGTGCGAGCGTGAGCCGCTCAACATATTTATCCCAAAATTAAAGTTCATTTGCCTCAAGAACAAATTCTTTAAAGATATAAGTAAAATATTAAAGTTCAGCTCCCATCTGTATCTTACTTCATCTTACACATATTATTTGCTTAACTGTACGTAAATCTATAAAAACATTCCACAGAACATGACTGATGGGGGACATTACTATGTCATACCCCCATGACCTTAAACTATATAACAGATTAGAAGTGAAACCGACAATCTGAGTACAATTCAAAAAACAATTTATTTCTCTAAGTTATAAACTGAACATTTAAAAGGATTTTATAGTATTATGAAAGAAATCTAATCCTATGACAAGTCCGAAAGAACAGAATGTTTCAAACAAATTCCAATACTCTTTAATGTCTTGCCATATCACAATGATATAATCCAGAATGCCTTTGAATGAGTGCTCAATAATCCAAAAGTAATGTTTTAGTCCAAACATCAAAATCTAATTAAAATCAGATCTCCAATATCATGGGTTAATATCTGACAGAAACCACTTAGGGGTCATGTTCTGGTGACTTTTGAGTTAGCCAATGGAAATGCAGCTTTCAGAAAATTGAAAGTGAAACAAATCTTCATGCTTCACAGGATAGTTTTGTATTTTGACACCTCTTTAAGGTAGAAGGCATGAGCTTAATTATTACAATCCTAGCATTTTTTCTGTTCACACATAAGCTAAACATGTACTGTGGCTTAGAATTAATTTGAGTTAGGCTTGTAAATGGGTTGACTTGTTGGTGACTGCCTATCACAGTTAGACTAGACATGGAGATCAAATGCAAACTTGGGCTTCAAATGAGCAGCCGACTTTGCTTACGTATTTACATGTGTCTGCTACAGAGGCAAATATCTAAAATTCTAGATGGATGAGGGGTGATGAAAAGAATGCTAATTTGTTACAGTACTAGTGAATTTTATTCATGCATAAGGCACATACTGATTCTTTTAGCTGTATTGTCACATGGACATATTTTTTTCTGTAAAAAAAATGAATGTAAAACACAGGGGTTGGTGGCAGTGATGGTTCAGTATAAAAGCCACTAGTTGCATAAGGAATTAACTGTAATACCTCAGTAAAAATCTTACAAGCATCCTTTCAACAAAAATAATTAGTTATTTTTTTTATTTGTATCTTTAATGTAATATTATTATCATTTAGGTCATCGTCTGACAAAAAATTGCAAAAAAAACTTTCCAATGAGACCTCAGCCAAACAGGAACATATAAGGCTTCATCTAATTGGCTGATAAAATTCTTGATTATGGGAATATCATAGGTCACCTGAACATGCCCGTAGCTTTCTAACACTCCAGGCACAATTAGTGAAAACAGGTATAAAAATGAGTTTATTTTGACATAAATTCATCAGGGAATATTGGTTGGAACAAATGTTTAGCATTGTCTCTCCAGCTAATAAAGGTAGATTATGTTCAGCAAGAAAACTCACAAACAATGCTGCACCATGGGTATCTTGCAGTTCTTCTGTTGATGGCTTAAAATATTCCAGATATGAAATCTGCTGTGAGTTCCCAACCTTTATGTGCTTTCTGCTAGTAATGAATTTCCTCACATTGTCTCTGCCATACCCAATGTTAATAGTTTGTGGCACACTGCTTGCAAAAAGCATCATGTATATTGATGTATATTGGCTGAATACACAGCAAATGTTTGATTTATCTCAAACAAAACTTCAATTTTTGTGCAACATATTTCTTTTTTCTGTTCAGAGTTTCATCTGACCCTTGTTACCCCATTTTTTTATATTTGGACGTTTATGTTGGGGATTTGGTTCAAAGTCCGTTCCCTATCGAAAAGTTGGAATTCACCAATACGATTTCATGTCGGCATGGGGTAGCCACTTACTAGACAGCCCAGCAAATTTAAATCTTTCATTTGGATATATCTGCATGAAACCGATAGGGATATGATTTATTTTCTCTGAAATTATGATCATAGCATTTGTTATGTCTTTAATCCGCTCTCAAATTTCCGGTTCAGCCCAGTTTATCTTAAAAGCATTTGTAAAATTAGTCTTTTATATATATATATATATATACATGTATATATATATTTAAATATGTTAAAATGCTTGTTGCCAGGCCAACTGTACCAATCAGATCTAGTTCACTAAAATATCGCGACCTGTAGTACCCAATTGTTTCGGCAACTGCCGACATCATGACTACCGCTTAATGGGAAATCGGTTATTTTATTAAATATTTACAATAATTGACAATAATTGACAATTAGGGAATTTATGAATTTTTGGCATGTGGCATGAATCCAAGAATCACTCAAAAAGTCATGAAATTCATGCCAAAATTATAAGGGTTGGCAGCTATGCATGTGCACTAAGTGGTTGTTGTCAGATCTTTATGTATGACAGTGGATATATGATTATGATCAGTTTACTCCAAAAGTCATGAGCACTTTGTAATTCCATAGAGATATACCTGCCTGAAATTGATAGGAATATGACTTATTTTCTCTTGCGATCATAGCATTATTATGTCTTTAACCCACTGACAGCTGAGACAAATCTACATTGATGCTGAAATTTAACCTGGATCTGTGCATTCATAGTCATATGCCTACACAACCTGCAAGGTGGGGGGGGGGGGTGACAAGGGTCAGTGGAAACTCTATCTTTTACTTTGGTGGTAAAGACATTTTCAAGATGCATTGTCAAATGATAATATTAGTCTGGAATCATTTACTATCATGTTCACTAATAATTTGAGAGGAATCATTAATTATTCATTTGCATTACAAAGTGCTCACCGACTATTTGGACTAAAGCACTACATTCAAAGACATTCAGGAATAAATCACTGGAAGAAATGAAGACTATTTTGGCAGCACAGCTCATTCAAGACTTTTGGGATTCATTCTATTAATTCTATACTTCTGGACTTAACAGACTTTTTAGAATTATCTGAAATTTTGGATAAAAGCACTTTGGATTAGATTAAAAAGCCTGTTTCTGGTTTTGATAAGAAATTGGAGGAATTATAGTTTTAAAAAAGATGGAATTTGGAAAATCAAAACTTCAGCTTTAGAAAAGGATGATGGAATTGAAAATTCAGAAAGAGGAAATAGAAAGTCAAATCCAAATGCAGAGAGACACACAGATAGAGAAATAAAAATTCTGAGAAAGGAAAAGGTGAGGCAAAAGTAAAAACAAAAAGAGAAAGTGAAATAGAAAATAGAAAATTACAAATTCAGAGATAAATAAGAGATAAAAGGCATATACCGGTACAGAGAACACGAGAAAACAGGCTGATACTGAAAAAGAGGGAAAAGTGAATAAGATGCAAAAAGATAGGAAGGAGTAACGCAGTTGAAAGTAAAAGAAGTATACTGAGAGGCAATGCACACATTCCCACACTTTACATGCAATTTCAGGTTTAGATGTTATCAGAAATATCAGATTATTACCCCTGGCAAAGAAAAAGAAGTAGATAAATAGGTTTATCAACTGGTACATCATTGGTATGTCAAAACTATTGGCACATCCACACATTTAAAACTTGAAATTATTTGGATTAGTACCGTATTTTCCAGCCTATAAGTAAATACTTTTTGACTTGAAAGTCGGGTTTTTGTCTTAAATCGACTTACATATGGATTCTGTCATTGAACATTTATAACTACAGGTAATAAAATGAACTACAACATGGATGTGCTTTCAATTATAACAAAACAAGCATGGACTGTTTATTCAGCTGTGTCAATTGATAACAGAATATAGCAGTGATTTGTTCAGAAATAAAATCACAAGCACGTTAGCATCGGTAATCCAATTTCATGATTGCCAGTAATATGGAATATCATACAACAATACCATTACTAGTGTAAAATAAGAAGCCAAGATATTGACCTGGCTTCATCTTATACCCTGAATCGACTTATATATGGACGAAGGATGGAAAATTAGTCGAATTGGTGAATTCGACTTAAACTCCGCATCGACTTATAGGCCAGAAAATATGGTAATATAGCTATTAGGATTTATTTGGCATTCAATTCACAATGATGTAAGGTTCTTCCTTAGTTTTCACTTTGTATTATAGACAAATAAACTATTAGTTGAATTTTACTGAACGTGTTGGTTTTCTTTTCTTTCTCTTACTTTAAGACCAGTCATAACAGCATCCATCAATTGGTACTGACTGTAAACTGATCTTGATCTTTCACTCTTTTCATGTATGGTCCTTATATTTTGAATATTCAATCATGTACGTCAACCAGCCCTCTCTATGGTGGAGTTCCTATGGTGGCGCTATACAGTTTCGTACTTTGCATAGGGTTAGAATTTTAAAGAAAAATAATTTTATGGGATTTCTTCACTGGTTATACTGGCAATATAATAAAGACTTTGTATATCTTAGGTGTTGGGAGAAGAACTTTCAATTCCCTTTATTTTGATGTATGATTGATGGGTGTACTTTAGGTTCTAGAGTATACAGCATGGGCTAACATAAGATGTGCTCATGTAAACAAACTGCTAGCTCCGCATGGTCATTATCACTCCCTGGACTTCAGAGGTAAATTGTAGAAAAATGGTACGATAACTTTTTTTACTTTTCAGATATTTTGTAATTTGTTCATTGCACTTTCAGAAGCTGCTATTGCCTACTTCAGCAAAATTCGTTTTCCCTAGTTTAACAACTGCTAAAGTTAGTGTACTTTTGATTAATTCTGGCTAATTTTTCAAGCACAAGGGAGCATCCATTTTGTTGTACCATGCGCTTAGATCATTTACAATTTCCACAAGTGCAGTATCCAAAGAAATATCAGCCACATTACATCAAAGTAGCATTGAGATATGCCAACTTATTCTCCATTGTGCATGTTACAAATGCAAACAACTTCACATCACATACGTCACTATCTGAAAAGTACATATTAACTGGTGAGTGCCCCCATAAAGAGCATTCAGGTGTATACCCATGGAGTTATATTTATTGCTGTTTGTATTAATATTGGCTCATTTAGTTTAAATTCACTGCAGTTTAGAACTTAAATATCTTTACATTCCAAATTCTGCTTTAATTAAGCGGCTGCAGGTGGGCTTGAGAAGAGTTATGTCCCTTTCTATTGTACACAATACGACATAAACTAGTGGCAATTAGAAACCTCTGTGTGTCATTGTTTTTAAAAATGTTTCATTAATTTCACATTTCTCAAGGAAGATGCTATCAGTTCTTCTTTGAACTGGTAATAATTTGGATATTTTTCCCTGTTTTTTCATTGTCAAATTAAACTATTAACAAAATTTATTTTTTTGGTATTAAATAATTTTGTATTGACATATTAAAAAAATTCTGTAGTATCATATGGTCATGGTTTATTAAGCTAAGTCAGAAATATTTCAAACTAAATTAACAGTTCAAGATATAATGACATATAAAAGAGCTTCAACTCAACATACACAAGTCTGCAGCAAATGTCACATTTGGACAGGCTCACATGAACAACATGGTTATGGAATAATTTATGTAACCTTTCGTGGGAAAAGAAAGATTGCTTTGGCTCACCGCCTAAGGTTCTATGTTGAAACTATGGTAAATTCATTACCATATCAGTGTGACGTATCACATAAATGCCATACAAAAACATGATCATTTATCACTTGAACCAAAAAAGAGAAAATTTGGCTAGAAAAATCATGTAAAGCCTATGGTATATGCCAAGCAAGGCAATATGGGCTAGGGGGAGTGGTGTATACTGTGATAGTCAGGTACATTTAATAATTGTTACATGCATTCATTTAAAGGATTTAAAGTGTATGGATGTTCACTGGGTACAAAATTATTTATTGAATTAGCAAACATTGAATTTTGTACAAGTTTTCTGTTGCTTTTTGTTTGTGTTTGATGTAGCATATGTACTTGTACTGAAGACTTGATTTCCTCTCCCTATCTTTTACTGTTCTATGATCTCATTCTGCTATGAGCTGAAATACTGGATAAGACTGAGTAGAACAATTCCATGAGACTTGGTCAGTGGGAGTGTAAAGTTTCCTGTACCATACTCAGAGCTATGAGGGAATGAATGACATAATGCATCAAAATGTCTGCTCCATACTGATATTTTAGGTGCATAGGTAAAAATGATATTGTGCAAGCTCTCGCACTTATTTGTGTTTAGAAAGTGTGAAATTTTACTTAGCTTGACATCTAAGACAAAATTTCTTAGTTAATATTCAAGCTTTTTAATATAAGAAAGATTTAAATGTTTCCCATATGGCAGAAATTTTGAGTAATAGGATGCTAAATGGGCAAGTCAGTCACTCCAACTTTGGCCTTGTAGCAAGAAAGTGCCAACATCGCATTTAAATTTCCTGTGCCTGGGCCTCACTTTCTATGTCCTTGGCACTTTTCTGGACAGGCAGCCTGTTCTGCTTCCTGCAGATTGCAGTTTGTACATTTAACTGTTAAAAAGGCACACAGTCCTTGAGTTTTGCTTTTATACATCGGTGGATTATATCGCTTGCAATTTCCAGCTCAGTCATACATTATGCACAATGTTCCCAATATCCTAGTTAGTTTTGGTATGTTCATAATTACATTTCCATTGATGTTGACAACACGCTGCAACATGTGACCCAACAATTAAGTTTTCTTCATTTCTTTCTTTCTCCAATTCAGGGCAAAGCTTGGGTGCACTTTATTTGGGCCACAGGAAGATAGTGATTCTTCATATACATCAATTCTTGGGCGCTTTATTTGTGGAGATGTAGAACCAGATTGCAACCTGAATAGGTTGGTCACTCTTGGATACTCGTAATCCATAGTCCTATGGTTGACTGTGTTGTATGAACTCTTGTGGACAAATAGCTATTTTCTTAGCTCTTCCTTTAGCCGTGTTTTCTTAGATAGTGGCTAATGTGGGTTGATGTAGTATTAGTGACATCATGGTTACCAGTTGTTCCTGGTTGTGATGTATCTTAGACAGTATGTAACATAATCAGGCTGGGGCTTGAAATTGTTGGGAAACACCTACCCCCTTTTTTGGCATACAAGTCTGCATGTTTTGGTTTTATAATTAATTTTACCATATAAAGCAGTCAACATATTTGATTTTCATTGTAATCAATTATGTATGTAATCATCAATCACATTCCTGGTCCATGGAATGGTCTCACCAGGAGTTAATTCCCTTTGACTTTTCATTTCAATTCTTTGACATACAAGCATTAGTGCAGATTCAAATTAGATTACTAGTGCCGGGGAAAAAAGTAATTATTTACAAACAAAATATATATTTATGTCTACTGTTATGAATTTATAGCATCAAGGACTTTTTTTCTTAATCCAATGCTGGACAATTTTTGCACTATTACCTCAAACTTTATGGAATTTTCCTCACTTTTCTCACTTGATTTACATGTATACATGACCCAAGTATAGTTTGCAACTTTAGAAATGATCTAAATACATTATTTGATGTTTGGATTGAAAAATAAAACAAATACTTCATATGCATTAATTCTTGAATGTCTTTCTTTAATGTCAAAATAATAGCATTTCCCAGTGACGTTAAAATACAGTTTTGACGTCATGAAGCTACATTTAAGTTACTTCAGAGGGGTATAGTAAATTAACTATGTGTTTGTAATTTTGGAAGTAAATACCATGTATGATATATCAATATGTTTGAAATTGACTGCAGAATATGACAAGTTTTTCAATAAGTTAAAAACACATCTTCAGTGGTTCTTTAAGGTGGCGCTATACAGTTTCGTACTTTGTATAGGGTTAGAATTTTAAAGAAAAATAATTTTCTGGGATTTCTTCACTGGTTATACTGGCAATATAATAAAGACTTTGTATATCTTAGGTGTTGGGAGAAGAACTTTCAATTCCCTTTATTTTGATGTATGATTGATGGGTGTACTTTAGGTTCTAGAGTATACAGCTTGGGCTAACATAAGATGTGCTCATGTAAACAAACTGCTAGCTCCGCATGGTCATTTTCACTCCCTGGACTTCAGAGGTAAATTGTAGAAAAATGGTACGATAACTTTTTTTACTTTTCAGATATTTTGTAATTTGTTCATTGCACTTTCAGAAGCTGCCATTGCCTACTTCAGCAAAATTCGTTTTCCCTAGTTTAACAACTGCTAAAGTTAGTGTACTTTTGATTAATTCTGGCTAATTTTTCAAGCACAAGGGAGCATCCATTTTGTTGTACCATGCGCTTAGATCATTTACAATTTCCACAAGTGCAGTATCCAAAGAAATATCAGCCACATTACATCAAAGTAGCATTGAGATATGCCAACTTATTCTCCATTGTGCATGTTACAAATGCAAACAACTTCACCTCACATACGTCACTATCTGAAAAGTACATATTAACTGGTGAGCGCCCCCTATAGGCATCATAATAATAAAGCTGTGCAGATGTCACTTTTTGCAGATTATGCTGATACTGCATATAGCCAATTATTAAAATTGCCGATACTGATTATGAGACTGATTATTTCATTATCACAGTATATAATAGCAGATAAGCTGAATAACTTAGGAAAAAATGAATGCCTGGAAGAATGGGGGGGAGTCGACTTATACACAGGCCAATATGTAAACTTTACCATTTTTTGGTCTTTTTGTTCACTACTATAACAGCTGGTAATCTTGGGATATGGAACAATAATATTTTCCATGTCCTATGACATAGGCATGTTAAAAAAGTAACTTTCGGTGAACCCGACAATTATTAAACTGTTATAAAGTACTGTGATTCATTTTGTTATTATTTTGCATGTGCATATTTCTGATTTCTCCAACATGAAATTAAACAAAGGTAAATACAGACTTCATAATTTGCGGGCCAGCCAAGTTTACCCGGGAGACCATGTACTATAATGTACAGTACTTACACAGTGCAAAGAGTACAAAGTGTGCAATGTGCTTTGGACTCTTTGACTGCATTTACCTTTTAAGTAATTCCAGACTAAACTTGATTGTTTCAAGTTCGACAATATGCAGAGGCTGGTAGTGTATTTAATAGCATACAATCGCAAATCGATAGTAATAATCCAATCGATTTGTGATCTTTAAACAATGTGTTAAAACATGTTAATACTAAGTTGTCCACGTGGCCGGATGGATCCATGCACAACATTGCGAGTCGCGTGCTGAAGCAGCTCAGCAGTTGGGGTATCCAGGGGTAATGTCTCTGACGCTGACATGCCAATATCAATGCTGCATAATATTTTTTATTTTAGTGTTCAGCTGCTTCAGCGTGCCACTGCTATTCGTTGATTAGCAGTATTACAGTACTGGCTAAAGAACAGATTAATTATAATTAATTAATTAGTCCTAGTTTCGTAGTAGTTGGAAATTTTGCTTGCTATCTGCTAATGTGTATGCGGGAAGTTCAACAGCCACATGAGGCCTCATTGGCATGCTGTGATTGGTATGAGTGCATGAATGGTATTGATAATTTGTTGTATGCAGACAATCAGCAATAGTTTACAGCAAGTGTGTTAAAAAGTATATACTTTTAAGAATATGTTGTCTTTCAATTAACCCCCAAATCAAATGTTTACTCTTTAATTTCCACTCCTTAATTTTCTTTTAAATTCAAGCCATGTCAAGATGAATGTTATGATTGAATTTATATTTTGGAAATTTGTTATTTTTTAAATTTGTTTACTTTAGCACCGATTATTTCTGCAGATACTGATTATACCGATTGTTCTTAATATATATGTAATCGGCCCGATTATGAGTATGCCCAATTAAACAGTACAGCTTTAAATAAAAATAATACTAATGAGGACTTTGTATAGTGCCTTATCTTTAGAAGCTCTAAGTGCTTTACTACATCTATAATGATATGACTATAATATAAAAAAAAAACAGAAAATATAAAACAAAAAAAAGATGAAAATATTTATGATAGGAAACATTATTAGAACTTTAAGGCTGTTCTTGCAGTCAAGAAAGGTGAATTTTTGAGAGCACTCTTGAAAAGAATTCCTGCCAAGATGCAGTGGTTTGTTTCTTTGATTATGATTTTTAACAGCTTTAACAATTTTTTAGTCATATCACTATGATGTCTGCAGTGAGATACTTTATAGTGATGCCTAGAACTGAGACATCATTCTGCAGACATGTAGCATAATGTCCCACCCAGTCACATTATCCTGACACCAGGCCGACCAGTCCTAACACTAACCTCTTAAGCTGTTATAGTACCGGTACCACTTTTGTAAGTCTTTGGTATGACTCGGCCGGGGATTGAGCCCACGACCTCCTGCTTCTGTGGCTGATGCTCTGACTACTAGGCCACCACAGCGGTTACCAAGATGCAGTGGTGATTTGTAGGTACTGAGCATGATCATGGAGAAAGCATTAAAAGGATTATATGTGGTGAAGCAAACAAAATCTGTACAGATATTTCAATATGCACAGCATTATCAATTTTCATGTTAACATATCAAAATTTAGCTGAATTCACCAGATTCATTTCACGCAGAAATGATTTCAAAACCATTTGTATCTACATACATGTAAAGAGCAGCATCTCTCTTTTGACACGTGCTGAAAAGAGTTTGTGTAGAATGTAATCGAGTTAAAGAAGAGTCAACTTTTTAAACTGGACTGAGCAGTTATGGATGCCGCTGTATGCCAAGGTAAGCAGCAGAGAGGGTGAATCCTACAACGTTTTGAGACAAAATTTGATTGAAATCCTAAAACGAGCCGTCTTATAATCTTATTTTAACCAAAAAAAGGCGAACCCTACAACGTTTTCAGACAAAATTTGATTGAAATCCTACAACTTTTTCCAACAAAAAATTGATTGAATCCTACAACTTTTTCCAACAAAAAATTGATTGAATCCTACAACTTTTTCCAACAAAAAATTGATTGAATCCTACAACTTTTTCCAACAAAAAATTGATTGAATCCTACAACGTTTTTAGACAAAATTTGATTGAAATCCTAAAACGAGCCGTCTTATAATCTTATTTTAACAAAAAAAAGGCGAACCCTACAACGTTTTCAGACAAAAAATTGATTGAAATCTCCCTACGAAATCATTTTAACTAAAAAAATGAAAACGATTTTTTAATCAATTTTGGTCACAACTTGTTGTCATCCACCCTCTCTGCTGCTTAGTGATTTCAGTTCTGGGTTAACAAAAAATAATAAATGATTTAGTCTTTAGGATTTCACAAACAAACTAATCGCTAACACCTCTTCTTGTAAATCAATCAGATTATTTGACTGGTCGGTGAGTTTGAAATTAATTCTGGTTAATGAATTATTATGGCATCGCATGTAGACAGGATTAATTGGGTTTTCAATAATTAGGAATCCTGGAGGAGCTGTTGGTGCAAACGAATAAAGAATATATCCTTGCTGAGCTTGATTTGATCGTTCGAGATTAATTTGATAGCTTCCTTCGATAACATCACACACTAAATTAAGCGCAATCACCGATGAAATATTCACGTTGAACGGAGCGATATGCCTATCGCCACCATCTGGGTCATTATTGTGTTTGAGGAGGACAGTTAAATCTGATTTTTGTAGCGCTTTGATAACGGTTTTAACAATTCTTGCTAATTCATCAGCGTTGTATTTCGGAAACTTGAAATTACGCAGATTGTCTTCTGTGATATTGTAATCGGTTAGGAATCGTTGTTTATTGTCGCTGTTGTCATTAATTATTGTTTGAATAATTAGTTCATAGATATATTCCATGTCCGATATAAGTTGATTTATTATTTCAACGTGTTTTTGCGATCTTGTTTTCCGTAGTTGTTCTAGTTGTGTGTCATATAATTGTTTAATCTCATTAAAATAACCACGGACGTCAGTTAGCGTAAATGAAATAGTAACAGATGAGTCGGTTGTTCTTTTAATGATAAAATCCCATTGCAATGTGTCTTTGTTGGTGAATATAAATCTATCGGCGATTTTTCCTTTTCTTATATCAGATAAATCATCTCGATAACTGGGATTGATTTCATGATATGATTGTACATCCGTGGTTAAGTCGGTGGTGGATTTTTCCGGTGGTAATTCAGGCCATCCTAGTACGGTTCTAATAGAACTTTGATAGATATCTACGACGTATCCTTCTGTGCTTATCTCAATTGCGGATGATAGTGTCGGCTCATGAACTGTTATAGCGATTTTTGATTCTTTTCCAGTAATCGATTTTATTCTACGCGCGAATTCATTATTGATTTGTTCGATTTGGTATGACCCTGTTGGTATCGAAACGACGTTCCAGTCTGGGGTTCCGTCGGGTTTATTCTTATTTGCAAACACTAAAGAATTATTGGGTTGTTGACCACCAAATGATTTTGATCTGATATTAGGCCAACTGTGATACATTCGTAGTTTTGCTGCGCTATCTCCTTCACTGGGACCGGAGAGGGGAAATTCACACTGAATTCTGGATTCGTTGATGTTATTGATATCATGCTTGTTTGTACTGGGTTCGTGTTCTCCACTATTTGTTGAAGTAATTCCTGCGGTGTTGTCATTGTTATTATACTCATGTTGTATTTCTAATTTTGGTATCGAGGAATCATAAATACTGACCATCACTGAGAACTCACAATCTGGTAATGTTGATATTATTGAGATCATTTTGTTTTTTGGGTTCGTGTTTTCTGATTCCATCGGTGTTGTCATTGTTATTATACTCATGTTGTCGCTCTAATTTTGATATCGCGGAATCAAAAATACTGACCATCGCTGAGAATTCACTATCTGATATAATCGTATTATCGAGTGACGACGATATCATCAATGATAATTGCGAATATGCGGTTGATGCAATATGAAATTGAAGTAAGTAATTCTGCAGTTTACTCTGGCTGCATGATGATATCTTTTTTGCTATCCCGGTTGATATACCCCCGATTGTAGCCACCGCAGAAATGCAAATTGGAACTACAACCGGGGCAATCATTGTAACCGATGCAAGTATTATTCCGGCGCCAGTGAGAACGCTTGACACCGAGTATATAATAACATCAATTGCGGTGATTCTTCGTCGGTATTTTTTTATTTTTATTTGATACTCCTCAGTGAGGGTTTTGAGTCTATTCTGAAATTCTCTGACCTGATCATAGCGACATTGAGTTGATGAAATCATTGTTATTTTAAAAATACTAGCGTTTTCAATTGTGAAATCCTTTCAATTTAGTTATTTACTTCGCATATGAATTCTAAGCACCAGGATATTTTTGATCTAATCGTACTATCAACCGCGACAATCTCAAATTCTTCTTCTCCCCCCGCGATAATTACTGTCGCGGTGCCACCAAAGTAGGTTTTACCTTTCACGATGATATCAAATTGCTTGTTAGAGATTAACGTCATCCTGTAGATACCATGGGGCCACTCCCCGATATTGACTTTCAATTTAGCATTAGAGTCTTTTATCCAATCAAAGGTCCCATGCTTTACCCTTTCAGATTTTTCTTTTAGTTTAAGAATATCGTCGTAAACGTCGAGATAGGTTTTTTTGATTTCGGTATATTTTATCATCGTTTTATCGCGGCGACTAAAAAATGAAATCAAAAGGTGGTTAAATTCCAAACCTTTTTGCATGACATAATGCCCGCTGAGTTGAGAATATGTCGTCGTGATATTATAACTTTCAGAGCCCTCAAAGAAATTTTTAGCCATTTCGCTGATGCGTTTTTGTTCATCAATAGCTTTTTTAACTTCAGCGAGAGTCATTCCTGCCACAAGCGGGTTTCCAAAGAATCTACCAACAATGTCGTTAGTGGGTTTTTGATCTTCTATTAGTTTAGAAATCTCGAGATAATTTGCCTTGAATTCTGAAGCAGTCATTATCCTTCCAGCTTCCTTGTTAGCGAAGAATGAATTCAACAAGTCTTTAATTTCAGTGAGAGTCATGCCAACCACAAGAGGGGTTCCAAAGAATTTATGTATAACATTTTTGCGAAAAGAATTATAACCTCGTATATGATCATCCAGCTCACGGCCGTGGGTGGTAATCTTGTTGTCTTGGGTGGTAATCCTGTTGTCGTTGTCGGTAATCATGCGGTTGTTGGTGATAATCATCTTGTTGTGGGTGGCAATCGCGTCTGTGATCGTAGACACAAGTGCGCCTGGTTTAAGTCGTCCGTCGTTGTAATACAGCGCAATAGAGTTTTCAGCGGCGTCGCGCTGCCGTATCAAAATGTCATTCAATGACACATCACTGGATTTCAATTTACCCTGTTTGTCCTGAAATACAACTATTTCGTTCGGGTCAACACTTGTTAAATTTAACGTCTCAGCTATTTCATCTTTGATTAGTTTTTTTACATCCTTGACAGAATCAGGTGGTGCAGTGCCATCGGGTTTGGGTTTCAAAGATCTCCCCCAAATATCAATCATGTTATTGTAAAACTCTTTCTCTCTCTAAAATCGTTTTTGACGACTTCGTTGAAAAATCTTCGATTTTCTCCAGCAATTACTAGTGTATTCATTAACGACAACATGTGGTGGTTTTCCGCTTGGGTTACTCAAGGAGTTAGAAATAGCGTCAAGGACATTTAATACTTCGCTGCCGCATATTGGTGGGTCAATCATCGTTTGTGTTGGTAGCGTAGAATACCAAGTCTTCATTGGAAGGGTTTTTATATACCTCATAAACTCTTTTGGTGGGGCTAATCCATATGAATCGAAATAAATAATCCCACGTGGATCAATAGCGTATGCAACCCAGTGAGTTCCGGGTCCGGTGCTGTTATCGAGATTAATAATACCTGTTTCAGTTTTGTTTGGTTGATGTGGTAATTGATCTTTCATAAAAACACCTCTGAAATTTTTAATCACTAGTTTTTTAGCCGCATCCATTAAATCAAAATTGGACATAGGAATCTTCGATTCCTCAATTAATAAATCGTTCCTGGTAGTCTTAGACCCTTTCCGCTGTACCACGAATACGGGGTTCCTGGTAGTCTTAGACCCTTTCCCTTTTTTTTATATCCTTTCCCAGTTGCCTTCTTTAGTGCCATTCCTGCTGCAGTACCAACGGCTCCTAACGCTGCCGCTTTAGCCACCGCTGGGGCTGCTGCTGCAATCAATGCTGGAATCGCAGCTAACAACGGAAATATACCGCCTGTTTTAATCATATTTTTGATAGCAGCCGCAGAAAGAGTAATCTGAACACCTTTTTTGGCTGCAAGTGCATCATTGAAATGTTTCACCTGACGAGTTGTCAGCGATAGTTTATTTGCACCACCAGTCATTTGGTTGGGTTTCAACGTGATTGTGGTTCCACATTTTTTAGCTGATTCCGATTGCAATTTTTTTAATTGACCGGGAGTTAACGCAACACTAATAACACTATATGACATTATATATAATTGATTGATTCTAATTCAATGAAAAATCGAGAAAATCAATCAAAGATTTTCTACTGGTGCATCTACCACTCTCATTCTTCCTCCAACACCTTCGAGTAGCATTGATTTATCACTGAGAATGACAGCAACCGCTCTATAATTAGCAATAGCATCAGGCTTATTTACATTAGCTCTAAAGTGTATATCAACGACGGATTGTCTTGTTAAATCAAGATGTTCCAGCGAAAAGTAATAGATTGGATACAGATTTTTAAAATCAAATTGTGATATTTGCAAACCAGTATCGACATTTTGATCGCGTGCCATAAATGACAACAGACGATGATACACGCGTGCAATATGATTTTCTGTGTAATTAAGTTGTATATCCTCGGATGGTTCCTGTTGGCCGTTTATTCTCAGTGAGACGTCTTTCACACCTAACTGATCAAATATCATATGGCTGGAGAGTTGATTGCCAACTCGTGTGTTATCCTGTAACGCAATAAATATATGACGTGGCGCAGCAACACCTTGTTTTGATGCTAGATTCCACGTGAATAACCCGTTCAGATTTGATTGCTTCACATCTGTACTCACGGTTAGCCAACTCAACAACGACTTTCCTCCTTGGTCCATAAATGATAGTAATCGTTCTTCTGCGATGATTGCTGATGTCAACACTGGCATCCACAATGATATTTTTGTTAAATTGACTTTACCGGCATCAGTATTGGGATTTGCAGCATCTGCTGGAATCCTCCAGATTGCGTCATTATCATCACTCTTTCGTACAAGCGATACTGTATGCTTCGCCCCGTAGATAACTTTTCTGACGTTTCTACAGAATCCAAATATGTGATGCAGTGGAATCGCACATGAAAATGATTTACGCCCTACTCCCAACATCGAGTTTCGTGTTGCAGCTCCTAGATTGAAATTAACATCGTTGCTTATAATCATATTCTCGACATCAGCATCACTATTATCACGTTTTTTTGGTCGTCTTACAACAAATGGATTTCCTCCAGCGGTATTCTTACCATCTTTTGCAAACATCATAGAGGGTCCTGCTGATCTTGTATAATCATCAGAATATCTCGCTAACCCGATTATTGTTGTAGCCACATCAACATCGCGATCTATGGACTCAATTTCTTTTCCATCAATGAGATATCTAGCACTCTCAAATAACGCCATAATACCATTATTGACAAAACCGACTTGAGTACCATCTGGATACGGTGCTGGTACAGCAGGAGTATCATCAGCTGTTACAAGTTCTCCTTCTACTTCAATAAACGCTTCACAGGGCAAAAAAGTATTTACTGGTATCATGGACTTGAAGTTCAATTCTTGCTCGACTATTTGAGTCTATGGCATGATAGGCGTAATATTGATAATCGCGTACAGAATCATCCTTGCCAACTGGGGCGTCTATATCAAACGCCGGATCATGTGATTTTTTGAACATTTTATTCTATTTATCAGAGTCTAAATCGTGAAATCATAAACGATTTTCATCGACGTAGTTTTTTAAAGCCGCTTCCTGCTATCATATTTGCAATATTGCTTTGGTCCCCTTGATTTATCAAGGGAGTTAAAGCCATCGACGCTAATTTTTCGTCTACTGCGTTATTTATAATTCTACTAACACTTGCAGGCATTTCCGCTGTAGATGGTAACGGTTTTGAAAATCCTTTGGATTTCATCCGTGATTTCACTAATGATGTTAATTTATTCTTCGCAGTTGAAAATGCTTTTCCAGCAAGATCTCCAACAGCACCAATACCCTTATCACGAATAACTTCAATTGCTTTCATTCCTAGTTGTTTAGCCAACGGCATCACTTTTGGAGCCATTCTCGCAAATAACCCCGCAATGGTATTGCCTAAACCATCTCCGTAGTATGCTCTATAAACTGGAAACCGTGAATTAACTACGTAGACGGGGGTTGGTTTATCATGATTGTAGTGTATGATCATTATTTGAAATCAGAAACCATTTTTCAATTGGAAACGCTAGCGTTTTTATTCAGTCTCGGTGATTAATCACTGTGATAATCCTCCACTAACTCGCCAATGAAATCTCGATATGTGCTGATATCCATGATACCACCCTGAAATAATCGTCTACAGATATCAGATGCTTCATTAATTATTTCCGGTCAGTTATTTCCAGCTCGGAACCCTCCTACAAGAACTTCTAATCGTGATATATCATTGATAACACTACCAGGACATGAAATCCAAGGATTTTCCCTCGAAGAGTTTCCAACGCTAGCGTTTTGCAATCCACTTCCGCTATAACCAGCTGCTTCATCCATTTTTTCTAAATCCTTTTGTAAATAATCAAGAAAATCATCATCATCACGTGGTATTTGTTGTTTTTTAGGAGAGTAGAGTACTTTCTTTGCAGGTTGCTGTCGCCTTCCTCGCAATTTTCGTGGTTTTTGTTGCTGTTTAAACTCTTCGTATTGATTATACACTTCATCCACCGCATTTCTATATCCAATGTATGATGCGTTACCCTTCTTCTTAATTCTACCTGTTTTTTCAGTTTTGATTTTGTAGAATATATCAGCCCAATGATCTAAATTCCTAACAAAGTTATGATGTTCTGGTTTCAACATATTTTTCCTGTTTTCATAAGTCGTAACAACAAGCGCAGGAATTTCTGTTGAATCAGTCTTATTAATCGCTGCTAAACCCGCCTCGTTAAATATCACGCGTAAATCATCTACTATTTCTTTTGATTCCATTTGTTTTGTTTGTTCAGTTTTCGCTGCTATTTTTTCGAGTTCACCAATAACAGATTTTCCCGTCTCGGGAACATCTCCCAGTATAGCACGCTCTATCCCTTTCGTTGCTGTGGTTACTGGTTTAAACAATTCTTCGGATCCCATACCAAAATCAGTCTGAAGACTCTGTCGTTGTTGTAGTTTATTCCGTACAGAGTCACGAATTGGTACAAATCTCCTGATTGCATCCAGTCGTTCACGAGCCAATCGGGTTGTTAATGCTTCATTGACCATTATTTGAAATCAGAAACCATTTTTCAATTGCAAAACAATTTTTCAATCCGACCTAACACCATCGTGGAAGTGTTATTTCATCCTATCAATGATGGGGAAAGTATCATAATTGTATAAAAAATAAATAATACTGATAGTTTCCCCACTTTGAATTTTTTAGTGTATTTGATACCGGACCAACCAGCCATCAATTTTTTATTCACTGATTTCAACAGTTTTGATCAAAAAATGCTATAAAAAAAAATGATTAATGGTCGGGCAATCAAATAATGATAAATAGTCGGTCAATCAAATAATGATAAATGGTCGGTCAATCAAAATTGTTCATTTTCTTGAATTAACGCCCGTAGGTTTCTAACTTTAGAATTAACCTCCTTTTTCAATTCGTATTCGTACCCCAATTCTTTTCGTATTCGTTCTACGATGGTATACAACGGAGCGAACACACTTACGTCACTGGAAAATGCGAGAGAGTCCTTAATAGAATTCTGAATTCTTTTGATGAGCGCATACTTCTTTGGTAGCATATATTTATTGTTGTTAACTCCGTATTCTATATCCTGAAAATCAGACATGATTTGATCAGGATTTAACCCATCTGATAGTTCAATATCCCAACTTTTCAATTTTGAAATCTCGGATAAAATGCTATTCATGTTTTCAGAATTCATTATTCTATAACAATTATATATTTCTAAATGAAAAATATGACGCATCAGACATAACTAAATTGAACTTTTTGTCCCGTCCTTTTTGAAATAGCCGTCTTGGTTATTCCCTCTGCAACGAATCGTACTGAGGGTGGACAAATATCGAAGTGCCTACCGGCGCTGGTTATTGATTGAAATATTTTTTCTTCGTTAGTTATCGTATTCAAAGATTTCACAGGTCTCGCTTTTTTCGAGTATTTCCCAGTCCCCCCTCGTTCGGAATTTTCACTTTGTGTGATAGCCTGCAGATTTGATAAAGAATTGTTTTTCGGATTAGAATCGATATGATCAATAACAAAATCATCCTCGATCAATCCATTGAAACATTCATACACGAAACGATGGCAGTAATATTTCTTCTTTCCAGCACCAAACATCAAATACCCCATACCATTATCCCACCCAACTGGTTTCTTCAGTCTGCGGTTTCTTACAACACCATCACTGGATGCTTCATAATTTGTGATCACAGGGTGTTGTCTGAATTCTTGGTTCATTTATATATTATACTATTGTTTGTCTAATTCATCGTTTGGTTTAATGATAAATCTTTCGATGTAGTCTTGAGGAGTTCTTATGATTTTATCCTTGACTCTGTCAAGGATACTGACTTTGTCAGCGTCAAGAATACTGACTTTGTCAGCGTCAAGAATACTGACTTTGTCAGCGTCAGGGTCATAATTTCTGATTGATTGTCCATTTTTTATTCTTTTATCATAATATCGCTTCAACTCCCTGTATCGCTTACCACCGCAATTCAAACACAACTGAGATTTTCCCCTGACCCCAACTCCACATAGAATACAGGGTAACGGACCAAGGCTTCCACGTCGAAAGCTTTGCATATGATACCCACAGAACTCATTTCTGCATGATTTGTTACACGGGGTTACTGATCCAATCATAAGCCACTTGCAGTGATTCATTATATAAAAATCTTTCATTTAAATGCTTGTTTTAATTATAGCATGAAGGAATTAAGGAAAACGCCTTCGAAAAATGCTGATAAGGAGTTTAAGAGATTATTAAAAATCAATCCTAGATTTAATCTCGATAAACCCAAAAAACGTCCAATAGACGGAAATATGAAAGAGTTTAAGAGATTATTGAAAATCAATCCTAAATTTAATCTCGATAAACCAAAAAGACGTAACAAACGTCCAAGAGACGGAAACATGAAAGAGTTTAAGAGATTATTGAAAATCAATCCTAAATTTAATCTCGATAAACCAAAAAAACGTAACAAAATCAATCCTAAATTTAATCTCGATAAACCCAAAAAACGTCCAATAGACGGAAATATGAAAGAGTTTAAGAGATTATTGAAAATCAATCCTAAATTTAATCTCGATAAACCAAAAAAAACGTCCAAGAAATTACCCTGGAAAGATGCTCAATTCAATCTCGATATGGTTTCTAATACACCAAAGAATACAATTCTTGATAAAGCCATGATTAGTAAAATCAGAGATTGTTTTAATGAATTTAAGCGTGATGGAGCATCTTATTGTTGGTCAACATTTCGAATTGATGGTGTTGTTGATGCTACCATGAATGATGAAAAAGCAGCAGTGATAATTTCACGTGTTGGGGAAAAACGGTATTTTTTCCGAATCAAATTCATTATCGAAGTCGATGGCAAATGGATTATTAAGGATAAATTTGAACCAATCCTCAAGAATAAAAAAGCTGTCATTGTGAGTAGAGATTCCAAACCAGGGATTCTAACCGGCATTGATAAACCATATTATGAAAGATCTTATCCCGTAACAGCAATGGTTTATGGGATATATCCGTTAAATGATAAACCCGATATCGCAAAACTAGCTCCTATGAAATATTCGTCAGGGCTTAATTGTGTAGCAGAACGAATAATAGAACACTTCACAAATGCATCCCGAGGAAATAAACTAACTGATCTGCGACGTAGGAAAATAACCGAGTGGGAACTGACAGTGAAACAGCATGGTGCAAAGATTTCTGATATAGCTAAATTAGAAACATCATTAAGATTTCCAATAACAGTTATGACGATAACGGGAGAGGTTTTAAACGAACCGAAATATAACAAAAATGGAGCCCCAATACAGATTATTGATCATAACAAACACCCGTGGACACCTGCGGTAACAATATTTCCACGAGAACGAACCGTGAAATATATCCCTAAGGAGTTCGTCGGGGATGTTTTCTATGAAGAGAAATTATTCGATGCTATTCATGCGTTGTGTAAGGATGATCCTGTGTCAGTGTGGTTACTTAGAAGTGATGAAGAATTCGATCAATTTGTAAAACCAAATGGTGAATTATATCGCATTGAAGAATTAGATAACAGAATGAGAAAAATCGCTAGTGATTTTTCACCGGAGAATTCCCATGAAAAACTACTCACGGATAGTTTTACTATTCCATCAGTGGTAGCTCACTTCGCAAGAGAAAAAAACTCATGGCGTCCAACACGAAATGATTTTCTCGAGGATGTTAAATTGAGTTGCGTCGAATTCGGTCATGGAGGACTGTGGAATACGAAATACTCACGTGATGGTATGATTTCAATTGATATAGCCGCGTGTTATCCCGGAAGTTTTCTCGGGTATGGGGAATGCGCTGAGTACTTCAAACGATTTGGACACCCCACGCATGAAATGACTCGTGTTGCGATTAATGGACCATTGCCTGATTTTGATTTAACCGGATTCGCTCGTGTGATATCATTTGAATTAGCTACAGGGTTACATCCGTGTAGTTATGTTTGGCTCGGTAGACACCTATCTGAAAAGGCCTGGATGCCAATAGTGCCATTGAGATATATGATTGATTGTGGTATGCTAATATCGTTGATTGTTTCCGAGGCTATTATATGCTATCGAGCTCAGAAAGAAGTTTGGCTACCACAACCCGATCTAGATAGAATAATCAACGAACTACGAAAACAGTTTCCAGATTTCAGTGAAGAAGAAATCATAAATTGGTCTAAGAAGTTATTTGAAATTAAAAAAGAACAAGCAAAAGATCTCGGAAGAAGAATAATCGGTAAATTTACCCAGGGTGGACGATACGACAACGCAAAATACTCTTCGCGGTTGATCATAGATGTCGCTGAATACGATTTTATTGTAGCGGATTTAATGAAACAGGGAAAACTTGTATCCCGTAAGGATGCTTTTCTATCCAATGGTGAGAAATTAGGTACGGTTGTTACCTACTGTGATGGATATAATTCCCAGTACACACATTTGAGAAGTTCAATGTTAGCCTATGCTTCTATTAATCTATTTTCGATGATAAATAGATTTCCTAATACCGCGGTTAGAGTGGCCACTGATTCGATGTATATACACAATAAGTACAAATCAGCTGTAGCGGCATTCACAGATCCCGAAGAAAATTGGGGGCGTTGGCGATTTAAAAAGGAGATGCTACATGAGTATTGTGAATCCGCAGACGTTGCCATGGATGATAAATATATTTGTTGTAACCGTCTTGAAATTCAATCAGAATTTTCTAATGCACCACCGGTATCTGATCCAATATGTAGATACAAGACAGTGTATTTAAACGGTTGTGGTGGGTCAGGAAAGACAACTCGTGCAATTGAATTATTTCGTCGTGGAAACGCTAGCGTTTCTAACATGATTGTGCTAACACCGACTCACAGACTCGCCAGAGAGATGATACAACGAGGGGTAAATGCTTGCACTTATCACAGTTTTTTTCGATGGAAAGGTGACAAATGGACTCCTGAGCGTATGGGTGATAAATTCATTCCTGAAATCTTAATTTGGGATGAAATATGCACAGTGTCATTAGATGTATTAAAAACATTTCTTGAGTGGTTGTTAACCAAAAACACAAAAGTCGTCATGTGCGGGGATCAAGGCCAACCACCACCATTTGTCGGTGCATCTCCACATGAATGGCTAAAGGGTTTTGTAGACTACTATGAAGAAATCACCACTGATTATAGATCACTTGATGAACGATTACGCGAGTTCAAAGCGCTAATTAGATTACAACCGGATAGAATCCAGTGTGAAATAGCGCGTGAATTGATTTCAGAGACTCCAATGAATGATTTCTGGGAAACGTGGAGACCAAACGATTTGATCATTGCAAGTAGAAAAATAGTCAGGGATACACTTCAGATGAAGTTATTTGAACTGCATAAAGAAAAATTTGCAACGCTTCCAGTACCCCTTTGTTATAGGCCATCGGATACACGAAAACAAAACATTGAAGTTGATATTCCAGGACAGAGTGAAAAACAAATTCTGGTATTAAATGATATTGTGCTGGTTGATATCAATGTCGTTGAAGATGCATTGCGTGCTAATAAATCCCCGTGGACGCTAGGATACGCAGCAACAATACACTCTTCACAGGGATTGACTATATCGGATACAATTGTTTGGATGGTGGATAATCACATCGAATGGTCGAATTTAGTCTATCTCGCAGTATCCAGAGTACGAAAAATAAATCAACTTCGAAGAATTGTCCTGACAGAGTCAGGCGATGATAATGACACCACAATAAATGATATTGATGTTAAAATTATTGATAAAAAACTCTCCGGTTACAAACAACAGGACAAAAAAAACCAACGAAAATTTAATATTGATGCTGAACTAATAATCACTTTGAAGAAACAACAGAATAATCACTGCGCGAGTTGCAATTGTATAATGCGTTGGCAGTATTCGGATAAGGATCCTCGCCAATTCACCGTAGACAGAAAAAATAACAATCTCGGTCATGTCAGAAATAATGTGATGTTGACTTGTCTTGAGTGCAATAGACGCAACGGTGCTAGTTAAGACCATGCGGTGGCAATTGAGTATCCTCGGGAATCACTTGTAGTTGTTGTCGAGTAAAACCCCGCTGAGGGGCAGTTGAATCCAGTTTATAGACTGGAGGTCTACCAGTTGATCGTGTTATACTAGATATCTTATGCGTAGTGACGCTCCAAATAGGATCAGTAGCCCATTTTCTACCCCCTTCAAGCTCTCCTGGTTCGTATAAGTACCTCACAATGACATTACTACCAAGAATTGGTTGGGAAACGCTAGCGTTTCTAGGGAAATCTTTTTGTGGTTGTACGGGTATTGACTTCTTTTTAATCGCGTTGATAGGTTTCATGTTGATTGTTCTAGTAATCTCGTTATTCAGTGCAGTAATCACAGATGGTAATCTTTTAACCCATTCACTGGATCGCTTTTCTTGAATGAATTCTTTTGCGTATTGATATCCAAATAACCGCTCAGCAATCGTCCGATTAAATCGTTCTACAATGGCCTGATCGCGATGTAGCGCAGTATGCCCTCGTCGTATGGTGACATTATGATGTTTCATTGTAGATAACACTGCACCCTGAAATTCCTTGCCAGGATCAACCTGCAATAGATTCGGCCAGTGCAGAGGACCTCGTCGATAAATCCTTTCAAATGCAGAAGCAACTTCAGTGGCTGATTTAGTTTTTAACGGTTCTGCTTCTTTGTATCGACTTGCAATATCAACTACGGTTAGCGCGTATTTGTAACCACGATCATGTGGCAGAAATAATATATCAGCCTGATGAACTTCATTAGGAGCGGTCACATCAAAATGCGAGAATTGAATTTGTTTAGGCGGTGGTAGATAAATTTGCCATAGTGCCTGTTTGGATAACCAATTAGCCGCAGTGGTTTTTTTCACTTTTGCAGCGCTAGCGAGTTTATTGATTGCAGCGTTACCCCTCCAGTATCCCCTCGGAGAATAATAAATTGATTCCATATTATTAATTACCAGCACCTAACATCAATTTACTTTTCATAGCCGATTTTATCAAAAATGAAGACAATTTTTCTTTGAAGGATTTATCAGAAATAGCATTTAACGCATGAATTAATTTCACATCTGCTAGATGCCTGTGTTGCAGATTGCTGCTTTTATAAGCAACATCATGAAGGTGACAGGCCTTATCAATGGCGTTTATTGGTTCTTCACCGGGGTTGGGTTGATTTTGATTATTGAGTCTGATATCAAGTCTGGTTCCCGGTCCACAGTAGCTATATCCTGGAAGGTGCTTTTCTCCGGGGTACTTTGCCCATGGGGTTCCAGGGAGCTTTGCCAATTTGGCTGCGATATCACCTCCTCGTTTTTTTTTAAATCAGATTTCATAGACACAAATCTAAATTTCTTTGTACCACATTGCACGCATTTACCAGAAAGCGCTGATCGGTTATTTTTAGTTGTAACCGTCGTCACATCATCTGTGCCAGTACGCGTTTTACACTTCACACAATATAGATCCATAATTTATGTATAGAAATATGGATATAATTGATTTTTCAGCGACTAAAACAAGAGAACCAATTAAGCATCATGCAGCGCTACCAAACTCTATCCGGATGATTATAATCGGGCCATCTGGATCCGGTAAAACGCAATTGTTGCTCAATTTAATAATGAGATGGATGAAGTGGGATAAGTTGTATTTAATTGCCCCTAGCGTAGATGATCAACGATGTTATGAAGTGTTAAAGGATTTTAACGAGAATGCATCAGAAATTAAGGGTGAGAACGCCATTGATTTTATAACCGATATCGATGAAGCACCGAGTATTGATGATATTGATGGAGATATTAACAATTTAGTCGTATACGATGATATAATGTTGGATAAACAAAAGAATCCTGCTAGAATATTTTCCCGTGGGCGTCACAAAAACACTGACGTGATATATGTCACTCAACGCTACACTCAGGTTCCAAAAGTCATCAGAGATAACTGCAATATTCTTTCTGTATTCAACGGAGTTGATACTCATACGCTACGAAATATTTGGCAGACATGGTGTTCTGATATGGACTTCAATCAATTTAGAGATTTCTTTAGTCATGCTCAGTCGACTCCGCACGGATTCGCAACAATAAATTTACATGATCCTCGGACACGATATCGTATCGGACTAGATAAAATATTCGGTTAAAATCATTTCTTATTTTTGTTAACCAGAACTGAAATCACTAAGCAGCAGAGAGGGTGGATGACAACAAGTTGTGACCAAAATTGATTAAAAAATCGTTTTCATTTTTTTAGTTAAAATGATTTCGTAGGGAGATTTCAATCAATTTTTTGTCTGAAAACGTTGTAGGGTTCGCCTTTTTTTTGTTAAAATAAGATTATAAGACGGCTCGTTTTAGGATTTCAATCAAATTTTGTCTAAAAACGTTGTAGGATTCAATCAATTTTTTGTTGGAAAAAGTTGTAGGATTCAATCAATTTTTTGTTGGAAAAAGTTGTTGGATCCAATCAATTTTTTGTTGGAAAAAGTTGTAGGATTCAATCAATTTTTTGTTGGAAAAAGTTGTAGGATTTCAATCAAATTTTGTCTGAAAACGTTGTAGGGTTCGCCTTTTTTTGGTTAAAATAAGATTATAAGACGGCTCGTTTTAGGATTTCAATCAAATTTTGTCTCAAAACGTTGTAGGATTCACCCTCTCTGCTGCTAGGTAAGTCAACATATTTCATTAGACAAACTATTAACCAACGTGAGGTTAAAATATTGCCGTTGTTCTAGGGGTTAACGTCATTTTTCAGCACTACTGGCAAGCTTTCTTACATACCCATTTTGACCGAATCTGAGACTCGAACCAACACAGAGGAGAGATGGCAGTGACAGAGAGTGCTTTAGAGTGCTCTGGGGCCCCTGACATTAAAATGTGATTTAAAAGTTTAATTAGGTTATTGTATGTTCATTTTGAAACACCAACATAGAAAATTCAATGAGCTACAAATGCAGTATTGAGGTGATAGAATTAAAATATTTAGTAAAATCATAGCGTGTGAATAATAGCTTCTAGGTTTTATATTCTACACATACATACATAAAAAGTTGCAATGCTTACATTATGTAAATTAAACATCTGAAGTTCTTCTCTTGTGGAAACATTCCATACTTTCATATCTCCTTTTTCTGATGCGCTGCAACATTTCAAGTCTTTTCCTCTATCAAAACTGAGTGAAAGAGCAGTGACTTTTTCCTTGTGGCCACAGAAGACCCTTTGATAATCAGGTGTTTGACCGGCGACATCAAAAATGTAAACATCGTGACGGGCACCAAAAACATACACGCCATCTTCGCTGCAGTCACTAACTTTGCTGCAGTACCAATTTGGAGAAGCTGGCAATACATTTTCCGCCATAGGTTTTCTTCAAAGTTGTGCGATTCGAGCTAGAATCAAACCTCTCATTAAGATGCAGTAGAACGTGAAATGCACGTTTTCCAGGACCGGATGTTGATAGTTGTAGCTAATCTGAATGTTGTTGTAATTATCGTTGTTTCATGGAGTAAACTCTTGATAACCAATTACAGTCATCATTTTATCATTTCTTTCCTTTTAAATATTATACTGATTTATTTGATTTTACCAAGTACGACCAATTGCGACTATCGTAAAACGTCAATACGAAGATGGCTCAACTTTGTACGGTTTTGCAGCAAATGCCGCATAAACTCTTGCACTATTTTTTTTAATTGACCATAATTCATTCAAAAGTTATATATCTCATGTTAAAGTACCCATTTATGTATAATCTCGTTTGAAAACAAGATACGTAAAATATGACGCACGTTTAAGATAATATTTTCTCTGGTTTGTCAGCTCTTAGATTAAGAAATTATTCTCAAACTTTTTTTTTATATTTTGACTTCCACCGCAAGTGAAAATAATTTAAAAAAGGTGGAGAACAATTTGTTGGTCTACAACTCGGTGATACTTGATAAACGTTTAAAATATGACGTTGGTGTAATTGATATATGTATGTGATGTAAATGTACTGAAAGTTGAACTCGGTTTTTATACATATATACGTACCTATATGTTGTCGACCATCTTCAATCCCACCTTTCATTCATAGACCAGGATTCTTGCGACATTACGTGCTTGTTTTCAAATCGTAAGGTTATAATCTAAGATATCAGGGTCCGTTAACCATGACAGTAAGGTTATAATCTAAGATATCAGGGTCCGATAACCTAGTCCTACAATGTAAGCCCCAACGCTGATATTTATGTTTGCTCACGTAGCACTAAAATCAAGATCAACATGTGATACGTCTTACGGGTAGGACTACCGATAACCATGACAGTTAGGTTATAATCTAAGATATCAGGGTTCGTTAACCATGACAGCAAGTGTTAAGAAATCTTCAGTTTAAATGAGATTTAATTAGGAACGTCAATTTAAATCTAACAGAAAATATCCAACCTAACTAAGGGATATATGCAATGGCACTTGATTGGAAGGGGGGGGGATATGGTGTACACTTGCCAATTGGTGAGTATACAAATTAGTTTCCCCCAAAAAAGTGCTTGACAGTAGTGATGGGAATCGGTCAGAAATTCATAATCGATAATCGGTTCCCCTAAACCAACTAATCATCGGTTAAAATCGGTTACTAAGAGCAAATTTTAATTTTTGTTAAACAGTTATATCTTTGATCAAGAGTTCAATATATTTGTAAATGTACGGAAGTAATCTCTTTTAATGACCTATATACTTTAACCTGACAATAATATTTCATTATGTGTTACTTTTCTTCTACAACTTTGTTAAATGAACGCAACTTTTAATGGCTGATCAGATATATGTAACTGAAATACTGCTACAATCCCCCACCCAAATTCTTTCGTTCACATGTGATGTGTCTAATAATTTAAAATATAGAAGGACAAGTTTTTCTTGTTTGTCATTGTTTATAAATACTACAAAAGATGTTGCACTTTTAACTGAAACAAATCAACAAAATGTGTTTAAATTTATTACCTCAATAATTTAACAACTTGATCATGCAATAATGACTATATGTTCCTAATTATGAATAAGGTTTCATATTTGTAGTTGTGAAGGGAATTAATAAATTTCAGGTCAACTTTAGTGGCTGGGAGTTTTACTAACCTTTGTGCTTTGCATACACTTAAAAAGTAGTCTCCCTTTACACACAATCGATTATGGAGTTCACAATAGATTATCTGCTCAACCAACTGATGATCGATTATAATCGATAATCGGAACAACGCTACCTGACAGTGTGCATATATGCCTAGAAATTGAATTGAGATTTGAATTGAGAAATTCAAATTTCAATTTGAGAAATTGAAATTGAGAAATTGAAATTGAGAAATTGAAATTGAGAAGTGAAAGATGCTTAAGCTGAATGTCCTCCACTAAGACCCAGATATTTATGATTTGGGATCTTATCCATTCATTTTACATGACATCAGAAAACGTGTGAACTTCTTTATCTGCCGTTTTAAACTGGTACTTAACAACATTGTTCTTCACACATAATTATAAAGGCAAATCACATTTTGTGTGTAAGGATATTATAATATATCACATTCTGCTATGCATGTTGATCGCATGAGACCAAATGCTTGACTTGACCCTTTTTTCTTCAAGTAAAACACTGACATTTCAACCATCTTTATTATTCTTTCATAAACAATTAGACCACTCAATACATAGACGCTAAAAGAAATGGATACATACACAATTAAAAACATGTAATGATTTTCAATTTACATGGACTGAAATCAATTATTTAGCTTTATTTCAAGTTATAAAAAAAAATCATTAATAAATAATTTCATATTTCTAAAAGCATTTCAAGAATCGGTTCTGACTTTCAGTACAAAGTCATGCTCCTCTAGGCAAATGTTTCATTTTAATACTCAAAATAAAACTTCTTTGAACAGTTATTTCTTACATTCAGTATCATCCTACATCCTTCATCACCACCACAAATACAATGTTTGAGCATACTTGTTTGTTGGCTGTCTTCGGCACAAGCACATTGAGTAAAAAGTATTTGTTCATTAAATTTCTGGCATAATACAGATGCTGTTATTATATGCAGAAGATAATTGTCTCAAGATGACAAGCTTAGGAACATTATGCAAAAAATATGTCTTAAAAAAAACAATGTTGTCTGTTTATATAAACAAAATGCATTTATATTTGATAGCAATTTGCTTGATTATGTTTCAACTACACTTTTCTGTGTTTTGATATAAGCCAGGGAACATGGCTTTATTTTTATTTTTATGGGCACATTATTTCAAGCATAATCAATGTGTCATTTTGATTAAATAGACATCTTTTTAGATAATTAAATCAGATTTTATATTGATTATACATTATAACTTGTGTTGATAAAGATTTGTTAGAGACTCAAAATGGCAGCACAAGGTAAACTAACTTTGCATTGTGGGTATTTGCATATACAATCGTGATGTCTGTGAAAACAACCCATAGGTTAGGTCGGAAATCTGAGCACTTTTTCCTATCCAGGTATTTTAGTGCATGTTTACGACCACACAGGTGAAAACAGCTGCCATTATTCTAGGTGACCTACATAGCATATAGTAGAAATTTATTAAAAAAATTTAAGATATGCTGAAGATTTGCAAAACTTCGAAATATAATTGTAACATGCTTAATAATAATAATCAGATTAAAACTTTGTAAGAAACTGCTACTACAAAGTCACTTTATAGTCTGAAGACTAGATTTACATGCTTTGGTAAAATGGATTAAAAAAAACTCTATTGCTAATATTATAATACAATATCTCAAATTTTGATTAATGGGTAGAAAGTTTTGGGTTTCTACAAAGCAGTTGACATTAAAGTTGTACATATGTCATTTTGCAAATGTAATGTATTACAAGACACAAACCAAATGCTGTTACTCTCATTAACTGGGTAGAATGCTAATTCAAGTAGTAAGATATAAAATAGTTTTTCTAAGTACTGGTTCAAATTATTAACTGATAATATATGCCCAAAACAGGACTAAAACCTACAACTGACATATGGCGAACACTGTGACTATTGGGTGAATCACATTAGCTTGTATCGTTGTTTACAAGATAACTATAAGTCATACATATTATATAATTTTATACTATATGTGTGACTGATGGTTAAATGGTAAGCAACGATATGAGCACCTGTAGTGTGAATAAAGTTAGGAATCTACTGTTTTCATACAGAATGTGACAAGTTCATGTTAATCAAGGGCTGGGTGGTGAGAACATCTTTTATCGATTTTTAAAACTATTTAATAATATTTTAACAATAATGGAAAGATATTTTTCAACAAGACCTAAATGAAGAGCTAAATTCAATGGATAGATGATGATTTTATTTTTAAATCAGAAACAGTATGAATTGTCAATGCTATTTAAATTATGTTAAATCTGCATACAGTGTTAGTCCGCTATGCATGATCAAAACGGAAACATTCCACACAATGGCAAATACTGTATATGTATGCATAAAAATATTCCCCATGTTTTAAAGATTGTGCCCGTTTTGCAGATATGAAAGATGAGTTTAACTTTGCTGTCAAACGTCTATTGTATAAGAAAGGCATTTGTACAATCATACATTATTTGTAATGCAAACAAAATTAAGTTTTATAACTTTATCCAGAGAATAAATAATAAATGAATATCCTACATAATTTTGTTATTTATCTAGCAAAATCTTTAAAAGCAAGAGATTCTGTTTAATAATCTTGGAATCATTATGTTTTGTGGTTGTAGAATATTTTTAATACATGTAATCTGCTCTGATTGCCTCAGTTGCAAATAATGATTATCATCATCATCATTATTATTATTATTATTATTATTACTATTATTACATTGTATAATGGTCTATATTATCAGGATCATCAGTAATAACTTAAATTTATAAATATTTTGAAATCTGATCTAGGTGAGTTATTTGGATGAAATGGGTTATATAGAAAAGGTCGACAATTACTTCACAAAATATTTTTTATATAGAAAATTAAACTTACCAGGCGTATCTGTGAGATAGTTGTGAAAATCAGGTCACGTCACATTCGGCCATTTGATTGCATTATTATTCAAAGATCTGGGTAAACTGGAATTTTAATTTGCAACATTTTCTTCGTCAGATGTTTCAGAAAATAACAAGAATGAGAACAATCACAACAACAACTACTTCAACTGCTTCTACTATGAAAAATAAATGGATTGTGAGAGTGGCCAAGGAAACTCACACCATTTTAACTTCAACCTTATCTCACCCATTTGAAAATAAAGTTGATCTAAACCACTTATTTGAAATATTCCATTCATTCAAACCTATCTTTCATTCCTTTTGATTTTTTGGGGGGTAGGGGTCCCACTTACCTCCCACCCACCCAGTCATAACGTAAACTTAAAAGTTACATTTAAATGTCAGCTGTAGTGGAGTCAAAAGGTTATGATGTTGTGTACCACCAATGTTACATAATTATAATACTGTGACTTTCTGGGAGTGGAATTAAAAGATACTTGAACCATCCAATACAAGCCATGATGTGGACAGTTATGATAACCACCAACATCAGTAAAATGCTCACTAAAGCTTATGTTGAATTGTTGTCTTAAATAATGCTGATGTAATATAAGTTGTATCTTATATCCATACATGAACTACTATATACAGGGCATGGACAGATTAAATGTCTAACTAAGCAGCATGGATATTCTGGAATTATCAGTGTGACTACAGCAACATTTCTTATCAGTGTCACATTGCAACTAATTTGATCACATTTTTTATTGCAGGTCGTAATATACTTAAGTCAATTGCAACACCTTTGTTCAGGTAAGCATTAGATCTTATTATTTCCAGCATGGTGTACATATGATGTATATAGTATTTTCTGTTTGAAATTGATTAAAAAAGATATGGTCATGGTCAGGAAATAAAAAAATAGTGCACAAAAATGAAAGATCGCAATTTTTTAAAGTCAGTTCTGTCTTGATAAATACAGCTAGAAAACTGATGCAGCTCTTTTCAGTTCCAGACCTCAGGCCATATTATTTTTTTATAAATTAAATTTTAATACTAATATTGAGGTTTGTTGTCATTTCTTGTCTTCTTGGCTGTTATCAATAAATGTGTTTTTAAAAAAATAATTTAAAAATACAATTGCCATCATGCTATAGATATCATAAAAATCTGTACAAATTGTTACATAACAGGGAAAACAATCGATCTATTTTTTTAAAATGGAGGCAGTAACATTATCATCAAAAATGTTTAAAATAACACAGAACTCTAGATTTTGTATTACTATAAATCCTTACAACAGTTAGAATTGATCATAATGCTGTTTGCTGATTTTTTTATCCTTTTAGCCGTAGAAAAAATAATTAGTATTACTTAATAATGATTCAGTAAATAAAATAAGATACATACATGTATATAGTGTTAATTCTTTTTTCTTCCTTACCCTGTCAGACCAAATTATCAGCTGACTTGCATTGTTGCAAGAGCTTTTAGTACCTCACCAACATGTGGTGCCAGCTTTGACCCAGAACTAAAGGCAAGGGGTTTGTTTGGAAAGAAAGGTCCACAGAAATGGTTGAAGTACAATGACATTTTGTATCCACCCAGAAAAGAAGGAGAACCTGCACGACCAGCTGTATGTTTTTTATCATTTATACTGGATTTAACAAACCTTTTGCATGGAGCCCACCGGTTATCTCACTGCTTGGTCTGGGCAATAGTGTGTTGAAATTTAGCTCCATGGGCTTCATGATGTTAGAGTTTATGTGTTGTTCAAATATATAAATATATTTCATTTCGAAGAAATATTTATTAATGAATGATTAAAAGGATAAATGTATATCTTAAAGCTGAAAGTTTCCTAATTAAGTACATTTTGTGGGGTTTCTGAATTTTGGCCAGGTTACCCTGCTACCATGAGATTTGTGAATTTGTTTAACCATTTGTTTTTTTAAAGTGTGCAAGGCAAATAAAATGCAGCAAAAAATCCACATCCTTGACTTGATATGAAACCATTATCAACCTATCAAATGACTGAAAATAAAAACTACCAGCAATATTTCTTCTCTGCATGATATGATGGTTAATGTAATTACATATAGACACAGACATTATGTCATGGCATAGGCAGAGTCATTATTTAAGTTGTTATGTACTGAATCAGTTACTAATTTTATTGTAAGTTTAAATATTTTTCTTTGTTTTTTTACTTTAGGAGATATTTTGCAACTAGAAATTCTTTGTTTCTTTGTCATACAAAATTATCTTAAATAGCACTTTAGCTTTAAAGTCTGGATGCACATGAGTTTGTACAAATAACTCTTATATATATTTGAAATGATATGTATAGAATTTTTTGAAAGAACATTATATGAAAAGAAATATTGATTTTGTAGCCATCTCTACTAATTTAGAGTTCTAACTTTTTTTTACATTTATTAATACAGGAGATAACTCATATGAGAACAAATGTGAAGTACAGTCCAGACAATATGGCATTTATAGCCACAATGGTATGTATCTTTCCTCATCATCATCATCCTTTGTTTTACTCGGTTTATGACATAATGATAACTTCAGTATACAAACGGGGCCCCGAGTGGCTGAGTGGTCTAAAGTGCTCTCAGTTACGGATCACTGCCATCTCACCTCTGTCTGTGTGGCTTCGAGTCTAAGATTCGGCTAATGTAGATATGTGAGTAAGCTTGCCAGTAGCTTCTCGTGGGTGGGTGATTCTTTCCAGAGGTTTTCCCGGGTTCTTCCTCCACCAGTAATACTGGCCGCCTTGTATAGCCTATCGTGTGCTGAAAAATGGCGTTAAACCCTACAACAACAACCAGTTTATGCACCCCTGACAACTTTTGAATCATTGTTGAAATCTGTTCATGTATCCAGCATTATACTTTCATTACCTGTAATGTCATAAATGATGGCAGATACCAGCTCGCACTGATAAATCTGTAATCTGTATGTTTAAGTTTTCAGATTATCTCTTCAACTTCACCATCACACACAGATTAAATCTAAAAAATACATTTGCCACTGCTTTGGCTAGATCTTATTGCAGGGATGATGTCAAATAACCAAACTACCTCAGTTTTGATGGATAATTACACCTAAATACAGCTGTCTATCTAGTTGCTGATTCCGCATTTATTTCATATAGTGTTAGTTCACAATATATTTATGTAAAAATTAATTACAAATGCCTGTTAAAGTTGATAATTTTATCACGTAATTTTTGTGACTTTTGAGGTTAATTTCATATGTTTGATATTGCATTGTGTAATTTCACGCCGTCAGATACAATACATTTTGTTCATTACATTGTTGAGATCATTACAACTGGAACTTTAAATGATTTTCTTGTGGGGTGGGGGTGTTTTCATATGTTGAATACAGACATTTGTGCTAATGTAATAACCTTATTTCCTACGTTTCATATCTAATGAGCCCTCATATAAGACACTCTGTAAACAGTCAAATATCAGCAGCATAACATGGCTGTAGCTGTCACTAAGTTTATTTTTAATATCAGGAAAAATTAGTACAAGAATTGACCTAAGTGTAACAAGCACATACCAGAATATGTGCTTGTATTGAAGATTTTTTTAATTATTCTAGATTAGAGGAATGTCAATAGATGAAGCACTCAAGCAGCTGTCTTTTCACAAGAGGAAAGGAGCACATGTTATCAGCGAGGTAAGATAAAGTGTAATTCATGAAAGATTTATACCGAATTCTCTCTTCTTCATTTATTGCATACGTCATAAAGTTTGGAAATCTTCAGTCAGTGCAAAAAGGGTAGAAAGAGATTGAAAGATCGGTGACAGCTGTGCTAAGAGAACAAAGTGATGCAGAAATTCCATGAGGAATACACTACAGTCATACCATAAAAATCCATAATTTTTTTCTGTTTTCATCTTTTATGCTGATAACGAGTTCAGTGAATTAGCATCAAATATCAGTATAAAGGTAAAAATGTATGCTACAATCATTTTTCTATTAGGTAAATAGCATAATACAACATAGATGTGAATTCCTTAGTACAGATTTTGCAAATATGTGGTCTTAAACACTGATTTGATTATTTTCTCCAAATCCTGATTTTTGTCCTTTGGCATCCTGATTTTCATTCAACTCAAGGTGGTAGGTCTGCTGATGGTGATTAGATTGATGTTGTACAGCACTGCAAAACAAGTAGCTTGTTTGGTTTTTAGGCAGTAAAATGTGTCTTGCTCAAAGACAGACCCCAGGCTGATCCAATGGCGGGCTTCAAACCCACACCCTTTAGGTCACATGTTCAGCACACTAACAATTGACCACATATGGCCCTTGCCTATGTTCCTCACCTTTTGTGACATGATGATGGATGGTGTATCAGGCCTATTCTAAATCCCAGAGCTCACCTGGGGTCAGAAGTATGAAGAAAGTATAGTTACATGTATGATACATATTCCTGAGCTCATAGGGGGTCAGACATATGAATAAGGTAGAGTTGCATGTATAATCAGTCCTCATGAGCCCATATGGGGTCAGACATGTGATGAAAGTATAGTTACATGTATAATAATATCCCTGTGCACATAGGGAGTCAGAAGTATGTTGAAAGTATAGTTACATTTATAATAAGTATCCCAGAGGAGGGTGGGGGTGGTCAGAAGTATGATAAAAGTATAATTACATTTATAAAAAGTATCCTTGAGGAGGGTGGGAGGTCAGAAGTATGATGAAAGTATAGTTACATGTATAATAATATCCATGAGCCCATAGGGGGGTCAGAAGTGTGGTGAAAGTATAGTTACAACTATGATAAGTATCTGGTAATGAATGTGTCCATTTTAAACCAAGGTTTCTATTGTGAGCAGTTACAGATTTAGTTTGGTTCCCTGTTTAGTGTCACTAAGAAATAGAATATTAAACAAATAAATGTACAGCTGTTAGATTAACTAGATCTTTCCATATGAGACCATTTGTTTTGATCACATGACAGTATGGCATTTGCGTTCGCCTGACTTAGTATAGCGGAGTGCAATGCAGGGAGCATACTAAGCAGGGATCCAGACTATTTTAGATCTCAGAGCTGGAGTACAAGAAGCTTAGCAAAAGTAAAATTTACAATTTTAAAGTAATTGTGATTGACATAAATGTAAATAAAACTGCATAAATAACAGAAGCAAGGGGAATATATAGCCAAAAATGGAGATTGAAAGCAATGGGCTGAATGAGGTGATGCATGGAGTCTCAGCATCTTAAAAAATGAATGTATAATTGTGAACTAAACATTAAATGAAAATACAAATAGATTGAATTCTAGAAGACATGTAAATTCATGCAGATATTTTTACACTAACAGACAAAATATTTATTGCCTAAAGCTACCATATGCAGCAATGGTTTTAAAAGCTATATGATACAACCACTGTATAAAATGTATTTATCTTGTGTCTGTTGCAGCATAAGTATTGACAAATCAAAGTCCATTCATTATAGTTATCAATTTAAATAAAGATATTATTAAGCATAAGTTATGTACAGTGGAACCCCGCTATAACGCGCCCCGCCATAACACGAATTCTGATATAACGCGGTCGTAGCATGGCTCCCGAAATTTCGTATATTCATTCACACATGGAGAAAAAAAAATTGGAGAAAAGTAAAAAAAAAAAAAAGAAATTAACTTCATTTTGGGCATGAGATTAGTTGTGACTTTTAAAATAATATGATCGTGGCATGGTTCCTGAAATTTGAAATTCATTTACGTGTATTTTTATCGGACCGTGAAAATATTTGTTTAACGTACGAGAAATAGTGTGTAAAACGTTTATTATAATTTGGTGGAAGAATTCGCATATGACGTTTAATAATAAACGATCGGAACTTAACAATTTATTCAAGTTCTTTAAGTGATTTTGGAGAAGTGATCGTGTATGAATTCTAAAATAATACGATGTATATAACGTACGAGAAATAGTGTGTACAACGCTTGGCTTCTGAAATTTATCAATTTGAACAGGTTGTGGTGAAGCTCCGTATTCTACTCTAGAAGAGGAAACTGGTTTCATTAGGTTTTTGAATTGTTAAGCCGAAGTAAACATTATCGGAAGTGTTACTTATTACGGACCCATGAGTAAAGCCAGTAGATCGTCTTTGTGATTGTCTTCCATGAATTCTGTATACAGTCGTTGCTCAAACAATAGCCGACATGGGCTTCTTATTTAACTGCAATCACAGCCAAGCAGCAGACAAAGCTGTGGTTGATACAAGAGTTGCACAATTTAAGAAACATCAAAGGACGAAAGCCACCAACATATATGCTGTGCTTGGCGGTGTGATCAAACAACAAACAGTTGAAAGTAAATAATATCCACTTTATTATCTGTAAATTAAAAGGGTATGAAATTGTACATCCGTTCAGCTTAATTTTGTTTTATATAAAAAGTGATTCGTAACCATTGCAGGCCTTCATTACTTAGTTATCGAGCTTTATCTGTGTACGTTGTTTGCTTATATAAAAAAATATTTTACTATTATGGAAAAGCAAGTTCAAAAACGCAAGTCGTTTTCTGCTAAAGAGAAACTGTATGCCCTAGAGCAAAGAAGCAAACGTCATTGGACATATTTTTCAAGAAATGATGAAATTTAAATTTGGAACCACACTGACTTTGCACTTTGCGCAACGATTAATTTAGCAGTTTTCACATGTTTCTTTTGATGTTCACAAAATCTGAAATAAAAGTTATTTGCACGCTGAAATCATGCGTTGATTGTTAATTATTCTTGCAGTTGTCGCATATGATAAAATTTTAGCGGTATGAAATTTGTACAGACACCGTATGTAGACCCGGGAATAGCTGCATGCAATGACCGTACGATATCAGACGGCAAGTAAATGGTTTCAATATTTTGTTCATCTTATATTTTACACGACGAATTCAGACTATTACAAAATTATTGAATATTTTAAATCTGTACGATTTTCAATGAAATTACATCCATTATGGATGAACTGCATGCCACGACGGCACGGTAGCATACGATGTTGATAAACTTTTCATGATATAGCGATAGTCTGGTATTATCGGTCAATCTGTATTATCGTTCAAACAAATAAAAATTAGTAAATGTTTTTAATGCACAGTAATAACCTATAAATATATTAGCCATCGATTATTTTGAATATATCTTAATTAATGCATTCCAGTTAATATTCATCTGATGATAAGCCGACTTTTGATCATTGTACATGTATACACGTATATGTTCTCGGAAAAAAGTTAAATATTGTAAAACCCCGCATTAACGCGACCCCGCTTTTAACGAGCAGCAGAGAGGGTGAACAGACCAACTTTTACAGGCGTCGATTTAGCAAACTGAGGCTTTCTCGAAAATGCTTAATATAAGCCTCCATTCATCAAAATAAAATTAAAAAAAAAAACGACGCCATTTTTGTTGTCACCATCCCCTTTGCTGCTTGGAACTTTCAGTTCTGAGTTAACGATGCTTGGAAAATTCGTGGAGTTTTCGGGTAAAAAAAAAAGACGCCATTTAGTTGACGTTCACCTCCTCGGCTGCTAATGCGCTAACTAAATATTTGATCAAGTCCTTAAGATTTCACAAACAAACTAATTTGTAAAACCTCACCTCGTAAATCAATCAGATTATTAGATTGGTCAGTGAGTTTGAAATTAATTCTCGTTAACAAATTATTATGACATCGCATATAGACTAGATTAGTTGGGTCTTCAATAATTAGAAATCCTGGAGGAGCCGTTGGTGCAAATGAGTATAAAATATATCCTTGCTGAGCTTGATTTGATTGTTCGAGATTTATTTGATAATTTCCTTCGATAACGTCACATACTAAATTGAGCGCAATCACCGTTGAAATATTCACATTGTTCGGAGCAATATGTCTACCGCCGCCTTCTGGATCATTATTATATTTCAGAATATTTGCTGTAGGATTCTTCAATTTTTTCCAATTATCGTGGATTCTTTTGAACCCAATATCAATAGCATCGTCAAGTTGTTTCTTTAGTTTATCCGGATTATATCCAGGGATTTTAAAATCTTTAATCTCCGTTTTATTAATCTTATATAGATCCGCAAACTTATCATGTAAGATCTCTTCATTTAATACTTCTTGAATAATTTTCGAGTGAAATATTTTCATATCGTCGATGATTTTATTACCCGTTTCTACGACGTTGATAAATTCATCCTTGGTGAGAGAGCCGGATTTAATAGATATTAGCAGTAGTGAAAAATCATTATTCATTGCTGTGAAATTTCCGTTAATGAGAGGAACATAAATTGATTCAAAAATTTCTTTATTAAAGAATTTATTAGGAGCATAATCCTGATAACTCTTGACTTCATTGACGGGTTTTATTTTGTTGGTGATATAATCGGATTTCTTAGGTTCGGGTGGAAAATCCTTCGAATTTTCTCGCGAGTTATCCGGTGGTAATTCAGGCCATCCTAACACTGATCTTATAGAACTCTGATAAATATCTACAACATACCCAGGGGAATTAATCTCGATAGCAGATGATAACGTCGGCTCGTGAACCGTTATAGCGATTTTTGATTCTTTTCCAGTGAGAGATTTTATTCTACGTTGAAATTCAGCGTTGATCTGTTCGATTTGATATGACCCAGTTGGTAACGAGACAACGTTCCAGTCTGGGGTTCCGTCTTCACGATTTTTCCACGCGAACACCAAGGAATTATTTGGTTGTTGACCACCAAATGCTACCGATCTAATATTAGGCCAGCTATGATACACTCGTAGTTTTGCTAGTGCGATCTCGCTCACGGGAACAGGAATTGGAAAATTAACACTAAATTCGGGACGTGTTGAGGTTATTGATATCGTGCTTGTTTTCACTGGTGTTGTATTTGTTACTATTTGTTGAAGTAGTTCTTGCGACAACATTATTATTATTATTCTGCTCTAATTTCAGCATTGTTGATTTATACAATTGAGCCATAGTTGAAAATTCGCTATCTGATATTGTTGTGTCATCCAACGACGATGATATCAACGAGGATAATTGCGAGTAACCGGCAGATGCAATATGATATTTAATTAAATAATCATGTAGTTTACTCTGGCTACACGATGATAGTTTTTTTGTGATCCCAGTTAATATACCAGCAATTGTAGCCACTGCGGAAATAGCGATTGGAACTACGACCGGAGCAATCATTGTAACCGAAGATAGTATTATTCCAGCAGCAGTGATTACTCCTGACACCGAGTACACGGTGATATCAACTGTGGTTATTCTTCGTTTGTATTTTTTGATTTTTATTTGATATTCTTCACAGAGAGAACTGAGTTTAGTTTGAAACTCTTTGACTTGATCATAGCGATACTGATTCGATGATGGAGTCATTTTATTTTAAAAGCGTTAGCATTTTCAATTACAAATTACTTTGTAATTTTGAATCGTGAAAGAATTTTTAAATCAATTTAATTGTTTACTTAAATCCACTACGAATTCTACGTACCACGTTACTGAAACCTTGGCTAGATTTCCATCTGTATTTGTTATCGTGAATTGTTCAGTTGTATCCTTGTCGATGATCGTTGATATCGTATTATTGACTCCAGATGAACTACTTGATGATATTTCAAACTGAGTCGGTGATACTATTATTAATCGATAAATACCCTTGACTGCTGCGGTTACGGTTAAAATATTGTTTGTGGGAGTCCACATAAATGATCCGTATTGAATCGTGTATACTACGTTGTTGACGATAGATTTATTATGAGGAATTTTTACTTTTTCAACAACGCTTATCATTCTCATTGCATCATCCCTTATTGCGTTGTTGAATGTTTTAAGTTCATCGATGGATTTTTTAATATCGGGAAGTGTTATTTCAATTTTATCAAATGGGCTCCCAATAAACTTGTCCATGAGGTTTTTACGAAACGTCATAAATAGTTTCGTGTGTTTTTCATATTCGGATTGAAGAGTTGCTAGTTCCAATATAGAATCTTTTATTGTGGTGAGTTTTGGTGTGGTTACTGGTGGATTTCCAAAAAATTCTAGCAGGGGTTTATCAATTTTGTCAACTATATTTCTTTGTAATGCAGTAAACTGGTCAAATACAACTATATGATCGTCATATTTATCATTAAGCGATTTCAATGAATTTACTGTGTTATCATATGTTGCTAATTTATCCGTAATTGTTGAAACAAGTACACCTGGTTTGAGTTTACCCTCATCAGAAAATAACGCGATAGTATCCTCTGCTGCGTCTCGTTGTTTAACCAAAATATCATTAAGAGAGATATTACTACTTTTCAATTTACCCTGACGATCTTGAAATACAACTATTTCACCAGGATCAATATTTGCTAGGTTTAATATTTCAGATATTTCATCTTCGATTAGTTTTTTAATATCCTTGTTATCAACAGTTTCAACTCCACTATCAGGTTTTTTCAGCGATGATAAAGGTCGTCCCCAAATATCAATCATTATTATAGAAATATTTTCATCGTTTAAATCCGATGGATTTTCAATCTAAAGATTTTTAATCTAAAATTCTTTCAGAATTTTTTAAAGAGATTTGCCGCTAGTATACTCATTTACTACTATATGAGGTGGTTTCGAAAATCTTTTGGATATAGCATCAAGTACGTTTAATACTTCATTACCACATATTGGTGGATCAAGCATTGTTTGTGTTGGTAACGTAGAATACCAAGTCTTCATTGGAAAATCTTTTATATAACGCATAAATTCTTTCGGCGGCGCTAATCCATATGAGTCAAAATAAATAATCCCACGTGGATCAATCGCGTATGCAACCCAGTGAGTTCCAGGTCCGGAGCTATTATCTAAATTAATAATACCGGTTTCAACATCATTTGGTTGTGCCGGTAACTGATCTCTCATAAAAACACCTCTGAAATTTTTAATCGCTAGTTTTTTAGCGGCATCAATTAAATCAAAATTGGACATAGGAATCATTTGTTTGGAAATCGAAGATTTCGGAACTATATCGTTCCTGGAATTCGAAGACCCTTTCCGCTGTACCATGAACTCGGGGTTCCTGGTAGTCTTAGACCCTTTCCTTTTTTTTTATACCCTTTTCCAGTTGCCTTTTTCAATGCCATTCCTGCCGCGGTACCAATGGCTCCTAACGCTGCTGCCTTCGCCACCGCTGGGGCTGCTGCGGCAATCAACCCTGGAATCAACCCTAACAACGGGAATATACCACCAGTCTTTTCCATGTTTTTAATCGCGCTCGTAGAAAGAGTAATCTGAACTCCTTTTTTTTCTTTCAGCGCTTTATTAAAATGATTAGTTTGAGTTTTCGTCAGCGATAGTTTATTCCCTCCGCCATTCATTTGATTAGGTTTCAGCGTTATTGTGGTTCCACATTGCTTAGCTGATTTGGATTGTAATTTTTTTAGTTGACCAGGTGTCAACGTAACATTGATATTACTATACGACATTATACAAAACAGATTAATTCTAAATCGCAAGTGATTCAATGTAAAAATCTAAAGGATTTTCAATTAAATATTTTCCACTGGTGCATCAATAAGTCTCATTCGTCCACCAACACCTTCGAGTAGCATTGATTTATCACTGAGAATGACAGCAATAGCTCTATATTCAGGGATAGCACCACGAAGTACACGAGCTCGGAAATGTATATCAACGACGGACTGTCTCATTAAGTCAAGATGTTCCAACGAAAAGTAATAAATTGGATAAAGAGTACTAAAATCCAACTGTGATATTTGTAGACCAGTATCGACATTTTGATCACGTCCCATATACGACAGCAATCGATGATAAACTCGTGCAATATGGTTTTGACCGTAATTAAGTTGTATATCCTCGGATGGTTCTTGTTGTCCGTTTATTCTCAGCGAGACTTCATTAACACCTAATCGATCAAATATCATATGGGAGTAGAGTTGATTTCCAATTCTCGTCGTATCCTGTAACGCAATAAATATATGACGTGGAGCTGAAATACCCTGTTTTGATGCCAGGTTCCACGTAAATACGCCGTTAACAGTTGATTGTACAACATCTGTACTCATTGTTAGCCAACTTAATAATCTCTTCCCCCCTTGATCCATAAATGATAGTAAACGTGGTTCTGTTGACAACGATGGAGTCAGCACTGGCATCCAGAGTGATAGTTTTGTTAAAACGACTTTACCGGCATCAGCATTTGGGTTTGCAGCATCTGCTGGAATCCTCCAAATTGCATCATTGTCAGTACCTTTTCGCACAACCGCTATAGTATGTTTCGCTCCATAGATAACTTTTCGGACATTTCTACAGAATCCAAATATATGATGTAGTGGAATCGCGCATGAAAATGATCTGCGCCCCCCTTCCAACATTGACATACGTGTTGCAGCTCCTAGATTGAAATTAGGATCATTGTTTATAATCATACTCTCGACATCAGCATTAGCGGTACGAGCATTATTCTGTGGTCTTCCTACAACAAATGGATTTTTCCCAGTGGTATTTTTAATATCCTTTGCAAACATCATAGAGGGACCGGCCGATCTTGTATAATCGTCGGAATATCTTGCTAGCCCTAGTATTGTTGTTGCTACATCAACATCACGTTCTATCGACTCAATTTCCTTTCCATCAATGAGATATCTTGCACTTTCAAATAACGCCATGATACCATTATTTACAAAACCGACTTGAGTATTAGCTGGATATTGTGTATTATCATGCTGTAAAAGTTCACCTTCGACTTCAATAAAGGCTTCAGCGGGTAAAAAGTATTTACTAGTATCATGAACTTGAAGTTCAATTCGTGACCGAAGATCAGGTTGCACTGCGTGATAAGCAAAAAATTGATAATCACGTACAGATTCATCTTTAAGTACTGGGGCTTCCATGTCAAATGCAACATCAGGGTTCTGTTTGAACATTTTTTATTATATACCCGTTGGTCTAAATTAGAAATCGGAAACGCTAGCATTTCTGAGAGGTGAAATCACTCAAAATCGATGCAAAATACAGAATTAAAAATAAAAAAAAATAATATTATGTTAAATTAATTATTTAGTTGGGTATATTAATAATGTTGCTGATGAAAACAAATCTAGATAACGAAAATCAAATCGAAAATACAAATCTTTCAATAACTATAACAACTGAGAATCCTATTCAAATAACCAGAAATATTAGTGTTTCTAACACTAGTGTTTCTAACACTAGTATAGGAAATTCAAGTGGAAACATTAGTGTTTCTAATACTAGCATTTCTACTGAAACCATCGAAAATTCAGAAAATACAAGTATTTCAATAACTATAACAATTGGAGATTCTGTCCAAATAAATATAACCAGAAACGTAAGCGTTTCTAATACAAGTATAAGAAATGCTAGCATTTCTAGTGATGATTTTTGAGAAAATATTATTCACCGACGACGACGACTTTGTCGTAAGCCACTTCCCGCTATCATATTTGCTGTTATATTATCCTGGGCGTTAGTCATTAATGACTGTAGTTTTTTATCCACGGCGTTATTTATTATTTTACTAACCTGTGTAGGCATTACTGCAGTAGATGGTAGTGAAGTCATTTTAGAAATGTTAGCATTTCCAGGTTTTGAAAAATTTCTACGAAAATCACTTCGTGATTTCACTAACGCTGTTAGTTTATCCTTAGCGGCTGAAAATGCCTTACTAGCAAGATCACCAACAGTGTTAATACCCTTATCTCGGATAACATCAATTGCTTTCATCGATAATTGTTTTACTAGCGGAGCCACTTTTGGAGCCATTCTTGAAAATAATCCCATTATAGTATTACCGAGACCATCTCCATAGTATACTCGGTATTTTGGCAATCGTGAGTTTACCACGTAGACACTAGTTGGTTTATCATGGTTGTAGTGTATGATCATTCTCTATATAGAAACACTAATGTTTCCAAATGCTAAAGCATTTCCAAATGCTAGTGTTTCCAAATACTAAAGCATTTCCAAATTGATATTTATCTAATCGTGGTGACATTAGTCACTGTGGTAACCGTAGAAATTTGAAGAATTTCCATCCGCAGGATTTTCGGCTAACTCTTCAATGAAATCTCTATATGTTGCAATATCCATGATACCACCTTGAAATAACCGCCTACAGATATCAGCAGCTTCATTGATTATTTCTGGTGAGTTATTTCCGGCTCGTTTTCCTCCTACAAGTATTTCTAATCGTGCTATATCGCCGAGAATATTGCCGGGACATGTTACATTAGAGTTTCCAACTAAACCACTGCCTTTTTTTTCAGTGATACCAGTTGCACCTTGTGTTTTTATTTCTGAACCGGGTTTTGATTGTTTTGGTAATCTAAGAAATTCAGGGTCTGATTTAGCTTTTTTTACTCCTTCCTTAATTCCATTCTGAAAGTCTATATACGACTGTTCTTCTTTCCTCTTCTCAGAAAGATTCTTAATATTCTTCTTCGTTTTATACAACCAATCATACCACTCATCCTTTGGTATTTTACTATTTTTATACTCGTCTTTGAGAATTTCATCTCTTATATTATAACTCTTGACAGCAAACTCACCAAAGGCGGTATAATCGCTAGGTTTTTCAAATTGAAATTCTTGTATATGTGATACAATCTCAGGTTTGAATTTGTCTATAAAGGAAACACGACTCTTCGTGGAAACTGCGCCTTCTTCTTCTTCTTCTTCTTCTTCTTCTTCTTGTTCTTGCTGTCGTTGTAGTTCTTCTTGTTCTTGCTGTCGTTGTAGTTCTTCTCGTTCTTCTCGTTCTTGCTGTCGTTGTAGTTCCATCTCCCCTGCGATTTCACCTGGAAGTATTTGTACAGCTTGTTTCGTTTGTTTAGTTCGTTTTGCTATTTTCTCCAACACAGGGAGAAGAGGCTTCTCTGTTCTAGGACCTTCTTTAGGGACATCTCCGTATATCGCCCGTTCAGTTGCTGTTTTCACATCTGTAGTTGCCTTGACAACCGGTTTGAAGAGTTGTTCTGTATCCTCTGTGAAGTCGGTGGCCATTGATTGCCGTTGTTGAAGTTTTTCACGGATTCTATCACGAAGTGGTAATATTTTCTTAAGAGCTTCAAGTCTTTCTTTAGTGTTCCGTGTAGTTAATGATTGTCCTATCATTATTAAAAGAGTATCATTATTGTTAAATTGCTTTGCAATTTTTAATTAAAAAATCCTTTGGATTTTAGAAATGCAAATCATTTCGAAAGAAATCACTAACCTAAAAATGCAAAGCATTTTAATACTTCCTTGTTATTGTACTGAGTCACACATAATTTTACTTCCTCATACCGTATCGGTTATACAAACAAAGGAGGCTCTCTACGCGTGGGCTCATCACCTTCAGAGTTTTCCATTAATGTTTTTAATTGTCTCACTTTACAATTAATAAGTCTCTTTTGTTCATATTCTAATCCTAATTGCTTTCGAACACGTTCAACGATGCTACATAATGGTACGAAGACATTAACATCTTCAGTATTGACTAAGCTCTCACGTATAAGCTTTTGGATATTCTTAATTAAAAAATATTTTTTAGATAGGACATATTTTCCGGTCTGTTCTGCAAATTGTATATCCTCGAAATTGGTCATAATTTGATCACAATCCAAACCTGAACATAATTTTACATTTTCATCCTTCAACTTGTTGATTTCAATAATAATCAATTTGAGATTTTCAATATTCATATATATATATATATATATATATATATATATATAAATATATTTGTTTAAATAAAGTATTTCAAATACAAAGTATTTCAAATACAAAGTATTTTAAAATGAATTCTGGATACACTAAGGTGTTGATCATCTTAGTATACCCAGAAGCTTAATGCGATTATAGGTGATTATGATTATATATAATGAATGACGACGGCACATTCACCGTTTTGAACCCCCTTGGTGTTTTATACATCAAGCGCGCTCAACGGTTACAACCGACAAACACATAACAATAGATTATAGGTGAACAATGAATGAATTGATTTCAATGACAATGACGACGGTACAACAATAGATTATAGGTGACACAATGAATTGATTTCAATGACAATGGATGACGCGGGCTATTCTACATTCAAGTGTAAACAAAACCACAAAATCGAAACTTTGGTTTTGAATGTCAATAATAACGTTCATACCACGTGTGACGGTGTGGTTTTGTTTACACTTGAATTTCGGCTAAATGCCCAATTATAATAAAGACGAATTTGTATATATACACTCATTACGACGAGGTGATATAAAATAGGTGTAGTGATTGTAATTATTTGTTTGTTTATTAGCGATCACTGACAACGTTGAAAACACATATAATACTTGAAACAGACATTAAAAAAAATGTTTAAATACGACGTGTTTATAAAACAGTTTTGTTAATACTTGAAAAAAGACAAAATTGATTATGTTTTGTTCGGATTTATTTAATTATAACAGCCAATGAAAAATCGAAGATTTTCCGTGTTTAAGATCCGTAACTCTGTCATTGGTGGAAATCCTATGGATTTCACACGCGTTATACCTAACGGAGTTATTCCCCGTGAAATCCGTAAGATTTCAGATTATACAGTTACGTAAGTAAATTGAATTTTATTATTAAAGCGTTTTGAAAAAGCGGTTTTAGTTTTATTCTCTGCCACTTTTTGTACCGAGGGTGGGCAAATATCGAAATACTTACCAGCTGAAGTAATAGACGGAAATATTTTTTCCTTGTTGTCAGTGATCGCTTTTACTGGTCTAGCATTTTTCGGGTATTTCCCAGTTCTTCCTCGTTTTGTGTTTTCACATTGAGAAATAGCTTGAAGGTTGTTCAATTTGTTATTCTTAGTATCGGAATCAATATGATCAATAACAAGGTCATCATTGATCAATCCGTTAAATACTTCATAGACGAAACGATGATTGAGATATTTCTTATTCCCCCCAAACCTCAAATATCCCATACCATTATCCCGCCCAACAGATTTCTTATTTTTACTGTGTCTAACAACACCATCACGAGAAGCTTCGTAATTTTTAATAACAGGATGTCTTTGAAATTCTTGGCTCATTTGTATATATAATATATCTATTTGTCTAATTCATTAATTGGCTGAATTATAACATTAACAAATCTTTTTATATAGTCATCCGTAGTTTTTATGATTTTGCTATTGACGTCGTCAGGATTTTTGATTCTTCGCTTGTCATAATAACGTTTTAACTCTCTATAACGCTTACCCCCGCAATTAATGCATAACTGCGACTTGCCTCTTACACCTACCCCACAATGCAAGCATGGTAGAGGTCCCTCCGAACCGTTTCTCACACTCTGCATATGATACCCACAGAATTCATTTCTACATGATTTGTTACACGGAGTCTTTGATCCAATCATAAGCCATTTGCAATGATTCATTATATAAAATTTTCTTATTTAAATACTTGTTTTAATTATAATATGAAGGAGTTCAAGAGATTATCGAAAATTAAGCCTTGGAAAAATGTTAGATTTAATCTCGATAGAATCTCTGATATACCTAAAAGTCTAGTAGATGATAAACCACTATTGAGTAAAATCAGCGACTGTTTTAATGAGTTTAAGCGTGATGGAGCATCTCATACGTGGTCGACATTTCGAATTATTGATGAAGATGTCAATGTACCTGTAATTGATGCTACTATGAATGATATAAGAGCAGCTGTGATACTTTCACACCTTGGCCAGAAATCCAAAGGATTTCTACGGAGGTATTTTTTTAGAATAAAATTCATTATCGAAGAGGAAGGTGAATGGATTATCAGAGATAAATTTGACCCAATCCTTAAGGATAAAAAAACTGTTATTGTGAGTAGAGATTCCAAACCAGGAATTCTAACTGGAATTGACAAACCATACTATGAGAAATCTTACCCTGTAACAGCAGTTGTGTATGGGTTATATCCAATAAATAATAATCCTAATATTACAAAACTAGCTCCGATGTTTTCATCATCAGTGGCTTTGCCACTTAATTGTGTAGCAACACGGTTAATAGAACACTTCACAAATGCATCCCGGGGAAACAAATTAACTGATCTACGAAGAAAAAAAATAACCGAATGGGAACTAACAGTGAATCAACATGGAGCAAGGATTTCCGATATAGCTAAATTAGAAGCATTATTAAAATTTCCAATATCGGTAGCGACAATAACCGGAGAAGTATTATACGAACCGAAATATCAATCGCGAGGAGCTCCAATTGAAATTATTGATCATAACAAACACGCGTGGACACCCGCGGTAAATATATTTCCACGAGAAAGAACTGTTCGATATATCCCTAAAGAATTTTCTTGGGATGGTTTCTATGAAGAGAAATTATTTGATGCTATTCACACATTAACCAAAGACGACCCTGTGTCAATGTGGTTACTCAGGAGTAATGAGGATCCGGAAATAGGATTTGATCAGTTTGTAAAACCAAATGGTGAATTATATCGAACTGAAGAATTAGATACTAAAATGAGAAAAATCGCTAATGAATTTTCACCTGAAAATTCTAAAGAATTTTCTAATGAAAAACTACTTACGGATAGCTTCACGATTCCATCAGTGGTAGCTCACTTCGCACGAGAAAAAAACTCATGGCGTCCAACACGAAGTGATTTTCTGGAGGATGTGAAGTTGAGTTGCGTCGAATTGGGTCATGGAGGATTGTGGAATACGAAATACTCACGTGATGGTATGATTTCAATTGATATATCCGCGTGTTATCCTGGAAGTTTTCTCGGATATGGAGAATGCTCTGAATATTTTAAACGATTTGGACATCCCACACATGAAATGACTCGTGTTGCGATTAATGGTCCATTGCCTGGAACTGCTAGCAGTTCTAATTTTGATTTAACCGGGTTCGCTCGTGTGATATCATTCGAATTAGCTACAGGGTTACATCCGTGTAGTTATCTTTGGCTTGGTAGACATATGTATGAAAAAGCGTGGATGCCAATTGTGCTATTGCGATATATGATCGATTGTGGTATGTTAACATCATTAATTGTCAGCGAAGCTATTATATGCTATAACGCGCAGAAAGATGTTTGGTTACCAAAACCCGATCTCGAAAAAATAATTAACGAACAACGAAAACAATTGGGAGATTGTGAAACACTTATGGATTGGTCTAAGAGGTTATTCGAAGGTAGGAATAGAGAGGCTAAAGAGCTCGGACGAAGAATAATCGGTAAATTCACTCAAGGTGGAAGATTTGACAATGCAAAATATTCTTCGAGATTGATCTTAGACAATGAAGAATACGATTTTATCATAACCGATTTAATAAAAAAAGGAAAATTTGTAACCCGTAGGGATGCTTTTCGATCCAATGGTGAGAAATTAGGTACGGTTATTACCTACTGTGATGGATATAGTTGTCAGTACACACATTTGAGAAGTTCTATGCTAGCCTATTCTTGTATTAATCTATTCTCGATGATAAATAGATTTCCTAATACCGCGGTTAGAGTAGCTACTGATTCGATGTATATCCATGAGAAATACAAATCAGATGTAGCTAAATTCACAGATCCTAAGGAAGCGTGGGGAAATTGGAGGTTTAAAAAAGAAACACTACATGAGTATTGTAAATCCGCAGACGTTGCTATGGATGATAAATACTTGAAAAGTAACCATAATATCTCAGAGATTCAATCAGAATTTTCTACTGCACCGCCCGTATCCGATCCGATTTGTAGATACAAGACAGTTTATTTAAACGGCTGTGGTGGATCAGGAAAGACAACTCGTGCAATCGAATTATTTCGTCGGTCAACCATGGTTGTGTTAACACCAACTCACAGACTCGCCAGAGAGATGATAGCGCGGGGGGTAAAAGCCTGTACTTATCACAGCTTCTTTCGATGGAAAGGTGATACATGGACTCCTGATCGAATGGGTGATAAATTCATTCCTGATGTAATAATCATTGATGAAGTATGTACTATATCGTTGACAATATTACAGACATTTCTATCATGGTTGTTGACAAAAAACACAAAAGTCGTCATGTGCGGGGATCACGGTCAACCGCAGCCATTTGTTGGTGGATCTCCACATGAATGGTTAAAGGGTTTTGTAGACTATTATGAAGAGATTAATACCGACCATAGATCACTTGATGAACAATTACGCGAGTTCAAAGCGCTAATTAGATTACAACCGGATAAAATCCAATGTGAAATAGCGCGTGAAATAATCTCTGAAACTCCCATGAATGATTTTTGGGAAATGTGGAAGCCAAATGATTTAATAATCGCGAGTAGAAAAATAGTCAGAGACGCACTTCAGATGAAGTTGTTTGCGCTACATAAAGAAAAATTTGCAACGCTTCCAGTACCACTCTGTTATAGACCTAAGGATACACGAAAGCAGAATATCGACGTTGACATTCCTGGACAACAACAAAAGCAGAATTTAGTATTAAATGATATTGTGCTGGTTGATATCAGCGTCGTTAAAGATGCATTAGGTGCTGATAAATCCCCATGGACGTTAGGTTATGCAGCAACAATACACTCTTCACAGGGATTGACTATATCCGATACAACTCTTTGGATAGTAGATAATCATATTGAGTGGTCAAATTTAGTTTATCTCGCAGTATCCAGAGTACGGCGAATAAACCAACTTCGAAGAATTGTTGTTGACGATGAAATCATTGGTAACGATATTATCACTGGTGATAAAATCAGTGATATAATCAGAAAAAAACTCTCTGGCTATAAACAACAGGATAAAAAAAATAAACGAGAATTTGACATTGATGCTGAATTAATTAAGACGCTGAAACAGCAACAAAATAATCACTGCGCAAGTTGTAATTGTATAATGAGTTGGAATTGGTCGGATAAAGATCCTCGCCAATTCACCGTAGATAGAAAAGATAACAATCTCGGTCATGTCAGAAACAATGTGATGTTGACCTGTCTTGAGTGCAACAGACGCAGAGGTGCCAGCACTTTAGGTGCTAGTTAAGACCACGCGGTGGTAATTGAGTATCCTCGGGAATCACTTGTAATTGTTCGCGTGTAAATCCTCGCTGAGGAGCAGTTGAATCCAGTTTATAGACTGGAGGTCTACCAGTTGATCGTGTTATGCCGGATATTTTATGCGTAGTGACGCTCCAAATAGGATCAGTAGCTCTTTTTTTACCACCCTCAAGCTCTCCTGGTTCGTATAAGTACCTTACAATGACATTACTACCAAGAATTGGTTCTTTTTGTGAAATTCCTTGGATTTCCATTTTGATAGACGCCTTCTTAATAGCGTTGACAGGTTTCATATTAATTGTTCTAGTAATCTCATTATTGATTGCGGTAATCACAGCTGGTAATCTCTTGACCCATTCACGGGATCGTTTATCCTGGATGAATTCTTTTGCGTATTGATATCCGAATAACCGCTCAGCAAGGGTTTTATTAAACCGTTCAACAATTGCCTGATCGCGATGTAGCGCAGTGTGTCCTCGTCTGATGGCGACATTATGATGTTTCATCGTAGATGTAACAACACCTTGAAATTCCTTGCCAGGATCAACTTGTAACAGATTTGGCCAGCGCAGAGGACCTCGTCGATAAATTTTTTCAAATGCAGAAGCTACTTCAGTAGATGATTTTGTCCTTAACGGTTCTGCTTCTTTGTATCGACTTGCAATATCAACTAACGTTAACGCGTATTTGTAACCGTTGTCATGCGGCAGAAATAGTATATCAGCTTGATGAACTTCATTAGGTGTTGTAACATCAAAATGCGAATAGTTAATTTGTTTAGGCGCTGGTAGATAAATTTGCCATATTGCTTGTTTAGATAACCAGTTTGCCGCTGTAGTTTTTTTCACCTTTGATGCACTAGCGAGTTTATTAATTGCTGCGTAACCTCTCCAGTATCCTCTCGGAGAATAATAAATAGATTCCATATTAAAATGCTAGCATTTTCAATTACCAGCACCTAACATCAATTTACCCTTCATAGCAGATTTTACCAACCAAGAAGCCAATTTTTCTTTGAAGGATTTATCAGGAATAGCATTTAACGCATGAATTAATTTTACATCTGCGAGATGTCTATGTTGAAGATTGCTGCTTTTATAAGCGACATCATGAGCATGACACGCCTTATCAATAGCGTTTATTGGATACTCGCCGGGTCAGGGCTGATTTTGATCATCAAGTCTGATATCTAATCGTGTCCCCGGTCCACAGTAGCTATATCCTGGAAGGTGCTTTTCTCCTGGATACTTTGCCCACGGTGTTCCTGGGAGTTTTGTCAATTTGGCTGCAATATCACCTCCTCGTTTTTTTTTAAAGGTTTCGTGGAAGTAAATCTAAATTTTTTCGTACTACATTGTACGCATTTACCAGAAAGCGCTGATCGATTATTTTTCGTTGTAATCGTCGTCAAGTCATTTGTGCCAGTACGCGTCCTACACTTCACACAATATAGATCCATAATTTATATATAACAGTTATGAATGTAATTGATTATTCAGCTACTCGACGACGGGAACCTATTAAACACCATGCAATGTTACCAAATTCTATTCGCGCGATTATCATCGGACCATCTGGAAGTGGTAAAACACAATTGCTACTTAATTTGATAACGAGATGGATGAAGTGGGATAAGTTGTATATGATTGCTCCGAGTGTAGATGATCAACGATGTTATGAAGTATTAAAGGATTTTAATGATGCCGCGCAAGAAATTAACGGTGATGGTGTTATTGAGTTTATAACCGATATCGAAGAGGCACCTAGTATTGATGATATTGATGGAAGTATTAACAATTTAGTCGTATATGATGATATCATGTTAGATAATCAAAAGAATCCTGCTAGAATATTTTCCCGGGGGCGTCACAAAAACACCGATGTGATATATATCACTCAACGTTACACTCAAATACCAAAAGTGATCAGAGATAACTGCAATATGCTGTGTGTATTTAACGGAGTTGATACTCATACTCTTAGAAATATTTGGCAAACTTGGTGCGGTGGTGATATGGATCATAATCAATTTAGAAATTTCTTTAGCCGCGCTCAGTCAATCCCACACGGATTTGTGACGATAAATTTATCAGACCCTCGGACAAGATATCGTATCGGACTTGATCAAATATTTAGTTAGCACATTAGCAGCCGAGGAGGTGAACGTCAACTAAATGGCGTCTTTTTTTTTACCAAATGGACCCTTCTAGTTAATATTTATTAGGTCTATTTGACAAATTAGGACTTCCTAGTAAATATTTATTAGAAGGGTTTATTTGACAAATTGAGAACTTCCTAGTAAATATTAACTAGAAGGGTTTATTTGACAAATTGAGAACTTCCTAGTAAATATTAACTAGAAGGAAGCATCGTTGACGTCTAAAAAGCTGGTCTGTTCACCCTCTCTGCTGCTTAACGCGATCCGATTTTATGGACCCCGATCATCGCGTTATAGCGGGGTTCCACTGTACTTAAATTCATATTTTCTTAAATAAACCAAATGTTCAATGCAAAATATGAAAAGATAGTGTAGTGGCTGATGACATGAAGACAGACAACAACACGGCCATGTCTTTTCAATATAATTTGAATAAAACTAAGACATATGTGATGCTATAATTACAGGTTTTATTAGAGGCACAAGAAATGGCTGTCCGAGATCATAATGTAGAATTTAAGTCCAATCTCTGGGTTGGTAAGTAAATATTGAAGGGAAATGTAGAGTAATAGATTTTTTAATTATTCGCACTCTATTCTGATGAGTTAGTCTCATTGGTAAAGCATAGCATGTGCAGGGCAGTGTTACATGATGACTAATAGCATTGTATGGTTATTTCATTCCCTTATTAGGATCAAGAACCGATGATCAAGAGAGGTAGTTAATTTAAATCATAAAAGAGCTTGCTGGAGAAGTTGCATTGTCAAGCAATTTTTATTTTTTGTATGTGGATGAATTGCATGAAATTTAACCTAAAACATTCTTACATATTTTATAAACTGCTTCTTCGAGCTGAATGGAATTTTTTATAGAACTTAAGCAATGCTTATCAGTCACAAAAGAGAGTTCTTTGCAGAAAATAAAATCAATCCAATGCCAATGCATTATAGATTTTTGTTCACCTTGTTGAACTGTTCCATACAAACTAGGCTGTTTAACAACACATAACTTTCTTTAGACCAGACAGTGCATACCACTGTTGAATATAGTCCAGTTGTTGTTGTAGGGTTTAACGCCATTTTTTCAGCACATGATTGGCTATACATGGCGGCCAGTATTAATGGTGGAGGAAGAACCCTGGAAAGAACCACCGACCCATGAGAAGCTACTGGCAAGCTTTCTCACATACCCACATTGGCCGAATCTTAGACTCTAACCCATGCAGACAGAGGTGAGATGGCAGTGATCTGTAGCGGAGAGCGCTTTAGACCACTTTGCCACTTGGGGCCCCGAATATAGTCCAGTAAACTTTTGAAACTTTGACAAGAAATTAGCCTCAACAATATAATAGTCTTGACTTAACACTAGAATCCAGCAATCTAATTGAACAGAAGTTGTCAGATATAATGTTGACCCAACCAGATCAGTCAGGTATTTTAAGTCTAGCTTGAACCATTTAGATATACTGATGAATCTGGGCTTAAAGCTATGGCAGCAGGTGATTATCAGGATGTGAGAAACACAAAATATTACACCGTAAATACACAAATATGTTTGGCATGAGACAAATCATGTAATTAATATAACTATTAATGCCATATCCTATAATATTTTGTTTCATCATTTTCTTTTAATTGAGAATCAATACCAAAAATATATATTTTTAATTGCACTTCTTTATTTTTACTCTGAACAATTCTGTATGAAAATAGATGCCAGCACATAATGACACAAGACAAAATAGCTACTTGAAGTTGTTACAAAACTTTATATTTTTTTTCTTCAGAATCTTCCCATGCGACAAAAGGTATTGTCATAAAAGGTGTGAGAAAGCATGCCAAGCGAAGATTTGGAGAAGTGCGTTACAAATTTTGCCATTACTTTGTACGTCTCAGAGAGGGTAGACCACCACTGCATTACCTGCCCCCACCAATGACAGGCTATGAAAAAATGGAGGAATACATCAGAGAACAAAGAGCAAGAAGAATTGCATTTTCCTTGTAATAGCATGGTGTCATCAAATAAATTCATAACAATTGCTTCTGTTACTTAAATTTACAAAACTTGAATAATCAGAAGATGCATTATAACTCAAAACTGGTAAAATAGCCAGTTTGTTTTTAGTTGTTATTTGTTTTAACTCAGTTTTCAGTTATGTTTCATCTAATTATTAGCTTGTACATGGACTTTTGGCAACAGTCTTCTCTTGTTAGTATGATTTAGCAAACTGATTGATATGTAATATGGATGTTCAGTATTTATATCACACACTCAGATTTGAATTATCGAGGTGTTTTCACTCGTGTAAAAATATTGATATTGTTAATTACACTAAATCGGAATTTTCAAAATTTCAAAATTCAGCTTTTAATTCTGTTAACAGTAGAGCAAAATATATTTGAAGAACATTAACAAATAGGCAATCAGCAGATGTAAAACTGCTGCTGTGTTATGTTCAGAGATGGGTATCTAATAGCTATTTGTTTTGACAATAAAGTGGATCCAATACCCCTTTTTACCCCAAATATTTCATGGTTTTTGCTGGGGATACAATATCGGAATTTAGTTATTCCTCCACAAACTATAGTTTGATGATGCTTGTAGAGCTGCCATCAGACAAAGGAGAAGGGTCCGTCAAAATTTCTATGCCAATTCAGCAAATGAAATTCTAAATAAACACTGTATATAAGAAACTTAAGCTCATAGTACATTTAAAGAGAACAGGATGAAAACATGGAGAGCCGATGTCTCTTGATTGAACACTCACTTCTTTATTAAAGGCAAAATGGTGCAGAATGTCTATAATTTTATGAATTCTAAAGATCATGAAAATAATGAAATGTGTCAACTTCTAAGCAGTAATAATTCACAAAAACTTAGAGTTTGGGAAGATTCAATTAGATAATTGATAAATAAACAAGAGAAAATGATTTTTTTGTGGAGACCCGCTTTTAAATGAAACTTGCAAGTTATGAACTGTTATGGAAACCCCATTTGATCACAAAAACGGATACATCATCTTCATCCAGTGGACTGGTTATGAGTCACTAATTTAAATATCTACTATAAACAAAAATGGCAGATGTACCAGAGAGTCAACAACATTAAGGTCATCCACGCTTGTTGCTTTCTGAGAAGAAAAATCGAAAATCTGTCAGAGAAACCAAAAAGGACCTATCAAGGATTCGTTTTGGGGACCAGTTTGTTTGATGGAGTGTGTTGATGAAAGAGTTAGGACTGGCATGAATTACTGAAATGGCAAAGTTGTTGTTGGACAGGTAGGCCAATGTCTACGTATAAAGTGTTCTCCAATGGTCAGTATCTTGTTTCTATGTTTGAAAGCACAGTTTTTGCACAAGGACTTGATTTCCTATGTAAAATTCCCAAAATAAATGTGATTGGCTGATCGATATTTCCCTCGGGTGATTGCAGTCTATGTATCATATAATGTTGGGGTGGAATTTGTATAGTGTGCTCATAAAGATCATTTTATATACATGTCCATTAGGCTACCTTGGTGATACAGGTTCGTTTAAATTCTGTGAGGGAACCTCGATACATATACCAGCATTATCAATTTGTATACCCTCTCCCTCACTCACACACACACGCCTTGGGTTAATGTGACAAGCACAATACATAAAAGCTTATCCTATAAATGTGTAGAACAAATAATACATGTTTAATGTTGATCTGTTCATAGGGTTTTCTAGATTTGAATGTAGAACTGATCTAGTACAGTTTTGATCTCGTGCTTACAGTAGGTTAGATGCTAAGATTTTATTGTACATCTTTCAACTACAAGTAAATTTCTTATAAAGCACCTATTGACTACAATTACATTAGGATCTCTAGTCATGATAGTAAAAGATGTTGTAGTGCTTCCAGAACATACTGCTGGTTTGTTAGTTTTATTGTAATTAATTTTTTCAAATTAATTATAATGTATTCTTACTAAACTGAAGTATTTAACACATGGCACAGAGAAACATATTTGAAACATAAATCATAATATAAATGAAGATTTAAATCATATTTTTAGTTACAAAATTACAAACAATGTAGCAAAAGATGAACTCAAACGTGTTAACTTATGGCCAGTACATACTCATGCTTCACATCAACACCTGGTCAAGTGCTTTTGCAACATACAGAAAGAATAAAGACACATTCAGTATCTGAAGTATTTGCTATTGAATCAGGAAGATAAAAATTACAAATTTCTTGCAGAGATTTTTTTGTATGGGGAAGGTGTTTTACAGTCTTTCTACTAAAAACAATGATGTTACGAATGTAATGCTGATAAAAGACATTATTATAACTGTACCAGCAGGCTGAGTTCCCATTTCATACTTTTCTTTATTTGAGTTAGAAAAAAAACTTGAATTTCACTTTTTCAGAAGTGGGGTAGGGTACATCAACTGTGCCACCTGATGCATGGAAAAAAGGCATAATATTTGAACTGTCATTGTTTTTGATAGGCAACAAAGTTCCAGTATACTGTGCTGGTTAACCCAATAATCATATCTGTTTTTTTCCCCCACTCAGTACTTAAGGGACCAAAGATTGTATATTGAAATTGTGTCTACATACCTCGTATGCTTTCTTTATGCAGTTTCCCATTTATAGCTATGTCCCATATGCAGTTCTTGCTAACACCCTCTTCCCATCTATCCACTTAGCTCAAGATGAATGCACATTTGATATATTTATTTTAAAACAAAATACTAAGATTATAGAATTGAAGATTTTTTGGACACCACTGGCATTTAATTAGAACTTTATTCATAAAGGACTGATAATAGAACTTATTTGGGATTCAATTTACAATATTGTAAGTTATTTTTAAAGTTTAATTTCTTATTATTGGTAATTCAATGATTTGTTGATGTTAACAAAACTTGTTGGTTTTCGCTCTTTGCTGTTATAAAAACATTTGGAATTGGAAAGCTTTTTCTGTTTTGATGATTCCTCTTGATGCATTTTGAACTTTATTTTCCTTCTTTACAAGGTTGCCAAACTTCAGTAAAATATGCCTTTATTACAGTGGTCCTAAGACATTATGAACCAGTTTTGGTTTTTATACAAGACTGCTAGCAGCTATGGGCAATTTTTAGTGAGTTTTCAGTCCTTGTATTTGAAAGAGATATACGTAAACATTTACTACTGTACAATATTTTTGTATGAAACCAGTTACAGTGCATAATCCTTCTGATTTCTTTTAATGTATATTTTACTTGTTAATATACATAACCAAATCTTCTAGATATGTAGTCTATTAATAGTAATTTATTTGAAATGTCCAAGTAATGTGGAATATTGAAGGAGCATTGATCCAAGCAAAGCTGTGATTGTGCTCTATTAGCTAAATCTACAATGCAGCTTTCGCTTCATGATATAAATCAAGTTGTCTTATCAGTATGCGGTCACCATGACAGAAAACAGATGGTGCCACTAAATATAATTTATCCCAATTGAGCCATCTCATTATCAAGTTAAGTATTGTGTGTTTCCACTTTCAGACCGACCTAGTATTATCATTCAGTTAGAATTCGGTGGTGATGGATGATGTTTGATTGGTTCTTGTTTCTTTGTTGCTGAAAAATCAATTGCGTACATATGATAGATATATGAATTTATATTGTTTATGATGTATAGAGTTAAAATTCTAACCACTGATTTAGCCTCAGTTAACAATAAAAAATGGAAAAATAGCATAAATTATAGAGTGCTCTTTTATCTCAAATCCAGTAAACTACTATCAACATGGATTCAGAGGGAACAGGTCAAACGTACACAAACCGAAACATTGCCAAGTCAAACATACTCTAGTCAAAACGTACCCATATAAAAACGTACCCAAGTCAAACATACTCGAGTCAAAACGTATCCAAATTAAAACACGACCCACACTCACTTTAAATAATGACAATTGTTTTATATGATTCATTGGACGGTGACGGCCTGATGAGCATTGGAAATCGGCAGATGTCATGGAATTATCTTATATTGTGACATTGACAGCCTGATGAGCAGTGGAAATCGGCAGATGTCATGGAATTATTTTATTATATTGACAGCCTTGTGAGCAGTGAAAATCGGCAGATGTCATGGAATTATCTTGTTATTTTGACAGCCTGGTGAGCATTGGAAATCGGCAGATGTTATGGAATTATCTTATCTTGTAATATTGAGAGCCTGGTGAGCAGTGGAAATCGGCAGATTTCATGGAATTATCTTATTATATTGACAGCCTTGTGAGCAGTGAAAATCGGCAGATGTCATGGAATTATCTTGTTATTTTGACAGCCTGGTGAGCAGTGGAAATCGGCAGATGTCATGGAATTATATTTTCTTGTTTTATCGACAGCCTTGTGAGCAGTGGAAATCGGCAGATGTCTTGGAACTTTCTTGTATTGTGAATTGACAGCCTGATGAGCAGTGGAAATCGGCAGATGTCACGGAACTATCTTATCTTATGATTTTGCTCCAATGCACATTAAGAAATACATCATTCGGTTAATGCACATTAAGAAATACATGATTAAGTTAAGTATCATTTGAATATATTTATGTTGTGTTTTCCCATAAGGAATGTTCTACCAACTGATCTAAACCATGCTTGATGACTATCTCATGTGTACCAGTACTCAAATGTCCATGGTTCATAAATTTATTAGCATCAGTTTTGAAAATTAATTCCATTTACAATTTCGCAGTAGAAACAGATAAGTATATATATGATGAATAAAAACTTCTATTGACTTTTTTTAAATTAAAATATTAAAAAACCCAAAATAATTTCCATTGCATCTATTATTGTGTTGTGTTCCATTTTTCGTTTTCGTATTTTATTTTTATTTTTTTACAATCCGTTTTTCCATTATGGATTTTTACCAATTTGAATGATATCAATGTATACCAATACGGTGATTATGGATCTTATCATTTTGCTTATGAAAACTCTAAAGGGCATGTTCCAGATCAGATTTTAATTGGACTTTGTACACAACTTTGTGTTATTAAGATCCTAGATGAAACGAATATTGAGGCATACCCTTCCATCTGCTTGTCTTTATCTAGTCACTCCTTGTCCCTGGCCGGTTTCATTATCTTTGTAACTCATCAGATGAAAATGGTCTTGCTGATTCATATTTTTAAATATCAGTGCAGCTGCATTTCCGGTCATATGACAATTAGTAATATAGTCCGATCAGATTGTTGCAGCTGGTGTACCTGTTTTTGAACTACATTGATGCAGCGTGGTTTCCAGTGACAACTGTCATGCAGCTGGTGTTCGGCGATCAAAGCATGAAAACAAAAATATTTTTCCGCGTCAATAGAGAGGTTATTATGAAGTAGCTTTAAAAAGAAACGTTTGAAATATGCACGTTAATAATGAAAAGTACTGTGTGTTCTATATTGTATAAATAAACACATTTTATGCTTGTATTGCTTAATATTGAACATTCGTAGTATTATTTAGGTTTATTTTTGTGCACGCAAGGGTAACGTATTGTTTATATAATGCCAATCTGGGTGGAATTATGAGATTGACTATAAGACTAGTAAAGGTACAAATAACAACATTGAACTGATCCTTGAATGGCGTATTTGTTCTCCGAAA